>JBBPCS010000220.1:50661-85210 GCA_037974645.1 Hollardia meadi
TTCAAAGGTGGCCAGTAAAAGAAAAGTCGACAGTGAAAATCGGCAATTCAAAGAGGAATGGACTGAAAAATATGCCTGCATCCTCCCTCCAATGAGCACCAAACCGATGTGCCTAATATGCCAAGAAACAGTAGCTCTTGTGAAGAGTGGCAATTTGAAACTGCATTATGACACAAAACACAGTCATTTTGAAGCGACCTTTCCTCAAAATTCAGTGCTAAGAACCACAAAAATTAATGGGATGAAATCGTCATATCAAGCCGCAAGCAGAATTCTTGTTAGATCTGTCACAACAAGAAAAAGCAAGTCCTGAGTCCTCACTCAAGAGTGGCATGGGTGTTGGGTAAACACAAGAAGCCATTCTCTGATGCAGAAATAATAAAAGAATGTATGACTGAAGTCATGGATGGAGGTCAGAACAGAAAATGTTTTTATGTTTTTAAGTTGTTTTAAGTTATTTTTTTAAAGTTATTATGATAGTCAACTGTTTTTGAACAGAATATAACAAAGAACAATTGATGGAGTCCATGTTGACATTTTCATAATAGGATTTCGGCTTTTCCACCTGTATGAAAGCTTGACTGACCTTAAAAAATGGACCTTTGTCTTATTGAAAAGTTTCTTTGTGGACCTTTAAGATTTGTATTCGAGTACCCCTGGTATATAGGCTGTGACTCAGACACAGCAGTCCTTTGTGCTAAATGCTGTCATAAGAACACTAATGTGCTCACAATTACAATGTTGATGTTTACCAGGTATAATGCTCACCATCTCAGTTTTGCATTTTAGCATGCTAACATTTGCTATTTAGCACTAAACACAAAGTGCAGCTCAGGCTAACGGGAATGTCATTATATGTACAGGTATTTGATCTTAACTCGAAGTATTGAACGAACTGAAGTTTTAACCTGATGATGGCATTAAAAGGAAAAAGTTAGGACGAATTCACCCTGTGGGGATCATGAATGTCTGTGCCAATTTTCACAGCAATCCATCTAACCCCTTGATTCCACCGGGCACCTTTTTGTAACGTTCCGACCTCCACGCGGCTTCATACCCCTCCTGGAGCGTTTCATTAGTGGAGCGCTGTGCCTGCCTGATTTTGTTGATTTGCTCAAGTTGTGTTTATTTCCTAATTTTTCCAGAGCGGAGAGTCGTTTCTGGGACACTTCTGAAACGCGCCGTGGCACATCTGGTGGAATCACGAGCATTGTCTAGAATGGCCGCGCAAACAGCTCTGGAGCATGGCGCAGAGGTGCCCAGTGGAATCTTCGGGAAATAGTTGTCTAGATCTTTTACTCTAAACTACAACAGGGAACCTGATGGTGGCGCTATAGTAAAAGTGAGGGGATCACCAAAGTCTTTAGGATCCATTGTCTGGGAACCATGAATGTCTGTACAAGAGTTCATGGCAATACATCCAATATGTGTTGAGATATTTGAATCTGGACCCAAGTAGTGGTGGACTGACCGACATTGCCATGCCATGATCTGTAGTGCTAGCTGATAAAAAAAATCCTATAGCAAGAACAGGAAGGCTATTAGAAGGAATAGGAAGATGAAACCATTTGCACTCTCACAGTTAGTGGAAACAATGTGTAGAAATGTCATTTTCATGTTTGTTTCTGACAGATTAGATATTACCACAAAACGGACAGCAACTGTTATAGATCATCCAATACCCAGAAAAACAGGGCTCTCCTTTCCATTTGCGCTTACGTTCAAACTGAACTCTGAAGAACAATAAAATCTGGGTGAAAATAAATACTTACCTCCAGTTCTCTTTACGATCAGATCCACAAGTGACAAGGCCTCTGTCCTCACAGAGGAGTAACTTTTGTTTTCTGGATAGAAAAACACAAATATGTTGATGAAATGCAGATGTATTAGATTATTCATTGAAAGTACAATGATTGAGTAAGATTGAGTACATTGAAATTGTGAGGGCCTTACCTAAAGGGTAAGTGAGAGCAGCACAGGTCTCTGTGAAGATCTGCGACAATGCACTGAAGTCCTCGCTGCCCTTCTCTAGTAGCAATAGTCTGCAGAGAAAAAACAGCTCATGTATCAGCTTGATTAATTCAGGGTTCAAGATAACTTTCAAATAAACAAATTACAAGAAAATGTTAGTGAAGCTATTCTTTGTTTGGTCTTTACCCCTGGAAGTATGCCTTCATGGACTGTAAAACAGCAAGCTGGACTTTCCAGGTGCTTAGTTTGAGCTTCTCACACATTAGACTGCACACCTCCATCTGGAAACGAGCTACAAGACAGACACAATGTTGAGAACATCACTTCACAAGGGCCACATCCCAGCTTTCCAGCAGCCCACCTGCCTGTTCAGCCAACATTACTGCAAGTAACACCAAGGCACTGAGCTTAAGCCAGCTCTATTGGATGCGGGCAGAAATAATAGTTTAGATCTGATTCTGTAAACTAGTGTCATATGGAAGGACCATAAAAACTTGGGGTCAAAGTTCAAAGGAGCAAGTGTGGTCTGCCACATGAGCAGCAACTGAAAGAGGGACTTTAAAGTCTCACAGGGTGTTCAACTTCAAAAAAGTAGGGTCAAAGAAATTACTTCATGCCTCAAACCTTGTTGCACTGTATTGTTGTAGGAATGCTTAAATAGTGTCCAGGATTAGTGTTTTTCACCACACAGAATGTACAGCATGTAAAAGAAGTGTACAGCTTGGAGAAATGTGATCATTATTAATTTCCCTGAACTATCCGAGCGGTGGTTCAGTTGTGTCTGTTCTGAGGACAAGCTGTAACTTACCCTGAGTCTGTGGGTTTCTGGGCCAAGCCTTGCCAAGAGTCTCAAAAGCACAGAGCAGAGCTTCTGTCTGCAGCTCTTTCTCCTTCACATCTCTATCATCATCGTCCTCCAGTGACCTCGGAGATGCACCACCGCTTTCTGGGCAGCTCTGTTGTGGAATCGGGAAGACAGATTGAGCTCAGTTCAAAGTTCAAACGCTTCCTCCAACACAGTAATGTCTTCAAATGTGGCGCTATAATAACAAACAGACAATATTAAACGAGTATATGTGATTGAACCTTCTTGATCAGAGGGAAAAGGATCTCAGCCATGTCACTGAAACGGTCCTCCTGGCTGCTGTGAAGCACGTCTCCAGCACAGCGTAGAGTAGCCATTTTGTACACCAGGCTCTCTTTACGACATTCCTTCAGCACAACCTCCAGCACCTCGCGGATGGTGGGCTGGCCTGCGCAAGGCTTCTGCAGCTCCGTGCTAAAAGTCAGAGGAAGAATGGAAGCAATCAAGTCCCAAAAACAGTAAATGAAGGTTATGCTTCAAATAAAACTGGCAGTAATGGAGGAAAAAAAGTTCTGCAAGGAGTCTCACCTGCATTTGGAGACCACTGATCCAATGGCTTTCAATAGCTCCTCCTGAAACGAGAAGAAAAAATAATTATTAATGGATATAAAACCAAAACTATTTCCTTCTTTTTTTGGGGGGGGGTGTTCTCCTGTTGTTACCTTGCCAGCCCACGTGCGTCCAGACAGTCCCTGCATTAAAGCCGTTAGCACCATGCCAAGGTGTGGTGCCACCAATGAGCCCGTCTGTTCCTTGGCAACAGTTGCCATGGCGGCTGCACCCTGAGCCTTCATCTTCCAGGACTGGGACTGCAGTGCCCTCTGCGTGATAGCGATCAGCTCCGTCATGTAGAGTCTGATGCCTCCAAAGCTTCCTACGATCAACGGATAAAATGTTTACGCAGTGACAAAACACATGCGTTTGTAATGTATTTAAACAAAGTCATTTAGCATTTATTACTTCTAAACACCATTTATTCTATTATTTTGTTGCCCAAGGGATTGAATTAGCTGGTGCTCTTTTATACTGTACGAGCATTTCTCACCTGGAACATTCTCCTGCCACACCTCAGCCCACAGTGTGGCGTCATGGCTCTCTCCTTTCTCCTCGTCAGGACCTGGCGCCTGATGCATTCCCAGGAAGGCGAGCGGCAGAGCCACTCCTGCATGACCCTTCAGCACATCGGGACTGTAGTGGCTGATGGCGTGCACGGTCAACGCACATGATGACTTGTACACCAGCTCTGGGAGTAGGAGAGAGTTGAAGAAATAGTGAGTAGAAGAGAGAACAGTCCAAACGTTGGCGTTTGATTTAATGCAAATAAAGTTGTTATATATTTTAGGAAAAATGGTGGATTTTCTTTTTGTTTGTTTTTTTTTTACCTTCTTTTTCCAAGTACCAGTTGTTGAGCTTCAGTAGTAGTTTCTCTACACTGCTGTCTTTTGCAGTCTGATGGGAAAAACAACATCCCATGCTTACACAAACACAACTTATGAGAACAACCTATCGTGTGATTAATGTAAGAAAAAAAGCTTCAAAGATGTGGTACTTACCCTGACAAGGTGTCCCAAAGCAAATGCAAATTGTTTCTGTACTACAGTGCTTCTGTCATGGATACCATTCAGCAGGGCACTCATCAGTTTACCTGGAAACACCAAAATACCTTTGCCATTAGTTCACTTGCTTCAGACAGTAAACACATTACAGGAAAAGATGAGCATGCTTGTGCTTTACCTGAGTATGGGGTGAGGTCCTGGGGGCACTGAACTGTGAGTGAAACAATTACACTTGCACAGCCACCCTATGCCGAGAAAAGAGACAAACATACATAATCTGAAAAGATGTGCTATATTTTTAAACACATAAGAAAAGGGACAACACACGAAAACACATGGATTTCAGAGGCAATATCAATCATTTACACACAATCCAAGAATTACAGAAGTGTGTAACTACCTTGGTGCCCAAGCCTACTCCACTCTTGAGCAGCTCACAGAGCCTGGGAACCAGCTCTCCCAGCACAGAAACATCAAGGTGCTGCAGACACTGAGCACGGACACACACATCGTTACAAAACAGATCTCATTGGCTTTTGTCACATTTTGTCAAGTAAGAACCTCACATTGTTTTCTGTGAGACCTAGAAACTGGGTCTAATACCTTCAAGTAAACGAGTGATTGAGATTTAACAGTATTTATGACGTCTTTTTCTTACCATGTTAATGGTCTCCATCATTGGAGAGGACTTGGCAGCACTCAGCCTGGCAGCATCCATGGCACTCTAGAGAGGCAGAGAGAACACATGTCACATAACCTGTGATGAAACTTACATGCTATGGTTCCCAGACTTGGGTGAAGAGGCAGGAGATGCCTGAGGTTACCTTTTCCTGCTCTGTGGCTCTGAGACTGAGGTAGTTGAGGACCTGAGGCTCCAGGGTGCTGAGGGCCTCCAGCAGGGCCGGGATCAACCGGGAAGCATGAGGCTTTAGTCTGGCACCAGCTGTTTTACTAATCTTCACCAGGGTCTGGATACTGGTAGGAAATAAATAAAAGTGTTTGCAACCTGGTAATGTGGTGACTAGAAGCCATACTCGGGGCCGTTGCTTAACATTTTGGGGCCGTAAGCGTCATCTTACAATGCCCCTCTTGCTATGGCCTCAACTTTACTTTATTATCAATAAAGCTATAATTAACAAATAAAGCACAATATGAAGCAGCTTTATCGTTCCAGGATCATATGTAGGAATGCTGTAAGTTGCTAAGAATCTGGTTTAATTTTGCAGTGGCACAACAAACACAGTAGAAAACATTCAACAACTTTCAACATTGGTTGAATGTGTGTTTTGTGTTTGACGGACAAACACACAGCATAAGTTGCCTAAACATTAGCTGTCACCTTAATGAGCGGACCTCTGACACATTGCTGACAATGCCCTTTTCCAGAAGGGTCGGTAACATCACCGCCACAGTTCTCTGGGCTGCAGAGCCTGTCGACTCACACATACGAGTGCACACCTGGACAGAGAGAGAAAGAGACAGTCAGATACTTGGACGTGCACATGTACAGACAAACAGAGATATACACACAGGCCAATAATGTGACAAACGTTACCTTACTGAGTGTCTTCAGTGTTAGGTCTGCAGCTTTCCTCACAGATTCCTGACAGTCAAAAGCACATCACAAAATCATGACAGAAATCAGAAGTGAATCTCTACTTGTCATGTGTTTATAGTCATTCTGCTGTGTGTATGTCATATATATTGTACATGATATCCTATAGTTTTTTCCAATGTGCCAGAACTATTAACTGATTCCATCCATTACTCTTGAAGCATCGAAGCAACACTGATTGTGATCAATTCCTGCCCACCTTGATGTCATCAAGGACTCTGAACAGTGTCTCCCAAATTTCTGCGAGGTAATCAATGAGGTCATCAGCTTGGCGGCCACGAATCAGGTCATTCAGGGCTAGGCAGCTGGAAAGAAAATCAATTCATCAAAAACATTTATTTTCTGACTGTTAGATTACAGCTTAGGCTTCCAGATGACGTTCTTTTTCAGAACAATTTGCAATGAGTGTAACAGAGGAATGAACTAAATTGCTAGGTTACCATAATTACATGATCATCATTACATGACCATAATCAATGATCAGAATGGTTACTATAATTACAATAGTTACAATAATCACAATGGTCAGGGTCATTACAGTGTTTCTGAGGCCAGAGGAGAAAGGTATAAAGAAAAAAACAAATACATATTTTAAGAGAGATTTGGAATAGAATAATGGAATAGTAGATTGCCGTTTTTTCACATTAAACCTGGAGAAAATCCCCGAAACATTTATTGCATATGATGAGTATCTCTTTAAAATACTTTTGGCTGCTAGCAAGAACACATAACACATAACCACAAAACAGCTGCAGACAAAAAAAACCCTCCAAACAAGGACAACTGGACTGCAACTGTCACTGAAACAAACTGTGTGCAGAAACAGATCTTTACCTTGACTGGACAAAAATGACTGTATGTATAAACTGTATATATGGGCTTTTAAAATATACCACTTTACTTTTGTCATTAAAAGACCCTGTTCCTGTACAAATATTGTGCTGCCCATTTCAACGCATCATTTTGCTTGAGAGCATCAATAAAATTGAGTTGCAAAAGAAAGAGACAAAGGAAATAATTGGAACATGTAGCTTTCTTGCCCAATAAACTATCTGGCTAAATAAATCCATTAAAGTAGAAAAGTAGTAGTTGTAGTTGTATGTTTAGTGCAGTGTTGTTGTTTTTTTATTGTACCTGGATTCGCGCACTCTCCAGGTGTTACTGGTCAAGTTGGAAATGACATCCTGCAGGATCTCCTTCAGATACTTATCCACCTGAAACATATCAGAACAAACAAATATGCTCACATTACCTCTGATGACGATGGTCTATTACATCTATGTGGACATCCATTTGTTTGTACATGCATGAGTGTGTAGGTTTGTGCATGCACAGGCCTCAAGTCCTACCAGGGTCTTATCAGTGACCAACGCATCCCAGATGCTGGTCATGGCCTGGCGAATGCTCAGGTTGGGGTCAAACTGGTAGCGGTACAGACGGGGCACGAGCTGGGGCAGAAATGGAGCCAGCTGCTCCCCAGCCTTGGCTGCGATCATGTGGAAACCAAAAGCTGCTCCCTGAAAGGAGGAGAGGTCAGGTGGAAGGAAGGGTGAGACAGACAGAAGTCAGATAGAAATTGATAAACAGGAAAGAGGACTGCGAGTACGATGCATGAGTAGCATACCTTGCGGGAGTTCCACATGGCATGATGATTGGCCAGGTTCATGAACTTGTAGACGAGATCTGGTTGGTTCAGGTCACTGGCCAATGAGCAGAGCTCCTTGTATGTGGTCAGGCCGTGACTGCCAGGAGTCATTGATGCAAGAGGGAGAAGAAGGTCAATTTGCGCACCCAGAATCCACATAGACATTTTTAGCTTTTTTCCCCATTATATTTGGACAAACAAAACAGAAAAAAATGTCTGGTAATGGCAATATACTGTATGACTTACCCATCAGGTGTTTTCCCCAAACCTTCTCCTTGGAACACCTCTGTATCTTCTGAAACAGCATGTTTCACTCTGTTTGCAAAGATAATTAAGAATTTAACAATATGTTCACAGTACACTATAACCTCCTGTAATTCTCTCGTTTTATTCCTTTATCCTTTACCCAACTATCCACTAACCTTTTGCCAGTCATGAGTGTTTCAACCAGGGTGGACACCAGTTTCTGCTGGTCGCCCTCTCCTCCCATCTCATAAACAAGGCCCAGGCCCTTAGATGCCACATCCTGACTCAACTCTGAAGAAAAGGAGGGACAGATGAAGAATTTGGAAGGACAGTGAGCAAGGGATGACGGCTGTTTGTTTCATAATGCTGCACTGCTACATTTGAAAAGTGCTGGTCGGTGTAAAGTAATGAGCAGATCTCTTCTTACCATCAGGGTCTGAGAGGACAGAGATGAATGCCACCTGAATCTCCTTCAGATGGGACTGTATGAGTAAAGGCAGAAGAAAAAGCAATGATTCTCTTTCTCATGAAGAGGGAAATAAGCTTGTGCATCTCCTACAGCTAAAGATGATTAATAAATACAGAGAAGACCTTTTTGTGAGCATTGTGACCAATGTGAAGAGAAAATGCAGAAAAGCATTCATAAACAGTTTAGGGTTGGGTGTGTAAAGATAATTGCCTAAACATGAGGTCATATTTATTTACACCTGACATTTTCAAAATAAAAGTAACAGACTTGGTATGCATAGGGATCAGAGTTCCTCCTTTGAACCATGACACCTATTTGTCTTTAGATTCAGGGGTATATCATTGTACATTAGACCCACCATGATTTCCTTGTGTTGGCTGAGTTTCTTGACCAGGGAAAGCAGCCATATGCAGGCTGCCTGTCGGACATGGGGGTTCTGGCTGGGTATATACTTGGACAGAATAGAGTGGAGGACCCAAGGAACCACATCATTGTTTTTCACAACTAAAAGTGAAAGGAAGAGAGTGTCAATGTTGTTAAGAGACAAAGAAATTATAATTCTATTTTGTTAAGGGAGCATTTGAGGTTTAGAAAAAAAAAAAACTATGACAACCACTGTCATAATGCAAAAGATGGTCTGACAAAGTACGTACTCTGTGGCGGGCTGTACTGGTCCTCTGTGCAGGTCCATGGGTCTCTTGCAGCTCCAGAGCTGGTGCCTATTGCAACACTGGTAATAGCCTCACCAACTGTAAACTGCAGCTCCGCCTGTTTGGCCTGAAGAGAGAAAAAAAAGGAAAAATGTCATCAATAATGAGCACATACTGGTTCACAAGGGGACCATGTCAATGATCGTACAGTCAAACTCTTGACTGCAAAAATCTACAGAAATCTTCAAAAAAGCTCAAGACTTCTTACCTAATGATATGTTAAAAAGACAATTTATCTTTCTCAATCAGAAAACATTAAGTCACAGACAAATTTCACAGTTCAAAGTTTTACCACACTTTCACACACCAACTCTCTAATACCGCTCTAATCTGTTCGTTCTAACTTTTTGTTGTTCTCTTCGTGAAGCCCTACATTGCAATCACTAATACTACTGTCAGCCAATATTGTTTCATACCTCTACAGAGTCCATGAGACCCTGCAGCAGCCTCTTCTGGTGAGGGAAGTCTCCATCTCCCACAGGTAGGTAACCTAAAGTCTGGATCGACCGCTCCTTCATCTGGACCACGTACATGGACAGACGGACAGATAGAAACAGGATCATTAAGATAAAGATGATAGAAATCACAAATCTTTTTAGCTGAAGATATGATGTGCAAACAATAGGAATAAAGTACAGTAACTTTTTATGACTTTGTAAAATATCACAGTGACCACTTCCTTTTGTCCCAGGTTACCTTTGTGCTCTCCTTGCCAGAGGGAATGCGAGCAAGCAGGTTTTCCACGACTGACAGTTTGGTGAAGCCCTCCCCCTCTGCAGGGATCAGCAGGGGACCATTCCGCGCTATTTCTCCCAGAGCTGTACACGCTGCTACAGCCAGCAGTGCACTACTGCTGTCCAGGAAGGACCCTGGATGGACACACAAATAGACAGAAATTGAAATTTGTTTTAAAGCAATTTGCGTTGACACAAGAAGTTTAATGGCGAATAGAAATGTTTTATTACAGAGATTAAAAACCTTTTTTCTAGGCAAATAAATACCATCAATTTATTTTACTGTAACAACTACTATAGTCAAATGAAGCCTAAACTGCAGGAAAATGGTGCGAAAATAATTACATACCAATTGTCTTGGTGGCCATGGGAACAAGTTCATCATCCTCTTGGGAGATGTTTATTGGCTGCCCCTTGTCGTGCGTAGAGTCACTAGAGGTGACAGGTTTCTTCCTGCTCATGTATCTTCCCACCATGTAGCCGAGAGCCAAGATGGCACCATGCTGAGTCTCAGGACTCTGTGGTTCAACAAAAGCAATCAACATTTACTCAACGTAAAAAAGCACACAAAAAATATTGATGCCTTCAGTGGCTTACATGATTGTCTTTGGTGATTTTGACCAGGTTGTGCACAGCCATCTGCAGCTCATTGCCAGTCATGGTGGAGATCACCAGGGCATACAGCTGAGCTGCGAGCTCCCTCATGTCCTCTTTATTTGTGTTCATCAGACTCTGGAGAATAGGGAGACAGTTGTGAAGGCTCATGATTTTAAGTGATGGGACCAAATGTTTTGTGGTGCCAATATCTGTCTCATTAATTAATCACAGCACAATAAATGTCAATGAAGAGCTGCCACCATCCTACATCTAAATAAACATAGAAATAAATACTCACTTTAATCCAGTCAATTTTATCAACAAATCTGGGGGCCAGTTTCTCTGGGCAGACAGACACCACCTCCAGTAGACAGTACATAACTGGAATTCCTGTTGAGAGATTAATGATGAATCGAAATAAAGAAAAAATATGACTATCATGACAATTCTTGTGTTTTTTTACAATACAACACCATCCAGACGAACCTATGAACAATATAACTAAATACATTATTTATAATTGGTTCAATAAACAGTAAAAACACTTTGTGTACCACTGCATTGAATTTAACTGAAGACCCAATTCTGACACAGTGACTAATAAAAACTACATGTAATACTTAAAAAAAAAATCAGATCAAATATTCTAAGAGGCCTATACTAACAATGGAGACCTGATTGATCCTGTAGTATATCGGCCCTCATGATAGAGCAGGTTTAAGGTCTCACCCCCTACAGCAGACAGTAGCTGCTGCAGCAGATCCATGTACACATGAACAGGGTTGGCCTCAGAACCCTTTGACACTGAAGGCTGATGCTCAGAGGACAGGAGTGTGTGGATGTAGCGGCCGATGGCTGGTGCATCATCCTGCATGTCTGCCAGGCGTGTGGACATGGGCGTGGTCCCGGCACTGTAGGCTAAACACATCCTCAGGTAGAGCACAATCTGGGAAAAACGAACAGAAAAATTAGGTGCCTGGAGCAAAAAAACCCCAAAAAACTTACTTCCCCCAAAATACAAATTAATTTGCAAAGGTATCCCAAGTCATCCTATTACTAATAATTAATATTTACCTCCCCAAATGCTGATGGGTTGAAAGGAATAGTGGCGGTTCCAACAATGTATTTAGCTGGAGTCCTGATCCTCTGAGCTGCCTGAAAATGACAAGACCAAAAAGATATAAGATTCATAATTTCTTTTAGCAAAAATGGCTACCTTGTAACCTGGGTGAGTTCCTTCCAAGACAATGACAAACATGCACACAGCCTCACCTTCTCCTGCACATAGGCCACCATGTCAGGAAAGGATGGCATTGGCTTTGGTCCCTCTTTCTCTGAGCTCTTGGTAAGAAAAGCCCTCAGCACCCTCTGGGCCTCCCCAGACACCTCCTCCCTCCTATAACACAGGAAACCAGCGTATGTTATCGCAAGTCAGGAAAGTAAATCTTCAACACCCTAGTTTCGGTTTTATTGTGTATATGACTTACGGGTCTCCAGCTGCCAGTAGCAGCAGATATCTTGATGGCACGTGATCAGGAGCAAACACTGTGCTGGCAAACTTCATGGCCACCTGGCGCACTTGCACCTCCGGCTGCCCAAACAAGAATAATCAATCAGTTCAAGATTAATGTTTGTTTCTTTATAAACCAATTATCTATTTTGCAAGTGTACTCACCTTTCCAATGTATGCAGCCACCAGGGCCTCCATCAGGTTCAGCAGTGCCCCCTGTAGGTTGGCATAAGCTCCAACCATCATAGACAAAGCTTCCTGGATGGCAAGACGGACATCAGGCTCCTCCTAAAGATTTTGACAAAGAGTTTTAGACATGTCAACTACAGATGCACCACTGTGTTTTCCTAAGAACAGAGGCTACAGTTTTCTTTTATTGCATTGTTGCTGCTCAGTTATCATTGAATTTTAAGTCAGATTTTTGTGAGATCTTTCACCTACCTTGCACATGGACTCAAAAAACTGCTGTACAAGTGCAATATCCTTTGTAAACAGCTGTGGCATGCGGCTAGAGAAGATATAAAAAGTAGATTTTTGTTTTTGTTTTTTTAAAATCTCACACCAAGATGGGAATGTTTACGGAAAAAAGAGAATTATTTCATTATACCTTGACAGTTTTCCCACAGCAGAGTAGGCAACACATAGTAACTTAGGGTCCTGCAAGGACAAATGTTAAGTTAAGTTTAATCAAATTAAACTGTATGAAATTGCAGTTTAAATGTGTGTTGCCGTGTGTAGTTTTACCTCCTTGTATTCATTGATGAGCTTGGTAAGTCCATTAAGCAGCATTAGTCCCAAAGGTTTATTAGTGTCGGGACATCTGAAAAACATAAAAATCCCACATACTTTTTTCAAATGCAAAAAAACAAAAACATGACTGAAAAGAAAGATGGCTGAATCTAGATAAAAAGTGCACATTTCTTACACCATACAGATGTGATGGACAAACTGCAACGTGAGAGACAGTAGTTTGTTGTTGGTGTTCGCTCCAAACAGACCATCATACACAACCTATGGAGGGAAGGAAAGGGAGGATGACTCTACCTGTACACTACATACGAGTTCTTTAAAAATGTTCTGGCCTACCACCAGACTTCCTGTAACATGTGTCTGCAAAACTGAGCTGTGAAAATTGAGAATACACAACCGTACCCACAAGAATGGACAAAAAGCCTACCTGGATATTAGCTGGAAAGCACTCTGCAGCTAGACGTGAGCGCAGAAGATGTGGCAGGATCTTCAGCTTGACTCTTGTGCTTACTGGCTCATGTTTCAGCTCTTGCTTCACATTGCCAGCCTAGTGCACATGCAAAACAGTATTATTTACTTAATACTCACAGGTTAAGTTTGAAAATTCATTGTTATGCTCACAAACCTTTGTTTTAAGAGGAACATCCCCCAGGTACACCTTGAACATCTTGTTGATAATTACAGGATTGTTCCAATCAATGATGCTGGAAGATAATAAAACAAATACATAACCAATTATCTGGGTAAAAGTTTGTACTTTCAGCATTTCTTTCTTATGGATATACAGTACATAGCAGTCAATCTGTTAAACTTTTATAGCCTGAAGTAAATGCTTTTGGCAATGAACCAATCGTTTAGAGATGAATGATTTTATCAGATATTAACAAGTGTACCTAATAATTTAGTAGTTTTGAGTGGATGACTTAATGATCTGTAAATCACATATGAGTCCAGCTCCTTCACCTACCTCTGTTTGCTCTTCAGCTCCAGATCAGCTGCAGTGGCCACACTGTGTCGGGTGTCACTTGACGCCACCACCAGGTGCACCACTGTCTCCACCTCTGGAACTTGCTTTGCCTCAATGAACTTCACTATGCCCAGCTTACACTGTTGATACCAAATACACAATGAAGGAATCATTAGCTGATACTCAAGATAAAAAACAACAAAGTGTGCTTCACCACTCAAATCATAAGGCCTTAAAATACAGGGGTTCACACATAAACTTATAAATGTGCTAAATAGCTAATAACTGAACTGTGCTTTTTATTTGTTTAGAACCTGTGTTCAATTTTAGAGGCATCTTGCAATAAATAGGGCTCCAGCTATTGTGACAGAATCAAGCTTTACCCAGAAGGTATACAAAAGCATATAACCAACACAAACTGACAAAGATAGCCACTACTCATCCTCCAACTTCAGTTATTTTACCTGCTCTAGTTGCTCAGCGCTCCACTGGGCCTCTCCAATCACCCTCTTGGCAGCATAGACACTCATACCTGGGGGAGGCTGGGGGAGACCCTGGCTACCTACAGCCACTGTCCCCTCTGCAGAACCTCCCTGGGAGGAGGAGGGAGCAGGGCGAGTCGGGGATTCATTCAGCACAAACCTAGAGGAGCCGAGGAGAGAATGAGTCAGCATTCTTTTTCAAATGCTAAAATGGTTCTAAGCAACCAACTAACACACTCATTTCTCTGGAATTAGGCCATTCTGAGGCCCTTGGTCATACAATACCCAAACCACACAGCAGGAACTCACCCGTAAGGCATCAGTAAAACATCCAACATGAACTCCTGCAGCAGTTGCACCGTCTTTGGCCTCTCAGTTAGGTTAAATAGAGAAGCATTCTTGGAGCTGTCTGCAGGATACTTCATATGATAAAGAGTAGGGATCAGCAGGTGCATCAGGCTAAGAGAAGAAAAAGAGTGAAGTGAACTCACAGTCCAACAATGGATAGATCAGGTCAACCCCACATAAAAGGACTGAGGCAGTATCTGTGATTAATTTTACACATGTGCCAATTGAGGCAAACTCACATGTATTTGACAAACATTCTTTTTTTTTTTTAAATCCTGCATTGTGATAATGGTAAATATCCTTATGCATCCTAAGGTGTTCGAGTGCATGAATCCCCCCCACCTGTCCTGCTGTGGCTGTGGCTTGCCTTCCATGGCAGTGAGAAGGGTGGGGGCCAGCTCGCACTGTTTTCCCACCTCCAGGCGTGGGTAGCCCATTTTGATGTAGATGATGGTGAAATTCTGCAAAATACATAAATTAAGCAATCACCACTCCTGTCTGAAGTTGCAGACCATTCACCATCAGATTACTTTTGCTGCACTGATATACAATGCACATTAATGACAACAAAACCTACCGTTTTATTATATGGAATTAAAAACACACAGATACAAACGAGAAGGTAAATTATAGGCCAGGATGTCAGGAAAGGAGTTACTGTGACTATTATTACTATTATTATTATTATTACTGACTTACTTAGTAATTACCAATTCAAATTGTATTGTAATGGATTAAACCTCTGGCTTCATAAGAGCAACGTTGTAAAATGTGATCCTTACTGTAACAAAGGAGGCGGCTGCAGGGTCTTGGTACTGTACCAGCAAAGTTTCTACTGGGAGCTGAATCTTAGGTCGGCTTTTTATCCGTTTGTTCAGGTGGACCAACAACTCCATGACCTAGTAGAGGAGGCACAGAAAGTAAGTTGGTGGTTTTCTTACATTAAAACAAATCAACACTCACTGGCAAAATTGAGAACATTGTAGCTCCTCACAAGCATCTTTGCATCTGGAAAAAGTCCATATCTATATAATGGAAGTTTTGTAGGTTTATCTAAAGTGTTGGTGAAAAAAATAAGCTAATATTTGAGGAGGAGGTTCTGACAGCAACAGACAGCAATTTATTCACATTTTTACGAGGTGTAGCTATAGAGCACAGGCCTATTGTAATCTCTTAAGGCAGAGAGATAGACAACACCCCTCTTACTTTCTTTCTCACACCCTCCTGTATGCTGGAGAGTTTGAGGAGCACAGGAGGTAGGAACTTGGAGATAATGTCCTGTAGCTGTTCATCTGTTTCTGCATGGCCCAGGCGAAGAAACACACGTTCCAGTTGATCTGTCAAAAAAAACAAAAAACAACAACACACATTTAACATCTTGATCAACTTGAATGTCTCATTCTTTGGTTGGTATATGTCCGTTCCGTTAACAATGATACACATTCTGCTATAATTCATTTGGCAGCAGCTTTCATTCAAAGATCAAGCAACTTGAAACCCATTGGGTGTATGCAACCAAGATGTAAACCATTCTGTGCGACCCTCAGCTTCATACAGAGGGAGTAAAATACACAAATAGGGAAGTAAAAACAGACAGTCCTTCATATTGTTCCAGTTTGGCTAATAAGCTGGTCCTGTCAGCGGCTCTGTTGGTGCATCCGTCACACAGGTTTGCCTTCTCTCTCTCGGCATGGCTCTCAAACCAGCTAGCTGCAACAACTGACAGACTATCAACGCATTTCTATGCCATATCCCTGGCTTTTCACAGCAAGTGACACCATGCGAAATTAACTCGAAATGCCCTAAACACCCAGCTTGTAAATATACACCTTAAAACTCTGATTAGTGAACATATATCAATAGCCTACGTGTTAGTTTCATTTTGAGCATGACTGGGCAAACGGCCTCCTGACGTTAGCATTCTAGCTAGCAATATAACTGAGTAGCTAGTTATCGGTCCTGCCCAGTTTTTTTTTTTTTTTTTTACAGAATTAAGCGTATTCGTGACTTGAAAAAAATCCTAGTCATTACAACTAGCAAGTCTGTTGTTCATTACATATTTTACAGCCACAAACAGGACATTTTGAGAGATAGTAATCACAAAAAAACGCAGAGAGAAACTTACTGAGTTCATCCTGAGCAGCCATATTTGCAGAAAGTCATTAGCGACCCTCCCAGTTTACTGAGCGTCACTGCACTCACCAGTGCCACTCATCTGCTTCATCCACACATACATCAATGGCGCTGTCATATATCACAATTTCATATTGTACACGAAATATAACAGGAGTTTGTGCGCATGACAGAATCATCGCATAACAAAGTCTAAATCATGTACTAGGCCTATGCTTTAGTTACAAAACATTGATATGAACAACACTTGTCAGTTTTTGAAAAGCCCTCTGGTTGGCAAATCTTCCTTCAGCATGACAGTTCCTGTTAATAAGTCATTGATAAAACTGCATTAATTGTGGCACAGGTGCCAACAATACAATGAATGTTGGCTAAATTCAATTTAGCTACTTCAGCTTCACCATCTCTGGTATTGTTCCTGCTGACTGACCTACACACTTACTGGGTCAAGTCAAAATATCATCGGCCTAAGAGTTCTGAATTAGCATATTTAGATTTGCGGTTATGGTATTTTCACAATGTTATAATAAATGCAAGTGTCCAACTGGAGTAGGGTGAACACCAACCAGATATTTTTCACTGGCAAAACAGAAGTTGTCCTCACCAGTATTATTATGTGTATAACTGATCTATGAAGCATTCTAAAGTTATAGATTAATTATTTTAATTTACAACAAAAAATCTACCTTATTAATGTGGCACCCATAGATACAGGTGCGCTTTCAACGAACATTGGCTGCGTTTCAGTTCGACCCTCGCAGATCTCACAGTGTATGGATAAAGTCTGCCTCTCACCGCGGTCGTGCCTGTTAGCACGTCGTCGCAGAGTTGAAACTGTGGTAGAGATGGTCTGGAACGCGGCCGCTTCTCAACGCAGGAAGAAGCAGCAGCAGCAGTAGCAGCAGCCGGGGCAGCTGTCATGTGAATCAGCTGGGCGAACAAGGAAGGGGATAAACAACAACACAAATCCGTCTTTATAACAAGGTAAAATACTATTTAATTTCATTGAAACGACCCGTGAAATACCGGCGAAAATGGCGCATGGATGCTAGTATTGTACTAGTTTATCAGAAAGCGATGTGCATTTCGTGACTTCTGTGTAGAATTAGCCAAGCTATCAACAGCTAATCGTTAGCCTTGCCAACCAAATAAGTTGGCACGCGCTCATGCCAAAGGGCATCTTACACTGTGTGCTTTGTCATTGTTCGTCTGTCTAACGTGATTGCTAAACATGTATAATATCTGCAAATAATGTATGCATTATACAAATATCATACTTGATCATTTGTACCATACAAAGTCACACAGCGAAGTAGCTACGGGCCTATGCAGCCACCTTGCGAGGGACATTTAAACCCTATTGAGTCGTGCATTGAGAAGTTAGCTAATGTGGTAGTTAGGTTAGCTTAATGTTAGCTATGCTTTCCTTGGTTTAATTGCTGTCTACGAGCGCTTTCGGGTCAGGTCCCATAAACGCATTTCAAATTCAAGTCGAATACCCCACGAATATACCATGTAAATACAAGTTAGCTAGTCAGCTGAGCTAGCAAGCTATGCTAACTGTTAAGCCATTACTTTGCATCATAACAAAACGTAGGCTAGTTGGATAGTTAGCTTGCTTGGCAGACAACAAAGATCTGCCAAGCAACAGACGCGCATGCTGTAGTAAAAGCGAAAGAACAATTGAGTCTAGATTTATTTTTTAATTTGGGTTTTAACAGGTTTTTGATATAAATACATAAATAATAGGCCAAACTGCCCGACTAAGGTTATCTAGGTTTTGAAATTATTGTCTTAAAATTTGAACAAAGCGTGGGGCTGTAAACACATTATGTCTAAACACTAGCTGATTTGTTTTTTCGCAAAACTTGTTTCAGCCTGTAATCGCCTGTTACATAATCGGGTCGCACGCCATTGTAATGTGGTTTGCAATGAAATAGTCGTATGAAGAAATGCCTGAAAAGCACTTGGCTTCACTCGGGGCAATATGATCCTTTGTCTGAATGCATTGTAAAGTCAGAGTTGGGAGTGGGATGGGTGGATGGGAGTGGGACAAAAATCTGAAAAGGGTTGTTGGCATCGGCAAGGATCAAAGGATCAAATCGACATTTGTTGAATCTCTACCTCCATCTAGTGGTGAATGTCAGCAACACAAACCAACTGCCTCGTAGTCCATAGCTAAACGCCAATAATTACATCTAGTGATACCGATTTTGTAATGGTCAATATAAAATGTGGACCATGGTATTAGACAAAGAGAAAATAAATAAAGACATTTTCTCTCTAAACGAAGTAACGCCTACACTAGTATGAAACTGTATTTATTGTATCATTGCCTCATTGAATGTATCACTGCAACAGGTGTAAAAAGGCACAAGTCCAGCATTTTTTAATTGATTAAAAGTAGTTACAAAATGCTGGAGATGTGCCTTAGTGTGACTTGGGTGCATTGAATTGGGTACTTTTAACTGATCTTGTCATTAACGTGGCTTTACTTCTGCCCCAAATACAATCAACAACCAAAAATAATTGGCACATGGCGATCAAGCGTTTAAACAAATAATTATAAATTTGAATTTTCAATCTGTCCAGTTACTTTATCTATATTTATAACTGCATCTACAACATCTGTTGTAGATGTTGTTACATCATCTTCTAAATAGATAACATTATACCTTTTTAAAAACAGATTCAGATTATTTACTTTACCTCTTCTCTTAGTTTTAATTTCTTACATTTTTAAAATTTCTTTCATCTTTTTTATTTTCCCTGTGTGGTAATTCTTGGCAGTTGTTTATCTTTTCATAATAGACTATGTTTTCAAGACGATAATAATTTACCTCCCCCTACAGTTCATCATCAATATTTTTTTTTATTTTTTTTACCAGACCAAACATCTTACAACATTACAATTTAAAAGCCAATTATAAAATATATGTTGATGTTTTTTTCCACCCTAGGTTATATCTGGTGAGTTGGCAGGATGGCGGGAGCAGGGGTGTTCAGCCCTGCAAACCCCACCTGCAAGATTATGACCTTCAGGCCCACCATGGAAGAGTTCAAAGACTTCAACCAGTACCTGGTTTATATGGAGTCTCAAGGTGCACACCGTGCAGGCCTTGCTAAGGTAGGTAGCATTTCAGCTTGGACAAAGTTTCAAGCTCAACAGTTGCTTTTCTAGATCTGTGAAATTTGAAAACCATGTGATGGATCAGAGTGATAGACTTCATTATGACCACTACGTTGGTGTGTCAAAGTTTCCTTTGTTGTGGGCGTACAGTTTGATGACTGTTGCAAAAGCTTGTATACATCATTTTAGACTGAAGGCCATTTTAGTGAGTTAGAAAAGCAAAGACATAAAAGTGGAGAAAGACATTTAGATGTAATCGACGTATCTAAATAAAAAAATAATCGACTAGTGGCCCTTTTAAACTTGTGGGTTAACTACTGCTGATTCTTAATGATGAAATGCTTATCAGAGTGATTTATTTGCTTTATATTCAACAGCAATCCTTTCCTCCTTTGCGTGTCCCTCAGGTGATTCCTCCTAAGGGCTGGAAGCCCCGTCGTACCTATGACGACATAGATGATCTGATCATTGATGCTCCCATCCAACAGATGGTGACTGGCCAATCGGGGCTCTTCACTCAGTACAACATCCAGAAGAAGCCTCTTAGTGTGCAGGAGTTCAGACGATTAGCTAACAGTGACATGTGAGTATTGTGGAGTTACTTTATTGCTTTCAGGGCCTCACTTATATTAGGGGAAAGTGCTTATTCACACATAGAGTACACCTGGTGTGGCGTGAGTAGGAATCTAATATTTTTTTGTCCACAACGTATGTGACTGGTATTAAACAATTTACCAAGGTTAAACAATTTTTTTATTGTTAGAATACAGAATGTAGAATATGATTGGTTACCTGCCTGATAGATATATAGAGATAATGACCAACAGCATCAATATATGTGTGTATATTTGATGTTGATTTATCATCCTGGATAGTTTGTTTCCATCATAACCGACTGAATAAAAGTAAAGAAAAAATTCTAAACATTATATGTAGAGAGCTGTAATGCAAGTGTTGCTGGCGTTACATCCACTACTGCCCTAAGTAAATTAAATCGACCTGTTTTTTGTAAATATATATCAGTATATGCATTTATATTTTACTGCTTAAATCGACCTGTTTTTTGTAAATATATATCAGTATATGCATTTATATTTTACTGCTAACTTTACATAAAAAAGTGAGAAATTTGTAAAGCGGATGGACATGAACAGCAGTTAAAACTATCGTTAATGTGTGGATTCCTAGAGCTCCAGTTTTCTTTATCCCACATTTGATTGAACCTGCAGTGCAAGAGGGATATTTGCAAAGAGTATAAAATGTAGCTGATAATTATAATGTATTAAGGTTTTCATTGTAAGATGACGTATGGCCGTCATAGGACCAAATGCCAAAATGTCTTTTGCCTCTACAGGTACTGTACACCACGTTACCTGAATTATGAAGATCTTGAAAGAAAATACTGGAAGAACCTCACCTTTGTCTCACCCATATATGGTGCTGATGTCAGCGGCAGCCTTTATGATGAGGTAGATGGCTTTTCTTCTTCTTTTATTGCTTTCTTGGTGTTTGTGTTCCCTTATTTCTATAAATGTGTTACTGTTATTTGATCTCCCTCTGATCAGTCTTTTTAGTTTAGCTTACACTCATCTAATGCATTCACAGATTCAGTTTTCTTTATCGTTTCTGATGTTAGGAGAAGTAATAGTCAAATTCACTTGGGCAGACTATACATAAACTTATTTCACCTAAATATTGCTATTTCCCTGAGGTTAGATTTTTGCATTGAAAAAATACATGAAACTTATTTATCATGTTTTTTGCCCCCAACCCTAATAACCCTAATACGAGCTATTTTAAGACAACAAATCCAATGAGTGGACACTGCGAATGAATGGAATGAAATGAACAAACAGATGGCACCAACAGTGGAATTGTTTCATCTCTTTAGAAAGAGAAATGTATGCCATCAGAACAAGTTAAATAATCATTAAGATTTTACACAAAGCAATTTTAATAGTGAGTGTCTAGTCTGACCGAGGCCTACATTCAAATCAGAAAAGCAATTTAGAAAGTTTGATAGGTAGTCTGGGCTGCAGTGTTGTATAGTTGCTTTAAAGAGAGTTTGTGTGACAGGAAGCTTGAACAACCTTTTTCATCTCCAGCCTGAACAAATTAGGCTACTGAAGTCCAAATCCAGTTTTCAAACCCAAGTGACCCTTTTCAACAGCATCACTTCAGAGAGGCGTGCTACACTTGACATTTGTCACTTAAATAGAAGCAATGTGACTATATTCACCCCAAGTGGCACTACTTGCATTGCTCTATTGTTCCCACTGTCACAATCTGCCGGATCAACACCTATCTAACTGTTCTTTCTAATCTCCTAGGGTGTAGAAGAGTGGAACATTGGCCACCTGAACTCTATCTTGGATGTTATCGAGGAGGACTGTGGTATATCCATCCAGGGGGTAAACACTCCATATCTATACTTTGGCATGTGGAAAACCACCTTCTCCTGGCACACTGAAGATATGGACCTGTACAGCATCAACTACCTCCACTTTGGAGAGCCCAAGTCCTGGTTAGTGTGGGACAGTGGTTTAGGTACGGGTGGGGAGGTAAATACAGAAAGAAGCAACAATTGTGCAACATAATGCAGTTTGGTACAATAGCCCCACAAAATTAGCACTAATTGTAGTCTCTGTGCCTTACTTTTATGTTCACATACACTTTTTTTTGGGAGGGGGCCGATGCTTTTTGCCATAGATACCCTTCATTCCTATAACAATTGCAACTCATGCAAGCTAACTACATTTAACTGGACTCAATGGCGGTCCCGTCCCTGTGGCATTTGTTTTTCTTCTTCCCTTCCCATGGGGCCAAAATGGAAGTAAGCCTCGTTGCTTTTTTGCGTTATTCTGACTATTTAACCTTTTTAAAGTTCTAGCTTTCACAACAGAGGTGTAATTTTAAATGGCAAGAGTCAAGTCAAATCAAATCAGATGAAAACATTGGCTGTGTAGTAAAGGCAGTGCGCAGGCTGCTGGAGTGATTCTAAAGTTTTCAGCCTACTCTTAGCAAAGTTTAACCACTTCAGTATCTTTTTATGTAGTACATATTTTACGTATATTTCCCCATTTAAGGATCTTTTCATTTTATTTCTATGGTGTCACTACTCTTGTTAGGATTGTGACAGATTTCTGATCCTGCCATTGGTTTGGTGCGGAATTTTAAGGAAACACAGGGCAGAGTATATAGTATAGCAAGCTTGGAAAACATACTGTATGTCCTCTTCATTATGCAGGCCCACATTTGTGTCTGCAAAATTAATCTTTCTCACTCTCCATTCAGATCATTTTCATGATTAAAGTTGATTTAAATGGTAGATAACATGGCATGTCATAGCTTTCATTTGAATAACCCGGCATTTCTGTTGCTCGTTCACACACACTGAGTGGCTATACTTTTACTAGACTCCAAATACTAGTGAGAATAAAAAAAGTACAACATATGGAGCAGTAGGGATTAGATGACCCCTCCAAGCAGGAAGTGTGTATGGAATGTTATTATTCTCCAAGGGCATAAGCTTATTGGTTGATTTCTTGTAAGCTGTCATTCTTGTCTGTGCAGGGGAGCAAGGCAAAATGTAATAGTTTAATCAGTCAACCATACTGTTTATTGTTACTGTAAATTTAACACTGATTAATTCTGTAAACTATTGTACTACGTCATTTGCACACGCTTAATCTCTGAACGCCTTTGCAAATCAAAACTTGATTCTGTATACATTGATGATATTTGATTTCTATCTTTGTATGATTAGTTGTGGGTGAATGAGACATTGCCTCATAATACAGGGTGGTGGTATCCCAGAGAATATCAGATTTTTTGCAGATTTTGGGGAGTCTTTAGAGGGCAGGATTATTGGATTTCTAGAAAAAGGAAATTAAGTTCTATCAGAATTTACACTATAGGCTGGCGAGCAGCATCAATGGATAGTGTAATATGTATTATGAAATGACTGTACACACAATTTACTAACTTAGACAAGTGTATTTAGTGTTAAGTTACCCTTTAAACGAGACAGGATAAGAACGGGGAAGTTGAGATTGAAATTAATTGCCCTGAGATGGTAGATTTTCAGGGATAGACATAACATTTACATACATTCAAGAGATGTTGTTTGGGTTTTAAAAAAAGTACTACATTGTTTTGAGTACATGATTACATGAAGCCAATCACAGGATATGTCTTGCACAGGTCTAATTAGTATTTATTAAAGCACATCCATTTCTTTTTCGTAAAAGAGGAGCTGTTTTTGTTTTTTAAGGAGGTTCATGTTAAAATAATGTGAAGTGAAAGAAGAGGTGAAGAATGATGCACGTAGATCAAAATGGAGTTATGCTTTTTATTTCTTTGTCAGCTTGGCTTGTTCCATTTCTTTCTCCCTTGTGCCCTGGAGGGAGTTCTGCTCATTAGAGCAGTGAGCCCTGCAACCCCACAGGGATCAGTGTCACAGCCAGACAGTGACACACACACACACACACACACATTCACAAAAAGCAGCCTAATGCGGCAAGTACCCACACACATCCATACCCTTATCATGTAACACACACACACACACACACACACACACACACACACACACACACACACTGACGTACACTCTTTCATCTTGCTACTATTTTGACATCTCATCCCTGAAGGGGAGCAGCTTAAAGATGCACCTCTCTCCCCCCACTTCTCAATCCCCTCCAACTCCCCATGTCACCTCTACCTGAGGTTGCCTTTCCCTCTCACCCTGTCTCCCGCTGCTCCGTTAAGCTGACAGGTGATATGATGATAGAAATGCCACAGACCTGAGGGCGTATGGTGCTAGTCAAATGGAATGCCTGGTCAAACCTTGAGGGAATTCTGTCACGCTGCCTAGGTTCCTCGCCGGAAACTTTGGGAGTATTTTAAATTCAGATTGCGTCACCAGTGTGGCACAAGAAAATGAAGAATACGGTCAAAATAAGATTCTCTGAAGTCTAAAGTGATGTTTTTTTTGTCCCTGTCAGGACAGAACTAGGATTCATATTTTGAAATGCAGTATTACAGAGACAGAGATCAAATTTATTAGGCTTAGAAATTATAACGGGTCAGCATTTGCCCAGAAAAGGTTGTAGCTGGTGGTTATAGGTTTTTACAGTAAATTTGAACATACGTATACCATAAGGAATAACAGCATTTCTGTGTGTTGAAATTTTGATTTCTTTATCATTAGTGCAATGCTCATTTATTCATCCACCACCTGATGGCAGTCTTGAAACTGTAAAGGCTCCTCTTGAAAAACCTGTCTGCAAGCGTCAGTGCATGAAACACTGTAGGCATAATAAAGAATACTTGTACAGAATTGTGCATACACAGTCAAAAATAATTCTGTCTGCTCCACATGTGTCTGTTGTCTCTGAACAGGTATGCCATCCCCCCTGAGCATGGGAAGAGACTGGAGCGTCTGGCTGCAGGTAAAAGAATAATTCATATTCTCTTTGTATTCTCCGTCTAAATGGAGGTGGGAGAGGTGATTAAATAATTATAAAATAACGGTTGCAGCATACAGAAGCAGGTCTGAATGAAACAACAAAGTAATGCACATAATTTAAACTCGGCAATGAGAGGGCACTAGAGGTAATGGCACCGCTTAAGGATGCTAATGAGCTCTAACTACAAACAAGCAAAAAGTGCTACTAGTGAAGATTGACAACTAGCCACAGATGTGTAATGTATTGACAAACCACTGTCGGACCACTATTATTTCGTAGGCTAAATAAAGTTTAATGCATATGATTACAGTTGCAACAGAATAATTGTGTTTTTGAGTGAATAACCTAAATTTGTGCCTACAGAGTTAAGCCCATGTAAAGTTAATGTAAAATGAGGCTATTAGGTCTAAGCTTACAAAGCTGATTATTTCACTGGGTCAGTGAAAAGTAAAAAAATGTGTGAGAACTTAATCACCGATTTTACAGTAGGCTAACACGTGTTGTTGCAGACAGCCATCCAGTTAAGGCTAAGTGATGAGGAATCTGCAACTCTGCTTGATTAATAATTTAGCTGACAGAAAATTAATTGATGATTGTTGATTAATTGTTTAAGTCATTTATCAGGTACATTTTTTTTCCTTTTCCTTTTTACGTCTATAAAGGCTGAAAATGTTACAGCCAGAAAAAAATTAAACCACCACTCACAGTTTTTTAGTCAGGCTTCTTATTCATGTATTTTTTGGGGGCTGTAGTATACTCTATGTTAATGATGTGTGTGTGTGTTTTTGTCAGGTTTCTTTCCCAACAGCTTCAAGGGGTGTGAGGCTTTTCTTCGTCACAAGATGACTCTAATCTCTCCTTCCATTCTAAAAAAGTATGGCATTCCCTTTGATAAGGTAGGACTCGCAGCCCCTTTGAAAAATTACTTCCCATTTTCACCACTTTCACTCATTTTTATTTACCAATTTTCTGAAACAGCTTTTCTTGCCACTGAAATTAACATTGTTTCTTTTGCTTGCTTGCTTTTTGAAAACCAAAAGTTTCCAGTTCAGTGCATTGTCTCTCATCTTTCTTAAAAAGCAATCTCCCCCCTGTGTCTTTCTCCATCTCTAGATTACTCAGGAAGCTGGAGAGTTCATGATCACCTTTCCTTATGGCTACCACGCTGGCTTCAATCATGGTTTCAACTGTGCCGAGTCCACGAACTTTGCCACTCTGCGCTGGATAGACTATGGCAAAGTGGCCACACAGGTAACTTTCAGTTCAGTTTTCCTTTAAACTGTGCACCTTTCATTTTTGATTCAAATACAGTCAATTTCAAGTAAAATCATGGTCATGCAGTATCAAACAGAAAAGAATAGATTGAAATGTGGACTAAAATTGAAACACTGCAAGGACTCATGTACAAATAGCATTTGTTCACCTCCTCTTTCTTCCCTCTAGTGCACATGTATCAAAGATATGGTGAAGATATCCATGGAACCCTTTGTTAAACTTTTTCAACCTGACCGACACCCTAACTGGATGCTGGGCAAAGATTCCACACCTATTGACCACACACATGCCACTCCCAGTACTACACCAGAGCTGCAGAGCTGGCTGCAGAGACGGCGCAAGACCAGACTTACTAATAAAGGGTACTGTATTCATACTCTGATGTTTCTTCTTTTTATATTTCATACTGTTCATACTGTTAAAGGTGCAACTTTTAAAAAATGAACTAACATTATCAGCAGAATGTGTTGCAAAGATGTCTATTAAGATTTGCGTGCTAACCAGCTAGCCTCGGCCTGTACTTTCTCATAAGACCACTTTGTACCTCTACAATAATAGAAAGTCCGATAGCCCAGGTACTTATGTAGCTTCAGCTGGGAGAAGTTTGACAAGCTCTCGTAGCGTTACGTCTAATAAGTAAACCCAACAAACTCACAAAATGTCAAGAAACGAAATATTCTTACTAACAGAAAAATACAACCATACACCTTCTGAATTAAAGTTTCTCTCTTTTACAGAACCAAGATGAGCTTATTTCCCTTTTGCACTGTTTATAAAACACACTTCATTCAAACGAGACATAAACAATATAAAACTCACCAAAACCATTCTCTTTTGTCTTTCCACTATCACCTCTGGTTTGCCCGAAGTAAAAGTAGATGTGAAAATATTCCACCTCTAAATGACATTTTCGGTCTTTGCTAAAGGCCTGACGCAATCTCATTCTGCCGTTTCTCCTCTCTCCACTTGCTGTGTCCCATAGTCTCCAGAGTCATAATGTTAACTTTGTCCTCGTCTGAGCCCCTATACAGTAAATCATCTCCGTATTGTTTCCCCTGTCGCCAAACTCCACCGGTCTCAAAGGCTGTGTATGTTCCCAGTTTGGTTTCCAACTGTGTTCAGGCTGTGGAGCCCGGTTGAGCTGAGCCCGCTGCCTGCGGCAACTCCCCTGTAATATGGTCACAATCTAGGCAGACTTCAGTGAGCAGTAGGCATCACTTAGCTTCACCGCTAAATGAGCTAAAAACAGTCACTAAAGCTACAGCCAAAGATTACACAGCCCAAGATAACTAACTTACAGCAGGCAGTATAGTGACAGCAGTTGCCGGTTGGTGATATGCTGATATATACTGTATATGATATTTTTGAAGGTACCTTCAAATTCTTACAAATTGCTCCTTTAAAGAGAGGAGCAGTGCAGCTAGCTTTGAATCTAGGAGTGCTGCTAATAGTATATTTATTTAAAAAAAAAACTTTTGATATGAGTATTCTTTGTGGATTTAATAAAGATAGACAAATTAAAATTTATATTCAAGAAAAGAACATTTAGAAAACAATTACATTTCCTTTTTTTCTTTTTGGAGGTGAATCAGATTGTGATGATGAACCTATGACTTGTGTGCCTATGATGGTGGCCACCATTAGCTAGTGACCAGAAATAGTTGTCAGCTACAAAAGCCCAATTCCTTTGTCTCCTAGGTCACAAAATTCCACCTTTGCTTTCATTGCCTTTTAGTGCCTATCGGGGTGTTTGAATTTCAGTTGTCATTGATCTCTTTCTCTTCCTACAGCAGCACCCACGCTCGTACACGCTCCAAACGCCTCAGATTAACAGAGGAGCCTGTTGCCCTGGATGGCAGCTCAGCATTGGGCAGCAGCAAGAAGAAAAACCTTGGTCCGCCTGGGCCCAAGGTGCGAAGGTCTGTGGCGGGGACAACTTGCAGGGCAGAGGAGAAAGAAAAGAAAAAGGAAGCCAACTCAAAGCACAGCCAGAATCAGAACTCTGTTCAGCTTTCTGGTAAGAGCCTGAATGATGGCACTGGAAGCTATTTGAGACTTTCACTTTGATCTGAAGAGTGTTGAAATATGGCCTTTAGCAACTGTAGGTGTGCATGTGATTGAGACTGTATTTTCTCTCAGCTAGATTTATAAAAAAATATTTTATAGTCATTCTTTGTAAAATTCTACTATGGTAGATTTCACATTTTATCCCCACCCTATTATCCTCAACAGGTCCTTGCAGACAGATGTGTGTGGTGAAGGTAAATCGTGTTGAGAGTAATATTTTGGGATTTTCTAATAAGGATCCATCGCATGACTCTCACTCCAGCCCCCTTCCCTCCCCTTCTTCACCGGTGAAGAACGACCTAAAGGCAGAGACAGACACTCATACTGACCCTCACCACTTCTCTTGGTCAGGGGTCACGAGCAGGACTCCCGAAGGACAATGGCCCGAGGCCGCCCAGAAGCATCCTGGAAATAATGAGTCAAAGTGTTGCTCCCCTGAACAACAAGACCTCTCAACTTCTCAGGACTACTCTATCAGGGATCTTCCCCCGGAGGACAACAAACTCCATTCATCTCCCCACACAACCAGCACTTCTGCTGAGAGCAAGATGAGCTTGTGTCTCCCCGACTCTAAACCTCAGACATCCATTTCCTCATGCAGAGAAGACACTTTAAGCCAAACACCAAACACTGACAACAGCATGGACACAGGTACTGAGAATTACACTAACAACACTGATAAAGCAGAGAGAATGGACACAATTGTTGATCCAGAACATATGAATCTACACTTCACTACAGAAGCACCTTACAATCTCAAAACTGAGCCAGTAGAGGGGGATAGTCGCACATCATGTTGCTCCCTCTCTCCTTCAGGAGATAATTGCAGTTTAGAAAAAAGTAGCACTGAGGAAAATCTTTTCCCTCCTCTGCTACAGAGGAATGCAGTGGACATGCCATTACTCACTCCTGAGCCAGAAGATAAGGTTGGAATCGGCCCTTTGCCACCTGTACTAACCCAAGAGATGCCCTCCCTCACCCCGGCTCATGACGGGATAACGGACGTCTCAAGTTCTGCGTCTTGCAATGACCAGGTTGCACCTGTTCTTCAACGGGAGACGCCAACTGGCTCTCTGGCCTCACATGGAGCCAAACAGGAAGATGGAGAAACTGACTCTATGATGTCAAAAGAACCTCTTACTGACCAACATGCCAACAATTGGCACTTAGCTTTACCGTATAATTGTGAAGGGGCAGTAGTGTCTGGTTCAGAAGGAAACATGACTCATTTAACTGCCAATGCTACACACAAAATAACATCTGGTGGTGTCCATGAAATGCTAATAATGCCAGAAATTGCTGCAGAAAACGATCGCACAAAGCTGGAAAATGTTACTACTGGACAGAGTGATGCTTCCCCTCTCCAGCTAGTTCAGAGCACTGCACCACAAACAGAGCAGCAACACAGCTTAGCAGTGTTAGCAAATAAAGATGACTCGGAGCTCCTAGCTCTAAGAGACAATGTGCTGAGTCTGAGCAGTACTGATTCTCTGTCAACTGGTACCTCAAATAATAATCCCTCATTCCCTTCTCTTCCATTATGCACTCAAAGTGATAGTCACTCGACATTACAACTCCACCACCACACTACATACTCGCATTGTACTTCCCAGAACCCGTACATTGAGCCAAAACCTTTCTCCAGCAGCATCTGGAAAAACTTAAATTCCCACAGTCCTGCAGTGCTCATCCAGAGTCTGAACCCTGAACTCCCTTCTGACTTCAGCCACGACCCCTTACCTTACACCATGTGGACTGAACCTCAGTGCAAAGAGGTCACAGATCTGGAGAACTCAGAAATAGACCTCCGTGAGGCAGAGAACCAGGAAGAGGAAGGTGGGCCTCTCACCTGGGCCCAGCTTGAACCCACCTCGCTAGTTTCAGTTGGTGCTGTGGAGCCGTTGGGGCTTTGTGGAGATTATGAGCTCCACAGAGGGGAGGGGTCTGAAGCCCTTTCATTGTGCAGGGAGCTGGGGAGACAGAGGGAGGCAAAGGAGATTCTACACTCAGACACTGTTGTTTCACCTCTGGCGATGGGAGAAGGAGAACAGGATGGGGGGTCTGATATGGAAGAAGGGGCATCTGAAGGCGAAGAGGCGGAGCAGCAAAGTAGTGCCAGGGGAGAGAGCAGTAGTGACTCATCTGATGAGGAGGAGGCAGAAGAGGAAGAGGAGGAAAATGATACCAGAAACTACCAGTGTTATGAATCGGGCCTGGAACCCGGGGAGATTTGTGCTGTGAGTGCTCTTTTACACACAATCAAACACATTCAGTCTTTTGCTCAAATTCAATACAAATAGATTATTTGCACGCTAATGCCTTTCAATGCTATCTGTCTCTGCTACCAGTACCCTGCGCTGTCAGTGAAGAGGGCCACTAAAAGCTGGCGTCACCCACTCAGGAAACCTACTGCAAGGGCTGTACCCACTGCAGTCAAACAGCAGGCTGCCAGCGATGACGGTGGGCGCACACATGCACACATGCAGTTCGTATCATGAAGGTTGAGCCTTTAAAAAGGAGGCTCATTCATTGAGTGACGCATCCACATACTGTAAGCCAAAGCCATGCTCATTTCAGTAAGAACCCAGGGACATTTCCTGTTGTGGTTGGTGCTGCTTTGTGGGTGGCACCAGGCCAGAAACCATGATCCTATGACCTCTGCTGGTTGCATTGCACTGAACAAGCATACGGTTGCCATAACTCTTTTTGTGGTTTGTAAAACAAAACCCAATTTAAAGCATTCTTAAAAACCATTTTCTTTGTTAAAAGTTAGTGTAGCTAGCAAGAAAATACACTCAGCAGGCAAAGAATTGACTTTGTCATCTAAATACCAATAACAACACACTTTAAAGTAATGTCAACATTAGTGTACTCCCACAGTGTAGCTTTTTATAACCGTTGAACTATTCCACTGTGCGGTCCCAACTTCTGCCTCTTCATTTTTCACTTTTTATGTCCCCCCCAAATGATTCCTCTGACGTCAATGCACACATAAACCAAACAGATTTAACTCTCAGGGCTACCACAGTGAAAGTGATAGATTCTCTGTATTCATGGTTTTAATGTATGGGAGGGAGGACCCTCAATTAACAATTAATAATGCACATATACACACATAGTCACATTCATTATCTCCGTGGTTGCGAAAAAGGATGAATAATTCAGCAGCCATTTTAGTTGTTTATCCATGGTTAAGAAATTACTATGAAGTGACAATGGGTGAGAGAGGCCTGTTTTATGATGATGAGAACTCTCATTTTGGGTAATTTTAGAAACAGACAGGTTGCTATTTATTGAAAGCATTTGAGGAAATTGTCACCACTGTGGATTGATTAGATCTAATTTAGCAACAAGTCTATTAATACCACTGAAGTCAATCGAATGTTGCAGTCTGTCATGCTGTGTTTTTGATCGCACAATTGTTTCAGAATCAGAACAGGCTTAACAAACTACCAAAGAAAGAGATTTTCACTCTGTTTTGAATGAATTATTATTTGGGTAAAAGAGACACTAGTTCAATAAATAAGTGATTGCAAGGTTGTAAAGCTTTGTTTTGTTTCCACTTAGAGCCCCCTGAAGCAAACCTGGCAGAGGAGGAGGAGCACGAAATGGAAGCGTGGGCGAAGCCCCTCATCTACCTGTGGCAGAACAGGAAGAGCTGCTTTACAGCAGAGAGGGAGTATAATGCTCATGCAGCCACCATGCAGCCATACTGTGCTGTGTGCACGCTCTTCATGCCCTATTATCAGGTAAAGGGGAGTTCAAAGAAAATATAGAAAAGAAAATATACAACCAGTTGCAGACTTGAGAATAAACACATTTAAAGATATGATTGTATCTCCTAGCCACCGAGCTGAAGATGGAGGAATCAATACTTGCAGATAACATACATTCGTACTCTTGGCTTTCGCCCCTCAAGACACAATTGCACAGGGTTTATTTCTGTGTTATTTTAATTTTTACCTGTGCTGGTCAGTGACTCTAATCCCATTTGGAGCTCAAGTGTCTGTTTCTTTTTCACCCTCCACCCTTGTAATCCTTAACCACAATTACTGTTTTTCAGGCAAACACACAGGTCCTCCCTTTATTTAGGTCTAGTCCGCAGAGAACTCAGCTCAGAGTATCTCAGCTCAATGCACAGTGTGACAATAAAAACAAAAAAAATAATTTGCTAACCTGATAGATCACTCAATAACATCAGTCAGCTCCTGCAATAATGGAAAAAGTAAAGAGCCTTCATACTAATCACACGGGCCGTTGTAACGTGATGTTAGTGGCGATTCTGTAATTGCTGGGCTGCCTTATTATAGCCAAACTGATTTGATGTGTACAGCTAAGAGCTACATGTATATAACACTCTCCTTTCTTATTGTGAAAGCATGGCTTCGCCGACATTCAGAAAGACATTGAGGTAGATTGCATCCGTCTGTGTTAATTATTAAATTACAGCCAAATAATTCTGACAAAATAATGCTAATACTGAAAATAATTAATAAGCCTACTGGTGATGAGGGTCACGTGGTTTTCCTGCAGCTTATCATTTTCTTATTGCAGAACCAGCTAGAGATGGCACAAATGTGATCCAATATCGATATCAAGTACCGATCTAGATGTAATTCACTCATCGGTATAACGCTTCCTGGTGGCAAGTAAACTTTAAAAATGCCTCATGAAGTTTTCTGACTAGGCAAGTGAAAAAAAATAAAATAAAAAATAAACTGCCATCATACAACTCCTGGGTTCCCTGGCAAGCACTTTTGATGGAGACTTGAATAACAGGGTCACTATCATTAAGGTCTATATTAATTTCTGCATGAATATCACAATAACATTTAAAACAAAGAAATATCCCCAAGTCCTATATCGGTTCTATATCGGTATTGGCAGATATTCAAATTCAAGGATCAGAACTAAAAATGTGGATCAGTGCATCTCCAGAACCAGCACCTGTAAAATGAAACTCACTCAAATTCTTGTTTTTTAGGCTGAAGACAAAGCAGAGGACAATACAACTAATGTAGCTATGGACACGTCCAATTTTCCATCTCCAATGGAGGGCCCCACACGTCCCTGTCTGAGAAGGACCAAGCCCCTGGTCCCAGAGATCTGCTTCTCTTTCCGGGAGCAGAACTGTCCCCCAACTCCCACTAACCCTCTGCTGCAGGAAGATGGCACCTCCCCCCTCCTCTACTGCCAGGGCTGCTGTCTGCAAGTCCATGCAAGTATGTACGCACAAAAAGAGAGTCATCTGTTCAAGTGAGTGCGTGAGAGAGGGTGTCGTGCATTCTAAGGTAGAAATACTAGTGTTAGTTTTTAGTTTCTACTTCCCCACTACTTCACCAAGCCGAGCTGTTCGTCTCAAGATGCTGTGCTCGTCTCTCTGATGTCATTGTAAGAGGGTCAGTTGGTTTAAGTCCTGACTCACTCCGTTTCAATGTTCCATCCCCTCTGTTTTTTATTTCCCTCATCAGCCGAATGAGGGCGGATCCACTGTGTTCACCACACGCACTTCCTGTCCAAAAGCCCCAAGCTATTGCAACAAGCCCTCACATACACGCTTTAAAACTCCAGGGGTTTTAAAGCGTGTATGTGAGGGCTTGTTGCAATAGCCTTTCTGTTCCGCCGGACACACAGACACAATACACAGCACTTTATCTCAATCCATCATTCACACATTTTAACAGCCCTAGATCTCTGTTCCAATCTGTACACATTTTGCCAGTATCTAGTAGCCAGTCTACTGCAGACATGCACAGACACACACGCATTTTCTTTCAGTCTTGCACACCGCCCCAAATCCAGAGCTTTAAAATGGCATTGCTTCTGGGCTTGGGCGGTAATACGGTAATAAACATATACCGGGGTATTTAAAAATAGCAACGGTATTTCTTTAATTACCGTCATGAAAAAAATCTGTTGTGTAACTCAAAAAGAGTGTGTTTCTGTGTCCAGCAGCTGCACCAATGCCTGTGTTTGAAGATGCAATAAAAGTGATGACAGAACTCCTG
>JBBPCS010000222.1:19817-37045 GCA_037974645.1 Hollardia meadi
AGGTGATCACTCCATGCCAACCAAACCCCCCCCCCCCCCGCCAATGTAGAAGTCAGCAGACAAATGAACCCGATCTTTTCGATCTTTTCCTCCTGCCATCATGATACAAAATAAGAACCAACTGGGCATCCACTACATTTTTATACATGCCACAAAGCATGATTGGATGTTAACTGCTGAACTGTACCATGCAGTGCACCTGTGTGGGATAGGGCTGCTCGATTAATGCAATAATCATGATTATTTTTGGTTAATATTAAGATCGCGATTATTCATTAACTTTGGAAACATCATGCATTTATTGAACTTAAAAAACAACTCATTTTATTAATGGATTTTCCGTGAACTTAAACTATAATTCAACTGGAAAACAACAAATACAATACAAAAACAATAACAAAAAACAAGACACCCCCCCCCCCCCATCAAGGAGAGGGAGTGAGACAAGCGCGTCTGGATGTGGACAAGGTGACCCAAAATGCGATTACCATAGTTTACAAAAATGCAGCCTAGAGAAGATACAGCCATATCATACAAGAAACATAACCTACTGTATATAACATGGACGTAGGCCTACCGACATTCAACCCATGTTGGACCCCTTAAGGAGTCAGCCTTCATTCTGTTTGTCTGTTAGTGGAGAATTCAGTCTGAAGTGTAGTTCATACACTGAACTGATCAAAAGTTTTTGTATCATGTGTACATTTCTGGTTTTAATAATAATAATAATAATAATAATAATAACACCATTAATATAAATATATGGGCTACAGTAATATTAATATTAATATTACTGTAGCCCACCAGTGAAAAGTGAATGATGATGAATGCTTCAGAGTCTGCACAGGCTTTTTTATTTTGAAAAGATATCCTGTAAAATAGAATGTTTGTAAAATTATCAAGACATTGTAGGCCTACTTTACATTAGAGCAAAGCCATATACTTTATACCATAAACTAATATGGACTATTTATTAATTTATTTATTTTTTATCAAGTATTATTAGCATTATTATTAAGTTTTATACCGATACAAAGCCTGTGTGTTGTTCTTGAAATGTCCCTTACTGGTTCATCCCTTTTAAAGATATAAATAATCAGGACAAATGAAACATTTTGAAATGTGGCCAATGTTTATTCTCAGTGAAGTATGGATATGAGAGAGACAGTGAAATGGATGTTGACGCAGCCCAAATATTCCCGGGAAAAATAATGCGTCATAAACCCCTCCTCTACGTCAACGCTTAGGGCAGGGTGCGTTTGTTTTACGGCCGCTTTCACTCGAGTCAACATTTATAGATCTATCGTCACCAGCACACCGGCTGAATGGCCATCGCTGAGGGTGTATGCACCAAACGCACAGTAATCTGAGCCCCGCCCCTCAAAAACGGTCCGGCCACTAAGAAAACGTAACGTTCGTGTTGGATTTGAATATTCATTATTTTTCGCGGGCTTTGTGTGTCACGTGGTCGTTTCGCGCGAAAGGCGACTCGACAGGAAGAAGAAGTAGTTTCATCGAGTTTCATCAAGTGGCAGAGAAAGACAAACATACGGCGATGGCGGTGAGTCAAAACGGTTAATTAATAAACAAAATGTCATTGTCTGAATTCTTGTATCTACGTTACTGAAGGAGTAAGAAGTTAAAGTAAGCATACGTCTGTAGTTTGAGTTTGCTGCTGCTACGTTTTACATTTGCACATTTGTCTGGAGCACAAAGACACCGGTTAACGTTAACATCAAAATTAATTCCAGCTTTGATAAGAATACGAAATTAAAAGGCTTTGAAATTAAAATATGGATGGAATATGTGCTGGAATAATTTAGTAATGACTTGCTGTTGCACTGCTGATAACATGAACGATAATCTGTAGTTGTTTTGTTTGTCCTCATTGTGTAAAAGCAGACTTGCCATGTGGCTGCTGAGCTTTTTGTTAGCTCGCTAGTGTCAAGTGAATTATGAAGTGGGAAATAACTTCAGACATTAACTTTAGAGAATCACTGATGACATCCTTAAAACTACTTCTACTACTACTACTACTACTTCTACTATTACTACTACTACTTTTGTTTCCAGCAAAATGTGTTGTGACCATCACTATCATTATACATTATTATTAATATATTTGTGATCTATTACTATATTACCAGTGTAAGTAACAACAGTAAGACACAGCAAAAAGTACATTTTGTGCATTTTGAATTAAACAATGTGATAACTACTGTACTGTCTTGTAATAGATTACATTACATAAGATGCAGTTCACTGTCTCATAGGAGACAGAAAAAAGAAATAAGCTTTAGCAGAGTATTTATTGCACATACTAAAAGGAATGTTTTAATATATATTACAGTGTAAAAATACACTAAGTAAAAGTCCTGAATTAAAAAAAAAAAGTCATTTAAATAAAAACATAGAAGTCTGTTTTACTCAAAGTATCAAGTGAAAGTACTCGGTATGCATTATGGCCAGTTTCAAAGTGTTTATAGTAAATTATTTGATACCTTAACTATAACTGTCAAATCTGCAAAGTGGAGTAAAAAATGTAATATATCCCATGACAATGTACTACAAAGTAGAATAAAATACAAAAGTAAAACTGAACTAGTGGCAGTACTTAAGTAAATGTATTGAGTTACTTTCTACTAATGTAACAGTGGATAAATTAAATGGATCTTTACACATTTAAGAATACAAAGATGGTGAAAAGTACTGCAAGTCAAGTACACAATGTTATGTGCGTGTTCTGATTGTCTTTTCATTTGTGATGTCAGCAGGATTCTTCAGAGTCATACCACATGGCCACCAGCCCCAGCCGAGCCTCCAGGAGGGGAGACCTGACATCCAGCCCTGGGCGAGACCTGCCCCCCTTTGAGGATGAATCAGAGGGCCTCTTGGGGGAGGGGCCGCTGCCCGGAGAAGAGGAGGAAGACGGAGATGGAGAGGAACTCATTGGGGATGGCATGGAGAGGTGAGGATAGAGTTGTTCTGCATTTCAAATACCTGATTTACTTTGTGTGAGAAAGTTTTGGGGCTTGATGGGGCTTCTTCTTCCTTCTCTTTGCTCAGGGATTATCGTGCCATCCCAGCATTGGATCAGTACGAGGCAGAGGGTTTGGACCTGGATGACGAGGATCTATCGGAGCTGTCGCCTGGAGCCCGGGCTGCTGCCGAGGAGGCCATGAGGAGAAGGGACAGGGAGCAGGGTATCAGCGGACGGCTGAGGAGAGAACTGCTTTACGGTAAGGAGTGAATGGATTTATCAACATTCAAACAGGAAGCTACTTCTTCCGAGTCATAAATCAGTGAAATTTGAATACACGGTGCATTTTTTAAGATACATTGTGACTTTGCAAAGCCCTGGCCGAGTACAAGGCCTTCTAAGATGTTATCAATAGCTTATTTTTTCCTTTATTTTTATTGTTGAATGAAGATTAAATACAACAGTTGATTTAACAGACAAGATGTAACATAAATAAGTATATAACATAAATGAAAGTATTACAAGTGCATGGTGGGCATTGATATGATGCCGACATTAAGGGTGTATTTATCGGAACGATAATTGGTTGTTCAATAATAAAATTATTAGCTGAGTAACTGACAGTATGTTTGGAATCCGCCAATAAAACACAGAAGTGGTGCTCATGATGTCAAACGGACCACCTGGATATATCCCCACGCTGTAGACTAGAGAGCCAAACATGTTGTTTACAGGTTCAGAGGAAGACAACACGACTGCAATTTTCAGCATATATTCAACAAGAGTTCAGAGAGGGGAAAAGTCTGAGTTTTAACAAAAAATGATCTTCTCAGAACCAGGGAATATTAAATCATCCATCTTTGCTCACTGCATCTTCCCCTCAGGTGTATAAAAGATTATGGACTTTTTAAAATACAAAAATGTGAAAATATTGGTTCATTTATTGTATACCTGGAGCTGTATTTTTAAGCTGCTGTCACAATATTAACATTGAGCATAGTCTTCTTTACAGCCTAATACTCCCCCGTTGGTCAATGTTTTCCCTCTTCTTTCCTCACGATTTCCGACCGACTGCACCAGTAGTCTTTTCTAAACTGCAAAGGTGATATGCGCCCCCTTGTGGTATAAAACTGAATATATGAGAGCTCCAGAGAAATGGTGCATAAAATACATTGTCGGTTCCATTTTTAATCGTTTAAATTCTTATCGGTGATTAATGATTAATCATCCCTATCTTGCATCCTTAGCAGAAGTTCATGACTGGATTTGAGGCATGTTTGGATCATCACGAGAGGACATGGATATTTCCATAATTCAAAGAGTATATAATAAATTAAAAAAGCAGATGTGTTGGAGGTGTGATTGAGGGAACTGAGTGAATAACTAATTTATCTTGCTGTTATCCAGACAGTGAAGATGAGGATGACGAGCGCCCAGCAGCTCGGCGAAGGCGTTTGGCTGAGCGGGCAGCAGAGGGCGTTGGAGATGGAGAAGAAGAAGAAATGATTGAGAGCATAGAGAACTTGGAGGATATGAAGGTTGTTACATTGTTGCACATCATTACATCTGTATCTTCTGTGGTCAGCGTGGTACTTTTCCAGTTGTCATAGAGGGTCTGACAGTATTTCTTGGGCTGCAGGGCCACACTGTGAGGGAGTGGGTGTCCATGGTGGCTCCCAGGCTGGAGATCTACAACCGATTCAAGAACTTTCTGCGGACCCATGTTGACGAAAACGGCCACAACGTCTTCAAGGAGAAGATCAGCGACATGTGCAAAGGTAGCTCAGCACTTCAGCTCTGGTTTTATTAAGTGTTGAAATGTGTTTGCATACAAATCTCATTGCCGTTGGCACTTGAATGAACTTACATCCTCTTCTGTCATTCCAGAAAATAAGGAGAGCCTGGTTGTAAACTATGAAGACCTTGCAGCTAGAGAACATGTTTTGGCCTACTTCTTACCAGAGGCTCCAACTGAGATGCTGAAGGTGGGTGTAGCTCTGTTATTTAGTCATAATAAACATTCTTCAGGAGTAATTGTATTTTATTCAAACTCACTGCCCCAATGAAGAGACCATTTTTTAAATCTTTTTTTTTTTTTTATGAAGCCTGATCAGTGAGAGCTTCCCATCTACAAATCAATGAGATTTCCACCAAACCTTTCTTTTGAGGTTCAACCAAAATCTGGTACATTCACCTTTTTGGCTTGGTTCATTTAGGTTTGTGTGAAAGCTGTAATTGAAATCCTGGTGTGGCCTAAACACCTCAATCAAGACTACCTGGAAGGGTCTCAGTCTTTCATATGAAGTCATCATGTTTAATCCCTTTGATTTGTTTGTAAAAATCGGTGTGAACATTAAACGGACCACAATCAACAACCAACAATGGTTCATTTTATTTTGCTTACTTATTTTCCAGCTGAACCGAACAACAGTTGTCTAGGTGATCTAAAAAAACATGTCTGTGTTTGAACCAACATTGTGTCCGTCTCCTGTCAGGTTTTTGATGAAGCGGCTAAAGAAGTGGTGCTGGCCATGTACCCAAAATATGGCCGCATTGCCCACGAGATCCATGTCCGCATCTGCAACCTGCCATTGGTTGAGGAGATCCGCTCACTTAGGTAATATTTTCCTTTTGTCATTTCTACTTTATACAGTATGTACAGTATCTGTCCTGGAATAGGGACCATTGCCCTCCCCTCACTCTGTCAACCCACAGTTGACAGTGTAAATGTGACGAGTAAGCCTTAGCTTGGAAGATTTGAGCTTGTAGGTGGAAGGTGATTTTATTATCATTATTATTAAACCTTAATTTTAGAAGTTCTTGGTTGCTGTTTGTAAAAACAGAGAGACCGACGGCAGCAGTGGTCGAGCGAGCTACAGAATGAATGGAAAGAGGGAGTGGTGTTGGCACGTACAAAGCAGTGAATGAGAGAAATAAAGCGTTATTTTCTGATTTTTCACAGCAGTTCTGTTCTAAAGCACTAAAACAATCCTGTAAATTCAGCTGAAGTGCATGTTTTATCATGTCTGCTGTGGGTCGCTGTCCCAGTGTTTGTGTGTAGTTTAATCATGCCGACAGCCATGTTCAGATACTAACCTGCCGCTCATGAAGGCACAGCAGGCTACAGCGTCGCAGCCCCCACCCTCTGGAACTCTCTCCTGACCGAAATCCACACTGCTGCAGCTTTGGACATTTTCAAAAAAACTCCTCAAGCACCACCTGTTCACCAAGGCCTTTGGCCCTCTCAACCCTGTCATCAGTGCTCACTTTATCTTTATTTTCAGTCCATACTTTTTTATTTCTTTTGTCCCTTGTGTCTCATGTAAAGCGTCTTTGGGTTTCTAGAAAGGCGCTATATAAATTTAAGTTATTATTATTACAGGGTTTCTATAGCAATGTCGGGTCATGTGGGAACGTTTTTATAAAGACTGGGGGTGGGGTATATTGATGCTAAAACATACATATTTGGACCAATATTTGGCTGTTCGGATACCACTGGGAAGCTACAGAATGATATAAAACCTCAAACACACAAAAATATTTGACCCGCCACTTATGAGAAAATTGTGGAAGGCTACCCAAAATACTTGACCTAAGTTAAACGATAAAAAGGCAATGCTACCAAATACTAGGTGTACTGTATGTAAACTTCTGACTCACTGGGGATGTGATGGAAAAAAGGAAGGCTGAAATAAATCATTCTCTCTCCTTTTTTTCTGACATTTCACATTATTAAAATAAAGTAGTGATCCTAACTGGCCAAGACAAATAATGTTTACTAGGATTAAATGCCAGGAATTGTTAAAAAAAAAAATGGAAAAATGTATTTGGCTAAGGTGTATGTAAACTTCTGACTTCAACTGTGGGTAATTAATGGGAAACACTAGATGAATAAAATTAGACAATGAATCAAATAGCCACAGCTTTGTCTGAGTTTTTCTGCTCTTAACAAACTTTCTTCGTCTTCTCTTTAGGCAGCTCCACCTCAACCAGTTGATCCGGACCAGCGGTGTGGTGAGCAGTTGCACCAGTGTCCTCCCTCAGCTCGGAATGGTGAAGTACAACTGTAACAAGTGTAACTTTGTGCTAGGACCGTTCTTCCAGTCCCAGAACCAGGAGGTGAAACCGGGCTCCTGTCCTGAGTGTCAGTCCCAGGGCCCCTTCGAGATCAACATGGAGGAGGTGAGAGGTCCACATGTGCTGCAAATGTTGAACATTGTTTATGTTGATGAATTTCCAAGAGATCTTTCTTGAGGAAATAAAATATGAAGAACATTGTGCTTTAACCTCACAAGAACTTTCATATACTCATTATCCTTATTTTAAAAATAAAAGATTTTTTTTTGTCTGCCTCCTGCAGACTGTGTACCAGAACTACCAGAGAATCACCATCCAGGAAAGTCCTGGTAAGGTAGCCGCCGGCCGCCTCCCGCGCTCTAAAGATGCCATCCTTTTGGCTGACCTGGTGGACAGCTGCAAGCCTGGAGATGAAATTGTGAGTAAATGTCCTGCATTTATATAGCGCTTTTCTATTCAGCTTGACCAGTCAAAGCGTTTTACACTACAAGTCAGCATTCACCCATTCACACCCATTCATACACTGGTGGCAGTGACTGACATCAGAAGTGGTAACCATGCACTCGCACACAGATGGCACAGCATCTGGAGCAATTTGGGGTTCAGTATCTTGCTCAAGGTCACTTTGACACATAGACTGCAGGGGCCGGGGATCTAACCACCAACCTTCTGATCACTGGACGATCGCTCTACCACCTGAGCGACGGAGTGAAGTTAAAATCATAAAACAGTTAAGACATGTTGCATAGAGATCACAAATCCATTTTCTCAATATGACTTCAAAAAAAGACCACGATACAAGTTAGCATTAAGTTAAGAGAATGTGTGTGTGGGTGGGGTTTTGTTTTGTTTTTTGATTACCAGGTGTTTAATGCTTCACCAAGGTGGGGAAAAAGGTAAAACTTACACATGATGATTTTATTTACCTCTCAGGAACTGACGGGCATCTACCACAACAACTACGATGGCTCTCTCAACACAGCTAATGGCTTCCCAGTGTTTGCCACAGTAATCCTGGCCAATCACATCAATCGCAGAGATGAGGGCGTCGCTGTGGCCGAGCTGACCGATGAAGACATCAAGGCCATTGTCACCCTGTCCAAGGATGAACGCATTGGAGAGAGGGTGAAGACTCAAACACAACTTTCAGCACTGACATTAGCATCACAGCCAACCTCTAAGGTTATATTTCCCTCAAGTGTTTAAATTGGGAAGAAACATTTAAGCTGCAGATCATTTGTTGCCGTAGATACACAGGTGAGCTTTGTCAAATATGTAAGTTCACTTCAGTCAGCACAGCTGTCACATCCTTTGGAATTAAAGTGTCTTTTTTTCCCCTGAAATATCTGAATTATTAAAAAAAACAACGTATTTGTCACAAGGCGATAGAAATCGGCTTGTACCATGGAGCCGGCAGTTTGTTCTTTGTGCAAAGCTCCAGCGCTCTCACAGAGTGAGCATTTCACTCGCATTTGCCCCTAAGAATAGATATGTGCAAACCGTAAAAATAATTTGGCAGGAATATACCAATGCTCACTGTGCTCAGTGTCATTCTGCCACTTTTTTTCTCCAAGTGTGGAAATGGAATATTTTTAGCTCGCATAGTGTGGTTGAAATTCACGTTCATTTTTTAAGCATCTGGAATTCCAATAATCACTGAAGCACATGTATTGCAAGAGGGAGAGTCAAGAAAACAAATTAAATGGTCAAAACATTACAAAGCCACCCTGTTAAACTTGGCTAATGAGTACTGCATCCACAACACCTGCAGGAAATGAAAGCTAGTTTAACTGTAATTTCCTTGCATTAGTCTAAGCTTGATAGGTTTTTGTTGTGTACACCACGCTTTCCATTAGTGAGTTGCGGGTCCTGTGGGTTATGGTTCAGGTGATTTAGGGGCAGCTTACAAGAAAAAAAAACCTCAATGCTACGGTCACACATTAGACTATGCTTCAGTGTATGAGGAACAATTAACCTATTTTTATTTTTGTGTGAAAAGACACTCTTACTTTGTGACTCAAGTATTATCTAGTTAAATATATTTATACTTTCTATGTGTGGGGATACTTAGAAATGTTTACTGATTGAAGACAAATTCAAAAATTTTGAATATGTTTAGTATTTGACTGATGATAAGTAATTGTATAACTTTAAAGAAACAGGCACATGCAGTATAAAATCTAAGTAACAATTTTAAGTTTCTTTGTGTGCTCCTAAACTAAAAACAATTGGCGTTGAGCCTTGAGCTCTGATTAACAGGCAAAATATTTTTTAAAGTTTATCAGAGGTTATTTAAGTATAGCTAAACTATAATTTTACTTTGGGCAGATATCGTGGCAAAAATCAATCAAAAAACATCTATAAGAAACATGATCTTCAAAAAATGTATATTTCCACAATCTTGACTAACACCTTTTATAATCATTATAATCAATGTACAGATGTTTGCTAACGGCCTTTCTGTTGTGTCTGTAGATCTTTGCTAGCATGGCCCCGTCCATCTACGGTCATGAGGATATCAAGAGAGCCCTGGCCCTGTCGCTGTTTGGAGGAGAGCCCAAAAATCCAGGTATGAGTCAGCTAGCATCCTGAAGCAACAACACTAGCGTCTGTGTTGCCCTCCCACTCATTCTGTTACTTATCAGCTCTTTGCTTACTCTTCCAGGTGGGAAACACAAGGTGCGTGGGGACATCAACGTGCTGTTGTGTGGAGACCCGGGAACCGCCAAGTCTCAGTTCCTCAAGTATGTATTGACAACTAATGCATGAAAAAATATCAAAAGTTAGAAACGGTGTGATAGATGGCGATAAAGATGTGTATAAATCACGTGAACATTTCAGGGATAAAAATCAAACTTGAACTGTTTCAAATACTGCATCTTCATATTTACTATACAGACATGCGAGTGGTATTAATCTTCTCAGCAAGAATGCAAATAAGCGTATTTCCCGAAATGTTGAACTATCCCATTTGAAATTATAAAAGTAACTTGTTAAAAAGCAAAACACTCTCATCAAATCCAAAATTAGAAAAGCAAGTAATGTATACAGTACATATGTTTGTGTGTGTGTGTGAGAGAGAGAGTGTGATGGCATACAAATAGAAAGCCTCTGAGTCTGAAGTTGTGATGGATTTTTCTCTGTAGGTATGTGGAAAAGGTGGCGAGTCGTGCGGTGTTCACTACGGGGCAGGGTGCCTCTGCTGTCGGGTTGACGGCTTACGTCCAGAGACACCCAGTCAGCCGTGAGTGGACTCTAGAGGCTGGAGCCCTGGTGCTGGCTGACCGTGGAGTCTGTTTGATTGACGAGTTTGATAAGGTGAGCCGAGACACAACTGGATGTTTAAAAACATTCTAAAATATCAACGCTCGATTCCACCTGACACCTCTCTGTAACATTGTGTGTCCTCCACACAGCTTCATACTCCACCAGGAGCATTTCAGAAGTGCAGTGTTGTGCCTGCCAGATTTTGTTGCCTTGCTCAGATTGTATTAATTTCATAATTTTTCCTTGGGTATCTTTTTTTTTTTGAGCTACTATCTTGGTTGAGTAGGCTATGTAGTTAAATAGTGAGGTGTGAAGTGAAACAGTCTGCACAGGTTGTTTTATTTTGAAAACTGACCTGATTTTCTACGCTGTTCCGGTCTCTGACTTCCTGCCTGACTTGATATACTCTATGCAGCCTGACTCAGCTTCTATCAAAAATAGGTGTGTATTCTCCGAAGAACTGCTTCTGGTACACGTGTGAGTCATGCTGCCACCTCCTTGTGGGATCACAAGCATTGTCTAAAATGGCCATGATCAGCTCTGCCAGCCGTGGTTGAGACGTTCCCGGTGGAATCTTTGGGTTACTCTGTTCAGACAGTACAAACAATCGTCTAATCATACTCCCTCCTCCAGATGAATGATGCAGACAGGACGAGTATCCACGAGGCCATGGAGCAGCAGAGTATCTCCATCTCCAAAGCCGGCATTGTCACCTCGCTGCAGGCCAGATGCACCGTCATTGCTGCTTCTAATCCTATCGGTATGGCAGCACAGTTTGAAATCTGTTTGTCAGAATGGTGCCGTTGAAACCAAGCAAATGTTGCACCACTCCTTATTTGTCCATAATGACTGAAAATTAAACTAAAAAGAATCAATATTCATGAGCTGTTCATTTTCTGCATGTTTTTCCCATTAAGTTTATAGATTAAAGTCAGGAAATTATTGTCATTGTTATATGTTGTTCTTGTTTTTCATATTGTGCTTATATTGTTCTTGTTGTTTTTATATATTTCATATCGTGTCTGCATTTACAGTATTGTATGTACCTCGGCACCATTGAAAATGAGGGTTCTCCCTCAATTGTGTTTTCCGAGGTTTTAAATAAATGAATGAAAAGCTAACTGCAGTGTGTAAAGCCTTTGAATATGTATGGTAAGCTTTTAGGAGGTTTTTGATGGCAGTGTACTTCCTTTCAGTGTGTCATCGCTCTCTGTGCTTATTTCCTCGCAGGCGGCAGGTACGACCCCTCGCTAACCTTTGCTGAGAACGTTGACCTGACGGAGCCAATCGTGTCCCGTTTTGATGTGCTGTGTGTTGTCCGGGATACTGTCGACCCCGTGCAGGTGCACACATACACACACTTGCATACATTTCTTTACCTTTTGTTTCATTGGACTAGCAAGTAGAAGACAGATTACCATAATGCATATAATCAGGCCTGGAACTTTTGTAATTTTAAGGCCAAGGCCACTTGGCCTGCAGCAGGGCAATTTGTTTTGAAGGCACAAAGGCCACATGCCAGGGTGGATGGCCATAAGTGGAAAAACATGATTTTGATTCCAATTAAATAAATTCATTTCTAAAATCATTAATTCCTATTTAGTAAACAGTGTCACACACAGAGAAATAAAAACACAATTTTTAGAATATGAATAGTGTATTTGATGAAGAAAGTTTTATAAACTCACAGCATGTTGGACTGTCATATGGCTAGACAGATGGGTAGAGCAAGGGTTGATTATCCACTACAAGCAAATTGATTACAGATGGCATTGTATAATGTATCATTAAAAAAATAGTAAAATGGGTCACTAAATATATTTCAGCATCTGTTAATATACCTTCGCAGCCCGCCCAGGTTAAGTCTACCTGTGAGAAACGCATGATGTGTTTGTGAGAGAGGTGAAATTCTTGCCCTGCATATGATAATAGGCTTGATCATGTTTTGTTTATAAAGTTTGCTTATCAGTATCAGTCTTGTCACCCTTTACTGCTACATTGGTTTAGTGTATAACAATATTTTGATATATACTAGAATATTACACTGCCATAAAACATAAAACTCTCTGATGAGTCTCTGGCTTATTGAACTGTCTGTGGGGCTTTTTAAGGTTCCTGCAAACACATCAAAGTGAATTTAATCTCAATTTAAAATATGAAACCACGCTGGTATCAGGCACTCACTACTCTCTCTTCTGGCATGTGATTGGCTCTTTTTCCAACCAGGATGAGATGTTGGCACGCTTTGTGGTTGGCTCCCACATCAAACATCACCCTAGCAACAAGGAAGGTGGCATGGCCTTAGAGGAGATGGTTCTGCCCAACACGTCTGATGTGCCACTGATTCCCCAAGAGCTCATGAGGAAGTATATCATCTACGCCAAGGAGCGGGTATGAACTTAAGTTTTTAACATCTTAACAAACCTTCAACCATTCACTCAGATTCTTGTTCAAGAGTTTTCATTTGTTTTTGTGCATCTGTGTGTATATATATATATATATATATATATATAACAGATGGAACATTGTAACAGATGACACCTTCTTGCACTAACAACAAGTATCGATAAGTACTTTAACTGACCGAAAGCAGCCATTTTTACCCCAGGTGCTTAAAATTTAGAGGCAACAAATCTATGTACGTCAATAGAATGTTAAACTTTGTACGTCTTTGGTTCAACAGAATGTGGAAAGATGATGTGAAAGTCCAGTTTCACTACAATTTTGCAGTACATGTATTTATTTTTGTGTTCTGTCTGCAGGTTCATCCCAAACTGAACCAGATGGACCAGGACAAAGTGGCTCGCATATACAGTGACCTCCGCAAAGAGTCGATGGTGAGCCCCCTGAATCTTTCAGTGACACCTTAGAAATATCTGGAAATTTTTGACGGTGAAGTCAACAAAAGAAATATAGATGAAATAATAACAGGAGTGTAAATAATAGGGATGGGCATTTTAAGTAATTCCCTTATTCAAGTACTCTCATTAAATAATTTATAGATTTATAGATTGAAAATGCGGGAAGGCATTGGGGTTAACCTACCTTTCTGCGCTGCACAGACTGTAGAGATCAGTAAATGATATTCTATATCTATATTGTAAACTGCCATTAACTGTTTGTGAGGTTTGCAGTGTTTGAGGCCGAAACCCAGTTATTTAATACAGTGAGGAATGTGGGGCTGAGTGGAGCAGGAGGAAAGGGAAGCAGCAAGTTGTCAGTAGCAGTAAATGTACAGTGCAGGTTACAGTTTGTCTGCAGCTTCTCAAGACCAAAGTGAAGCTCCTGTGTGTTGTTTCCCAACTGCTGGAAAGGTGAAGGAGGTTAGTCCTGAAGCAACAATCGACTTCCCCTGTTCCGAGTTGCCACAGATGTTATCTGGTGCACAGTTGTTAGTGTTGCTGTTTGTTACACTAATTGTACAATGTTCCCAGTAGCTTACAGCTGCTGTTGTCAACATTTTTGTTTTGAACCATAAGTGAACTTCAGTGCATGGTAACATCCCTCCAGTGTGAGCTTAGAGTGCAGTTACAATGGTAAAATAACTTGTTGCTAATATATAACATTATCTGGGAATTTCTTTCTTCGTTTGAGTTCTTGTCACACTTGACCATAGCTGGTTACAATTTATTTAATTACATTATTTATTACAATGTATTTGTAAATATACTTGTTAATTTCATAAAAAATGTCAGTATTTAAATATTGATCAGTTGAATGAATACCAACGTCCAAAATGAGTATTCGAGTACTCATGCCCATCCCTAGTAAATAGCATAATTTGTTTATTTAAAAAACTATAGTGTAATAAAGTTACTGCAGCTTTGAATGGTAGTTTGAAATGAATGAAAGCTCAACCACGTTGGTTTGGTCTCCCTAACAGGCCACAGGCAGCATCCCCATCACAGTTCGTCACATCGAGTCCATGATCCGCATGGCGGAGGCTCACGCCAAGATGCACTTGAGGGACTACGTATTGGAGGATGACGTCAACATGGCCATTAGGGTCATGCTGGAGAGCTTCATCGACACACAGAAGTTCAGCATCATGAGGACCATGAGGAAGGTGTGAGAGTGGTGGCAGTTTTCTTTTCTGTTCAAACATGATAAAGATGGATTCCAAAGTCCCTGATGCTTCCTGATTTGATGCTTTTATAAAGTCTGTTGTCTGTGTTTCTGCCCAGACGTTTGCTCGCTACCTGGCCTTCCGTAGGGACAACAATGAGCTGCTGCTCTTCATCCTCAAACAGCTGGTAGCCGAGCGGGTCACCTACCAAAGGAGCCGATATGGAGTCCAGAACGACACTGTCGAGATACCAGAGAAAGACTTGCAGGATAAGGTAGCGTTTAATGAAAGAGATAATGAACATGTTAAATAGTACATTTAAAAAGGCTAACTGATGTTAACATGTGCATCTTGTGCTAATATGTTACATGTTAAGTGTCAGTATGTTGGCCAAAATTTAAGACTTTTTTCCCTCTTTCTTTCCTCGTCCTTCCCCAGGCAAGACAGATCAACATCCACAACCTTACGGCTTTCTACGACAGTGACCTCTTCCGCTCCAACAAATTCAGCCATGATGGAAAGAAGAAACTGATCCTGCAGCAGTTTTAAGAACCTCACCACCCATTCCTCCTCCATCTTCTCCCTATAATAGTGCTTCATGAACTCTATTTCAAAGCCCAAAATTCATCATTAGGTGAAAAAAACTGCTTGAGTTTTCATCTTGTTGGGACTTCAGGCCGAGACATAGTTGCCTTTTTGTCTAAATGGATGCCTGGAAGGACTTTTTTTCAACATGTATGACATTGTTCCGCTGGTGGAAGCCAGAGAGTTACTTCACAAACATGTTTTGACAGAATCAAATCTTTAAGTCTCAGTGAGGAAGGAGGTGGATGTGTGTATGGAAGATCATTCACAGAAATGGCCACTGATCGGTGCTTCCAGTGGATTAAATGGATATTTTCTCCAGGGTTTATCTCTCTATTTGCCCTCAGGTGGGGTTAATTGTAAATAAATATACGTTTATGTCCGTGTTGTTGAAGAAACAGGATTTGTTTCACTTAAATTTGTCTGTGAATCCTGTTACCAGCTGTTGTCAAGATGGAGGATGTTTTACAGACTGTTGTGTTCATATCATGAATGTATCATAGAACAAGATATGGTGAGAGCGCTCAGCCTTGCTTCCAATTTTTCCCAGTGGTCACTCGCAGTATTGCAGCTTAAAATTCCCCTGCGGCCCAAAAAGCATTTTCTCCACAGACCACCATTATAAAAGAGACGTCTGTAAAACAATTGACAGGAAGCCTTGAACTGCAAACAAGGTAAATTATGACTCTTTCTATTATGAAGTTTTGATCCACAGAGGCTTTATATTTGTAAACTTTGCTCGCACCAAGAAAAGTGGTTTAAAAATCTCTGCCATCACAATGTAAAGTCTATGGGCTGAGCGGGAACTCATGGGCGGGGGCAGTGGGAGAAACACTACTTTGCATATTCAATGAGCCGCATAACCAGGAAGTAAACCCGGGAGCAAGAAAACTTTTTTGGCGTATGTGCCAGGCAAGCAATTCTCATTGGATTGAATTCTTTGCATTCGGTGTCTAGTTCTTTTTATAAATCTATGGTTCATATGTGAAGTAAATGTAGCTTGAGCTTAAAGGTATACTATTGAGGATTTTCTTTAAACACTGATGGAAAATTATCCCTCTCAATCATTTGACACACTAGGTGTGTGTGGTGGCGTCAATATGTTAGGACTTACTGCCTTCTGCCTGCATTCAGCAACTGCCAATCCTGCATAGTATGCCTTTAAACCTCTGTTCGCCATGTTGGATCATTAAAATAAACAGTTGTTTCTGTTGTGTTGGAGAGGCACTTGCTGTTGAATTGTAGGACTGCTTTGCTATTAAACTTGTATTTGTTAAACATGTTTTGTGGATTTGAATTCAAAACATACAAAAGTATTCTCCAAGTACTCTGGTTTATTTCATTAAGTGCTCAAAATAGTGCCGGGCACAGCTTGAATTGGATACCTCTGTTATAGCCTCCTCAATGTCCTTATATCTAGCAAAGTGTTCTGTATTACACAAACGCGTCAAAGGTCTTCGTTGAGCTGCAATATAGTTTGTTTTTTTTAGGCGGTTGCAACACTTCCCTTGCTATTTCGCCAGCTATAGACAAGAATATACAATTCTAGGTCTTTGCCCTTGCAAAATGTACTATGTAAAAGTTTGTCCCATTCCTGAAACTGTTCATCTGGTAGATCTTTTGGAAGGGACTGGAAAATAAAAAGCAATCTCTGCAAAATATTTATTTTAACTGATTGAATCCGCAACCCAAAATTGAGAAGAGGAATTTGGTCCCATCTGCTTACATCTTCCCTAAATCTTGATTATTTTGTTAAATCCTTGGTATATTAACTCCGAAATATCTCATGGCTTCTGACTCCCACTGGAACTACAATTTTGACTTTGTTTTTTAGGGGCTGTACTTGAAGCTGAGAATTTGTGTTTTTAAAATATCAAATCAAATTTTATTTATATAGTGCCAATTTGAATTTGAATTTATTTTATTTGATAGGGATGATGCAATTTAACAGTTCCAATACAAAGCATGACACTGATGTGTTGCACAAAGAGTTTATAGCTATTGATAATTTTCAACTCTTGTCCCTAGTTAGGCTTTTACATGTAGGCCTACAGCGTAATTAAGTGCACTATAAGCTTTATCAAAAAGGAAGGTTTGAAGCCTACTCTTAAATGAAGAGAGGGTGTCCGTCCCCCGGACCGAGACTGGAAGATGGTTCCACAGGAGAGGAGCTTGGTAACTGAAGGCTCTGGCTCCCATTCTACTTTTGGAGACTCTAGGGACCACAAGTAGCCCTGCATCCTGAGAGCGTAG
>JBBPCS010000223.1:0-17906 GCA_037974645.1 Hollardia meadi
AATATTTCATGTCAGAAGGAGTGTTTCTGGGGGCGGGGCCTCACTGATTACTGTAAAAAACAACTTTATTCACTGATATTTTATGGAGAACATATTTTCTGGTTTTCCCTCTGATTTCCTCCAGCTGCTCTGCCTGAACTCTCGCTGATTTACTTGCATCCTTGTTGTGTTTTTACTCTTGCAAACTATTCTAAGTCAACTTTCTAACTTTTAGATTTATCAGTTTAGAAGTACAGTGTAGTAGGAACATTAGTGGCGGCGACATTGAAGTCATGTGACTGTGGTGTAGCCCATTTAGCTTTAACATTAGCTTTTTACTGCCGATTACATTTAAAAATCATCATAGCTTCAAAAATCATTGAATTGGTGTTCAGTTGTGTATCAAGTATAAAGTTCAGTTTGCCACAGAGCTTTTTTTCTGTAATAATTCATAATCCTATCGGCTGTGAGGGAGGAAACCACGGCGATGCCAATTTTCAGGTTGGCCTACAAAAACACGTCAGCCATGTTAGATCCTGTTGGATTCAGAAAGCCTTCAAACTGACTGTGATGTTGCTGTGGTGTCTCTCCTGTCTGACCCCGCCCTGTCCTGACTGACCCCGCCCTCCTCTGACTGACTCCGCCCTCCCGTGCCTCAGTCCAGAGGAACATGTTGGACTTCCCGCAGCACGTGTCTCCCTGTAAGGAGGTGCGAGCGGCGAGCACCGAGGCCGACAAGCGTCTGTCCGAGTTCGACGTGGAGATGAGCATGAGGGAGGACGTCTACCAGAGGATCGTCGCTCTGGAGGTGAGCTGACGTCGTCCAATTAGCAGGCAGATGAATGATTGATAGGTCTGTCGGCAGCTTTTAGTTCCTCCCATCTTTTCTCCCTTTGAACAAATTGAAAACCTAAAGAAACAAGGCACAAGCACATATCCTCGGGTCCAAACACTCTCAGCCTCTGAATGGACACTAGATGGCAGCATGAGACCATTGAAAGTAATGTATATTCAATTTTATCAAAGACTCTCCAGATTTGATACGATGATACTGAAGAAAATGCTGCTGGTGACATTTAAACAATAATTTGGGGAACTAGCTGTAAAAGTTTGGTCATAGTGGCACCAGATTTGGTCAGATTTGATCCAATAAGAACTTTCTGGACTAAAAATGTGTGACAGCGGCACGATTTGATGATGCTGGAGGAGAAACCGTATACATGGTGAACTAAATCTGATTGTGTTCTCTCTCATTTCTTTTTAAATCTCTGGTGACATTCGGACCCGTTTCAGTTCCTCAGTTTTAAAGGTTTCTTGTTCTCGTCTGCCTGCAGAAGAAGATCGATGCCGACAGCCTGACTGCAGAGTCCAAGCGTTACATGGAGCGACTGATCAAACTGGGGAGGAGAAACGGCCTCCACCTGCCCAAAGAGACACAGGAGGTGGCTGCTGCTTCCTTATTTTCCACCTTTATGGATCCAGGAAAGAATCACGTCTCTAACCTTTAGAGCTTCAGTTATTTCTTCTGCAGCAAGATTTAAAAATGTCTGCCACAAAATCCCCAAACTCCTAAATATAAAACATCATGTTTCCTTTCCCTTTATTTGTCTTTAATATGAATGAAATGCAACAGTTTAATGTAGTGATGAGGTAACAAATCGAGGCCATTTTAATGAAAATATTTCATTTTTTTGAAGCATCTGAATGTCAAAATGGCGACTTCATCAATCAGTTCACACACTGATTCTTCCATGTCGTTAATTGAAACGTTTGTTGATTGATTTTTGACAGCAGACCTAAAACAAATAGAAAAGTCAGGTTTTCTGTGGCGGATTCTGATGATGAACGGTTGAACCGGCGTGGTTCCTCACGTTATTTCCTTCCTTGTCTCTGTTCTCATGGTTCTGAAGCGTTAACACTCAGAGACTGTTGAGTCAGATCAGTGTTTGTCCTCCGTCAGTGTGTATTTGACTTCATGTTGTGGTGTGAAGGTTTGTCTTTAAACCCTCCGTGAAACGTTTGAGTCTGATCCACTTTGTCTCTGCTGCAACAGGAGATCAAAAACATCAAGAAGAAGCTGAGCAACCTGTGCATCGACTTCAACAAGAACCTGAACGAGGACACCACCAGCCTGTCGTTCAGCAGAGACGAGCTGGGTGAGTGGACCCCGCCGCCCCCGAACCTGGTGGTCCTCTCAGCGCATTAAGACCTTTTTCACGTGTTGCTTTCAGGCGGCCTCCCCGAGGACTTCCTGGGCTCTCTGGCGCCAGACGGAGACAAGCTGAAGGTCACCCTCAAGTATCCTCATTACTTCCCCACCATGAAGAAATGCTTCGTCCCAGAAACCCGCCGGAAGCTGGAGGAGGCCTTCAACTCCCGCTGCAAAGAGGTCAGACGGGAGATAACGGGTCACTGTTTGGAGAGAAAGTTCTGATATTTTGAGAAGAAACTAGTAAAAAACCTTATTGTTTGTTACAGTTAGATAAAGTAGACTAGGTTTAGAGCCCGACTGATATCTCAGTAAAGTGATATTATATCAGACACATAGATGTACATGTTGTTTTTCTGGCAGATTTTAATGCACAAAAAGATGCTTCAGGTAGAAACGGTGCAATAAAATACACACACACACACACGTTCTATTTGTGTTTATATATTTATGTATAAACACACAGATTGGGGAGTAGAAAAACTCCTCCAACAGATAAATCAGCCAATATTATTGAAGTTAGTTTACATGTCCATGATTTTCTGCTGAAATGATGAATTAATCAGTTGATCGACTGAAAATGAAACGACAGCAATGTGAAGACGTCATGTTGTGGGAAACGGCAGAGATCATGTTTCACTATTTTCTAATGTTTAACGTCTAACGAATAACATCCCGACGTTTAAACAGGAAGTATAAAGTCGACTAGTCTAACGGTGAGAAAGCGTTCTGCACAGTCCGACTTCCTGTCTTTGATGGATTATTTATTTGTTACTGTTCATGTTCTTCAACGTGTTACATGAAAGACTCCACACAGCCAAACATTTCAATACAACAAGGCAGCGTTAGCGTAGCGTAGCGTAGCGTCTCCTCCGTCCAGTAACACCTGTCCAGTATTGTGTTGTGTTGTATTGGAAGTGACCCAAAGGTGACACCTAGTGGACCAACATGGTGTCCTGCATACACTCGGCTCTAGAAATGCTCCTACATGTACATGAACAGAATAATAGGAATTAGTTTAATAACCGACTTGTATTTCTGGTGGCGACCCGCGACGTAGCAACGTTTAAACGACTAGTCGACTAACGGTGACATCACGAGCAATAAAGTGACATTTTACATCAAAGAGCTGAACAGATGAGTTCTGCGTGTTTTCAGGAGAACTCGGTCATCCTGAAGGAGCTGGTGGAGCTCCGGGCTCAGAAAAGCTCTCTGCTCGGCTTCACCACCCACGCCGACTTCGTCCTGGAGATGAACATGGCCAAATCTGGGAAGAAGGTGGCTGGCTTCCTGGGTGAGTGAGTCCTGCACAGCAAACACTGGAGTTACATCTGAAACCTGCAGAGAGGAGTGAGCAGGACACAAAATACATAAAGAATGTAACATACTGACGACAAGCACGCAACTAAATATATAAAAGAGCTTAAAGATATCATCTGTAACTCATGCAGGGGAAAATGATCTGAGAATAAACTGTGATGCTGCAGCGGAGCTTCCTCTGTGCTCAACGATGTCATGTACGACAACGTTCCTATTAAATATCTCTGGAACACTTTAATATTGATGATGGTAAAACGTGGCACATACAACAAACATCCACTGATGGAGGGAATTCTTATTTTATGACTGAAGGTGAAAGTTACGACTGTTTGAGAGACTTTAGATGATGTCTTTTGGAAATGGTTTGTACAGTGCAAGAAAAACGATTCTTCATCTCTAATTTCTCTGAAGAAACGACAGATATTTGGTTCAATAAAATAAAAAAAAAACTGGCCGGAGGAGCTGAAGGTAGAACAAACGTCTGTTAATGGTTGAAGAAATCTTCTAAAAAGTGACGCACATCTTGACACGACGAGAAAAATTCACATCAAAACTCAAAACGGCAACAAATCTTTTGTCAGTAAAGTTTAGAGTGAGGAAAAAAGCGAAACGATCTCAGATGAACGCTTGGTGTCATGTTTGTGTGAGTGGAAGGTTTGGAGACGTCGGAGGTGAAGCGACTCTTCCTCCTCACACTTGTCTCCTCCTGCAGAGGAGCTGGCTCGTAAGCTGAAGCCTCTGGGCGACGAAGAGCGCGCAGTCATCCTCAAACTGAAGGAGAAGGAGTGTCAGAAGAGAAATCTGCCTTTTAAAGGAGAGCTGCACGCTTGGGACACGCGCTACTTCATGACGCAGGTAAGAGCTGCACAACTGAGACGCAGAGGTGAGGAGACACCGAGCTGCAGGAAAAGAGTCTGAGAAAAGCTCTTTCATTAGTCGTTCATTTATTTTCCCTGCCTGATGTGACTTTAATGAGAGCTGTTAAACACTTATCTTTTATCCTCCTCCCCCTCCCAGGTGGAGGAGACTCAGTACGCTGTGGATCAGAACCTGTTGAAGGAGTATTTTCCAATGGAGGTGGTGACTCAGGGGCTGTTGGACATCTACCAGGAGCTCCTCGGTCTGTCCTTCGAGCTGGTGGACGGAGCCGCCGTCTGGCACCCAGACGTCAAGCTGTACTGTGTGAAGGACCGCAGCAGTGGTCAGGTGGTCGGCCAGTTCTACCTGGACCTGTACCCCAGGTGAGGGCTCGGCAGGGCGGAGGGGAGTGGCAGGTTTCTGCCCGGTGAAGCTGTAGGTGTGACTGCTGTCCTCTGTCTTGTGCAGGGAGGGGAAGTACGGCCACGCCGCCTGTTTCGGCCTCCAGCCCGGCTGTCTGCTGCCCGACGGCACGCGCCAGATGTCGGTGGCCGCCATGGTGGCCAACTTCAGCAAGCCGACGGCCGACGCCCCGTCGCTGCTGCAGCACGACGAGGTGGAGACGTACTTCCACGAGTTCGGCCACGTCATGCACCAACTGTGTGCTGAGGTCAGCTGATAACCAGAGACGGGTGGAGTTACTGACTGTAGCAGCTTCTCATTTCAAACCGATGCTCTTTAAATTTGCTGAAATGAGCGAGCTAATTCAAGTTAGCTCTGTGAGATGGTTTAAAAACCTTTACATAAATGTGAAGCCTGCAAAAGATTCTTAAATGAGCACATGCTAACTGTCGAGCTAGTTAGGCTAAATATTATAGAATACAGTATTTTAATGAAAATATATAAAACCCTGGTCAGATGTTTCCTGTAGAATTACAAAGGTTATATTTCTGATTTTAGTATCTTCAGTCTCGTTCACTTTAACAGGAGACCAGTTAGTTTCATTATCGATTAACCTGCATATTATTGTCACGATCAACCCTTTAGTCTATAAAATGTCAAAAAATTTAGATAAAATTTTTATAGAATTTCTTTTGTCCAACCAACAGTTCAAAACCCAAAAGCCTCACATTGAAGAAGCTGCAACCAGCAAATGTTTGACCATTCAGCCATTATCAAATCATTTTCTGTCAACTAATTGATTAAATGACTAATTGTGGAAGCTCAACTCATTAGTTTGACAAAGTACATCTCAGATCAAATCTGATTACGATCGCACATGAGAGAAGTTCATGTTCTTCCAGAGACGACGCGTGTTAAACGTTGTAAAAGGGTGTATTTTTAACCCAAACCACAATGTTTTCCTAAACAGAACCAAGTAGTTCCGTTGCCTGAACGTAACCAAAGTGCGACCAAAACAATAAAATAATTACTGAAACAAGAGTCACTTATGGGATTCGAACCCCGGTCTTCAATCACGAGGCTGTGTGGGCTTTCCATGATTTGTGAAATACAAACACCGACACACCCGCTAGGATTAGTTACTGTTGTTAAGTTATGATTGGACAATAACTGTTTGGGGGAGGGGTTTAGTGCACAATGTACCACCAAATAAAGAATTTAAAAGCTCAAACTCACCTGTGAGGAGTCGTCACAGGCCGCCATGTTTGATTACTGTATCCAGCTGCTACAGATACACGAGTGGACTGGAAACAACATGGCGCAGGTTTGGGCCTGGTTCTGAGTGTGGGTGTGTTTGCAGGCGGATTACGCCATGTTCAGCGGGACTCACGTGGAGCGGGACTTTGTGGAGGCTCCATCTCAGATGCTGGAGAACTGGGTGTGGGAGAGGGAGCCCCTGCTGAGGATGTCCAGACACTACAAGACCAGGAGCGCCATCCCCGACGAGCTGCTCGACAAGCTCATCAAGTCCCGTCTCGCCAACACCGGTGGGTACAGGAACAGGACGTGGTACATTTAGCTGAGCGCTTGTTTTACTCGCTTGTTTCTTCTCGCAGGTCTGTTTAACCTGAGGCAGATCGTTCTGGCTAAAGTGGACCAGGCTCTGCACACCAGGCAGGGCGTGGACCCGGCAGAGGAGTACGGACGCCTCAGTGAGGACATCCTGGGAATCCCGGCTTCACCAGGTCTCATCCTGTTCTACACTGCACACACTTCCACTTCCTGCCATCGTCATTCTCTGACTGTCATCTCCATTAGCTGGTTTGATTTTATCTGACCGGTGATCTGTCAGGTGTAGGTGGAGAGAGCTAGCAGCATGCAGCTAGTTAGCAAGAGGCTAGCAGATTAGCTGAGCGCCACAGGGTGATGCCTCCCTGTGTTTTGTTGTGATGTACTAGAGTTGAGAGTTGTGCACACAGTGCTGCTATACTACTCCGACCACCAGAAGGAGCTCTCATCAGTAACCAGTTGGTGCAGGTTATGCTGTCTAACGTTATGTTACACGCTACAATACTTTAGTATGAAGCCTTGTTTTGATCCGCTCGGTTTGTCCTGTTAAAGGGGAATTGCGGTATTTTTAAACCTGGGCCTTATGTTTATATATTTGGATGTGTAAATGATTCATACTTTCCAAAAGTTTTGGAGTTGGTCCAGTAAATAGTCTCAGCCGATAGCTGTGACACACCTGCAATGGCTGCAACGTAATCCTTAGGGGCAACTCCAAGCGTCACAGTTACGTCCAGTGAAAGTGTTTTTTCGTGCCTCTCAGTCTGAGATTGTGACTCTAAGTGTCTGAAAACATTACGGAAAGGATCCGGCAGTGATAGTCCTCAATGTTAGAGTAAAATCCTCTTTGTTTAGCCAGAAGCACAAGTCTCGCTCTGAAATCTCGTGAGATGCGAGTTGTTGAAGGAAGACGACTGCAGAGAAGTGAGTGAGAGGGACTGCCCTCAAGACTTTATTTCCAAAGTCATGGCTGAATATTTAGCTGATTTTAACAGTCTAGATCAGCAACAACTGCAACAACTCGCCTCCCACGAGATTTCAGACTTCTCCTCAGACGAGACTTGTGCGTCCTGGTAAACAAAGAGGGAGTTGTCCCTAAGGATTACGTTGCAGCCATTGCAGTCGTGTTGCGGCTATCGGCTGAGACTATTTACTGGAACAATTCCAAGACCTTTGGTAAATATGAATCATTTACACATCCAAATATATAAACACGAGGCCCAGGTTTAAAAATACCGGAACTCCCCTTTAAAGTTACTGCAATACACTGTTAATACAAATCTTCCTGTTTCAAACTAAAAGCCTCCTGTTTCAAACAACAGAAACCCTTCTTTTCTTAACAAGGCTTTTATTGTGAAACATTTGCAGGAAGATGTTGTGGAAAACTCAAATGAGTTGAAATGTAACTGCTGCCATCTTTTCTCACGTCACTCGGCTGAAGTCAGATGTTATTTATGATTCTGATGTTAAACTTTAGAAACGTTTTCCTGTTTGAACACAAAGATATTTCAACTTATTGATTACAGTATATTCACATACATACATCCAAACATCTGCTGAGCTCGGCAAAAATGAGACCAATACTTGAGTTCTACACTAACATGATAAGTGTGTGTACTCTATGTGTGTGTATATGTGTGTGGTCACTGTGTGTATGTGGGTGTAATGTGTGTATATGTACACACACTGACCTTATTCTGGCCCAGCTGGTTGTTTCCTGACAGACTGGGAGCTCCACCTCCTCCTGACACAGAAACACAGAAAACGTTAGAGGAACGTTGTTTCAGTCCCAACATTAATGACACCCCGTCTACAGAGGCTCACCCCAGCTGGAGGACAGCCCTCCTGCTGTCTGGACTGAAGACATGGGGGCCGGTCCCAGCAGCCCTGCAGACAGGTTGGGGGTGTCCATAAGACCCCCCCTGGAACAAAGAAAAAACAAAATCAGACAGCTGCTGGCAACCTGACATCGCTCGCCAGCTTTCAGTCGGGGCTGATGGGAAAAGTTATTTTCCACAAAAGGAAGCTCAGAACCTGTAACCTTAAGGTTCCTCTGACCTGAACATGAAGGAACCTGTAACGAGCTAACACAGGTGAGGATCAGTGACTGCAGGAGGAGCTGAAGGAGACTGACTCCAGACCAGCTGATTCAGAGAACGGTGAGGAAAGAAAGGGAAGACAATTACTTCTGAGGGTTTATCTTCTAAAGAAAATAAAATACTGCTTTTATTTAAGCTGTGTCGCTAAAACAGCTCACTACTTAAATACCAACGTTACCTACCCAACGTTAATGCTGCTGGTGATTAACCTAGCAGAATTTCTCCGACCGACACAAACAGTTTACAAACAGGTGTGTAATATTTGAATCTGGGCTGTGGGCTGTTAGTCCACTCGTCGTTTAAACGTGGCTTCCCTCGCTAGTCGGCACCAGAACCCCTCGTCGGTTATTAAACTCATTATTCTGTTAATGAACATGTAGGAGCTGTTTGTAGAGCTCAGTGTATGTAGGGCACACCACACTGGTCCACTAGGTGTCACCTTTGTGCTCAGAGACTGGTATTGCTGGTCGGAGGAAAGCGCTACGCTAGGCTAACGCTGTGTTGTGTTGTTGAAACGTTTGTCTGTGTGGAGATGTGTTTAAACATCAGGGAAATCAGTTATCAGGAACATCCCTGATACAGAAACACTGCAGAGTTTAAACACATCCGGCTTTTTATACATAGCAGCTGATGTGTGTCTGAACTGTGACTGAGCGCTGACATTTAGGTTCAAATCGCCTCCAGAACATGACGAGTACAGAGGAAACAGATACACTGATCGCTGTAGTGTGTGAGCGTCTCTTACCCTCTGCCTGAGGACATACCAGGGTCCCACTCTGGATACCTGAAACACAGAGGCAACATTACATCTCCACACAGGCCCAACAGCGGAAAGAATGTCTGTGTCTGGGGGACTCACATGTCGAGCAGCAGCCGTCGGTTTTCAGCATGTTGAAGTCCATTAATGTGCTGGTTCCACTCCTACACATTCAAGCAGAGAATTACTGAAAAAACAGCTGCTGATTGGTCCAGGAGCAGATTGTCTGGTCCAGGTCCTGGTCCTGGACCAGACAATCTGCTTCTGAGATGCAGCATATGTGTTATCTTTCTGTTTAACTGTCACATGTGTGTCATAAACCATGTGATGGTCAACACGGTATCAATGTGGAGGACTCTGACGTGAGGCTGAGCAGGACCTGGATCTGTGGGTGGACTAGTCCTTTAAGAGGTCTGGTTGGATGATGACTGACTGTGTGATGCTTCAGGTGTAAGAAAATGAAGGAACATGCTGTCAGCTGATTTAAACAAGGAAATTACACGATGCCAACTGGACCTCCAGTCTCCACCTGTCCCTGACTGACGTGGACAGAAGACTCGAGCTGAGCTCAGGTGTCTGAAACATTTAAAGTTAGTCCGAGAGGAAAAGAGGAAGGAGGCTGGACGGTACTCACCATGGTGGAATGAACGTCAAAGTCACAAAGAGAGCACACATGGGGGAACATGGTGGGCGTGACTCCCAAGAAGTCTTGGACTTTTCCATTTGACGGGGGGCCCATCCTCCTCTGCATAAAGACGGGCTCAGAGGTGGGCGGGCCCATACCGAGCCCGCTGTAGGAATCATGGTGGGAAAGCTCGGAGTACGGCCTCTCTCTGCTTGCTCCTCCGCCGCCGCCGCTGCTGTAGTTTAAGCCGTAGCCCCGGCTGGGAGCCACGTCTTGCAGGGAACTGTACCCAAAGTCTGCAGAGGACTGGGCCCGAGCTGAACCCTGACCCAGAGAAGAACTGCCCATCCTCCCCATGTGCATGTCATCCCAGCTGTCCCTTCCTCCTCGATACACAGCGTCAGAGGACATGGAGGACACCACCCGCCGCTCTCCTGCGTCTCCCTTGCGGCTCTTGAGCTGCATGAGGATGCGCGGCAGCGTCTCCACGCTGATGTCCTCTTCAGGGATTTCAGCCAGAGTGTCCAGGTCGGAGGGCGACAGCCCCAGACTGGCAAACAGCTTCATGGTGCTGCCAAGATGGCTGCCACCACCACGCCGGGACATCTGGGGGCTGCCGTCCTGGCCCTCCATGCCACCACCTCCCACCCCCACACCTGAGGCCACACCCCCCATCTGCCGGCTGGATCGCTGCTCGTTCATGCTGAAGTTCAAGGTCTCTGCTGCAGCCAGGAGCCCCCGCCCCACAGCAAAGTGCTTCTGACCCCCGTCTGACTGAGACTTCTGAGACATGACGTCACAAAGAGGAGCTGCTCTCCGGCCTCAAAAGGTTTCAGCACAGGCGAGTCAAGACAAAGAAGGAAGCAGCGTCTGTAGTTTAAGGATGGGGACGTTAATGTCTTCTGCAAAGAGTAAACTGGGTCTCCTCTTCTCTGGAGAACGTCTTATTTCTGCTGAAACACAATGAGGCAGAGACATTCTTCAAACGCTGCCTCTGCTGAGACAACAGAAGCCAGTGGAGAGGCACTGAGCCACACGAGCAGGTACAGCAAATGGAAGAAAATGACTGATGCATTAAGGGTCACCTGAGCAGATGTAAGCTGTCACTACTGGGACATGAGAGGCAATTAAAGAAGGCTAGGAAAGGAGAGAGGAAAGGCTAAAAGACTCAAAATTCACCTCAGACCAGGAGGGAGGAAACGAACTGAGTGATGGAAACATCCTCACAGAATAAAAGAGAAACTCTGAGACCAGTGTCAAATATCACAGAGAGATGTGATTCATACAATAAGCCTCTATGTGAATTACTGTTGGTCAACGTGACTGAATAAAGAGTGTCCAATTAAAATGAAAGAACTGGACCAAAACACAACGTGACCTCTCATAAAGACTCGTGAACCAGCTGCAGTGACTTTAAACAGCTGGAAAGTGATCATCCAGCTACAGTTATGTGTAAATCAGTACCACGGGATTTGAATGGAGGACAGCTGTGCTGAGCGAGCAGCTACTGAAAGCTAACGGCGCTAGCTCGCTAATGTTACCCACGGGTTTTAACTTTCCGAACCAAAACATTTTTATTCACAGCTACTTATATAAAAACATAAATTGGCTACATGACAAATAAAAACGACCAGACACATTAAGCTAGAGGCCGTCCGACACAGTCCAGGCTAACTTTCCCATAAATCGATTGCTAATGTCTCGGGGTAGCCTGCTCCTACATGCTAATGCTAGGCTTTAACTAACGTTGTTTAGAACTTCCCTTCAAGGCTCTCGTTTTCTAATGTGCATATTTTACATAAAGCTATGTACTACTAATAAATAAAATGTAGTTTATATTTGCAAATATATACAGTCTTACCTTAACTTCTCCTAATCCGTACTGATAGCTAGCTAGCTGAGCGTGGTAAAGCAAAACGAGACAGTACGTGCCTTCTCATGAAGACTGAGATATCGCGAGATTTTGTTTTTGTAACCAAATGGGTCGAGCAGGTTAATGCTGCCTTTAGGATACCTCTGGAAGTTGCGGCTTCTTTCTTCAAGTTCAGAAACTAACATGTCGCAGCAGTCCACATTATGAAAAGCCCATTTCCACCAAGAAAATAAGATAAAACGTTTAATTAAATATACGAAAACATGATTGTTGAGTTAAAACTATTAAAAATATTTATTCATAGCAACTTTCAAAAAACCCTGCCTTTGGACACATATACCAGTCACATTGAGCTGTACATAAAGATTTCAGACTGAATCTTCATCATTTTTCATCATCACTAGCAGCAGTAAAGTCACACTAATTTCACATGGATACACAGACACTGACGTCATGCTAACAGCAAGTATTAAATGCTGTCATGTTGTTTAGTCTGTGACCCGACCAGTAAATTAGGACTCCAACCTAACGTCAGTGTAAGGGTTTTTATCACATGAAAGCATCAAACATGCATTTAACATGTTGCTAATGGTTCTAATAAGGTTAATCAGGTCAAATAGAGTCGGGGTGCTGCTCTTGTGTATGTGGGCTAACTGAACAGGTTCTGCTACACTAAATGCAAAGGAACCTTAATAAATGCCATTAATGAATCCTGTGTTAACCTGTTTTTTCCATGTAAATATGTGTGCAGTGCTGAAGGAGTATTTAGCGCAGAAATGTCCACTCGTATTGAGTGATTTACTTAGTCATGAATTTGTCTTAATAAATCTTGTAATTATGGCCTAGTAATTTAAAGTTTTTGTTTTCATGTCATAATTATGGCATAACAATTCATAATTTGTCTAAGTAAATATCTCATAACTTGAAGTAGCTCATAAGTTTGACCTTCTTTGAGTAACCTTATTTTTCACTTAATATTTCATCTGTTTTTCTTCCATACTTCAACACTTTTTTTCATTATTTATCTGTAACACAGGTTGCTTTTAGCGGCTACTGTCTCATTTTACAAACAAAATGGCGCCAAAATGCTGAATTTACAATGAATGTTAATGACACCAACAGCAACATGTCACAAATCTCACAAACAGAAGAAATTCCCTACTTTCCGATTCTCCAGTCCTTTTGATTTGAACAGGTCGTGTGGCACTTGAAGGCAGCAGGACAGCTTATCCAATCATCAGCGAGCACAGAGTGACGTTGGAGATGTAAACAAACAGAGGCAGCGCGGCCATGACAGTTTTAGGAGAGTTCGACACAGAGTTGACCGTCTGCTCTGCCGCCGTCGAATACATAAGTTTTCAGGTATTTTACGAATTAAAACACAAACATTTCACCGTCTTATATTATTTTAATGTCATTAAATGTTTGTGTTCATGTTTTTCTGTCAGTTTAATTCATTTATTCTGGTCGGTTCTCTGTAAAAATGGCAGTCACCGACAGTCGTTCGCTGGCTGTTGTTGTCTGTCAGCGGCCATCACAGCGACCCTGAGCGTCGTTATGACGGTCGAACTGTTCGATATTTAACGGTTAAATCGATTCTTTGTGTGCTGTTGTGTCGTCGCTCAGTGATCCAGGCTGTGTGAGAGGACCGAGATGAAGGACCCGAGGCTCGGCAACATCGCCCCCAACATGACGATCAGCAACGAGGTCATCCTGAGCAACCAGCTGAACTCCGAGGACGACCCGTTCGCTGAGTACATGTGGATGGAGCATGAGGAGGAGTTCAACAGGCAGGTGAGGAGCAGCACACACACCTGGGGATCACCCCGAAACTGTTCACAGCAGCTGACCTCAGCAGATCAGGTCACATTACGTCATCAGAGAGACGGGGGGCATCCTCAGCTGTTCATTTAACTAAAGACAGAAAAATGTGGAGTCTTTATTAATGTGGACTTTAATAATCACATCTGTCTCCACCTTAAACAGTTTAAAGTCTGAACTCCACTTCCTCTGTTCAACTCAAGCTGAAACCATTGATTATCGATCAAAAGAAATCAATATATCTGAGCAGTCGCAGTACTGTTAAGTACACTTTTGAGGTACTTGAACTTTACTTGAGTATTTCTACTTTCTACTTTTACTCCACTGGAGTTCAGAGGCAAACATTGTACTTTTTTCTCATTGACCTAAATAAAGATGGCCGCCACGTCTCCATTTCCTCCAACTGTACAAAAATTGTACAGGAAATCTATTTTCTGTCCGATTGCTGATCAAATAAATTAATTCAAAAATAATTGTTTATACTAGTAGTAATAAATAAAAGTCTCAATCTGAATCTGCAAAGTAACTAAAGTCATCAAATAAATGTAATGGAGTAAAAAGTACAATATTTTCCTTCAAAATGCCGTAAAGTAAAAGTACCTCAAAATTATGCTTAAGTATATTGTACTTGTACTTTCCATCAGTGGTATCAGTTATCGATCTCCTTGATCACTAATAATCAGTATCGACCCTGAAACATTCGATCACTCAACTGTTTTTCTTGCTCTGACATCACAGGAAACATAGATGTTGTGATGTTTCTGTTTCTATGATTAATATCCCAAACGATTGATCGAGCAGCAGATAAATCAATCATAACACAATAATATGAAACACAGTAAAGTTGAACTAAAGCCGACGACTGTTTTTATATTTCAGTTATTGATTCTTATAAAATGTCTAAATATTTATTTCCTGTGGTGGAAAAATGATTCACACATAATCAAATTGTCACCTTTTAGTTTCGACTGTTTAAGTCGTCTATAGCTCAGGAAACACCGGCCAGTTCCTGCTGCACCGCGTTCTTCATGCAGCCCTCATTCATCACACCGTGTGTGTGTGCAGGTGGAGGAGGAGCTGTGGGAGGAGGAGTTCATTGAGCGCTGTATCCTGGAGCTGCTGGAGGAGGAGGAGCAGTGGGAGTGGTTCATCCCGTCCAGAGACCTCCCGGCCCAGACGGTGGGTCAGCTGCAGGATCAGATCAGTCTGCTGGTCCTGGACGCAGACATTCACGCAGACGCAGACTTCGATGTCGTGGTGAGTCTGCTTCAGCCAATTAGGTGCTGCCGTCCCCGAGCTGCCAACACCAGTCAGACATGAAACAATTGATCAATTTATCATTCATTTAGCAAGAAAAGGTCCCAGTTTCTAAACTGTCAGAATGTATCTGGAACAAAACGAGACGTGAAGACGTCACTTTGGATTCCGCGAAACGTTTCTCTCGTTTTTCTGACATTTAAAAAATGGATGAAACGATAATAAAAAACACATTCAGTGACATCGTTCACATTTTTAAATCTCCAATCACATTGCTCAGATTCAGCCGTGTAGACATAACATCTGCTGTCTGTAAACCATGTGACCAAAGTCGACCCTCGGGAGAGATGTTGTTTGTTTGTTGTTGATTTAGAGACCAAAAGGAAGGAGCGTCCTCACAATGTGACCAAACACACCCATGTCCCCACAACATCAGTAAAACGTGTTCACTTACACACACACACACACACCTGTTGATGTCTCTCTTCTTCTTCTCCACCAGATTAACAGCAGTCTGAACCCCAACGCCAAGGAGTTCATCCCAGGCATCCAGAAACACGTCATGTGACCCCGCAGGGTCCGCCCACCCCACCCCAGTCCGCACTGTGACATCATCAAGATGTCTGCCGTATTTTCCAGCTGCCACTCGACCTTCAGCCTGACGTGTTGCCAAAGTTCTGCGCTCACATGTGTTCAAGTTCAGAGTAACGTTACTGTTTGTTACTGCAATCCTCCACCTGTCTGTCTGTACGAACGTCTGTCTGTCTGTCTAACGGTCTGTCAGTCTGTCTGCCTGCCTGTCTGTGGTAACTTTGAATGTAAATCAGCTGAGTGTTTGTTCACGTTGAAACTGGTTTCTGTTACAATCAGCTCTGAAGTCTCAACTCACATTCTGAGCTTTTATTTGCACTTTTATAAAAACCTAAAAAACAAACTGTGTTCAGACTTTACTTCTCTAGGTCGGGGCCGTATTCACAAAGACTTATAAGATGATTAGAGTTAAGACGAGATCCTGGTGAAGACAAAAGTTATTAAAAAGCATCTGAGCTCTGAGAGACAAAGAGATGAGAACTGTTCCCGAACACTGAAGGTGAGGAAATCAAACACTACAGATTAGAACTAGAAACGTGCTCACATCCACCACACGCTAAAAATAAAGTGATCACAACGCAAAGATATGTGGCAGCAGTGACGACCTCTTTCTCCACCTCAGTTTATTATTTACACCAGGAGGCCACGCCCCCTCGCTAAGATCAGTCTGACCCGTCCTCGCTGAACCACTCCGAACCTACGACTCACTGCTACAACTGTTCTTGAATACGGCCCCAGGTTAGGTTTAGAGCCGGCTGATCCGGTTGTTTTGGTCTTTGGATTTGTTCCTCTACTTTTGTTTGTCTTTCCCAGAATCCTTTGTGTCTTTTGGTCCCTGCTGACGCTCAGACCTGCCGGCACTTCGCTGCCTCATTAACTGATGTTTATGGTTTTTTCTAAATGCACATAAAGAACTGTATAAAAAGTCGTATAAAGAAAAAGTTTTAAAAAAATATCTATTTTTTCTTAAGCTATTTGAAAATAAATGTTTATGGAGAAAAAGTTACTGTGTTTGACTGCAGTTATTTTCACAACAGCTTCATTCATCAATGTTCAACAGCAACTAATCATTTTATTAATGAATAATCAGCATATTTTTTCAATAATTGATTAATCAGAAAATAGTGAACAATGGAAAAAAGACTGTTAATTCAGATAAAAGACTATTTTCATTTGGGGAGCTGAAACTGGTTCATATTTGATTCAAAAATGATTTTGAAGTCATTGAATGAATCCGACTAAAAATCAGTTTGAATCTGAGGGGTTTTTTTCATCTTTGAGTACATTAAAAAGTGCTTTGATTATTAAACTTTGGTTTGTAATTTCAGAATAAATGTTATGGATTATGTCCACACGTGATAACAGGAATCTTTAGTTCAGATCAGTTTGTTGGTTCTTCCGGACCCCTCCGGGACTGGGAGTGGAGCGTCTGTCTCTAACGATGATCTCTGACCACATGAACCGTCGTCTCCAGTCTGTCGGGAAACTGAGAAGCTTCTGCTGATGTTTTCTTTGTCTACGTTACTTTTTGCAGAAAAAAAGTAAAAGCAGGATATGAAGAGATTAGTTCCTGTCGGAGGAGATCCAGACAGGAACTGGATCCAGACTGGAACCAGTTCTGCTAAGAGGTCCATAAAATCCCTCAAAGCTCCTCTAAGGACATTTGTCTTTTTGTGGATTCTGCAAGAAACAATAAACAGCTTGTTTGTTTATTTTTTGTATTCACAAACATACATTTGGATCCGTCTGTAGTACAAATATAAAGCAGGTTATAGAACATCTTGCCTCAGGTGAAGGATCACAGGTGAACTCACCTGTCAACATCACTGAAAAACCTTCAAATATACTGTATGTTTTTAATAAAGTAAGAAAAACAGACAGGGGGATGTTCCTCTAAAACCAGCTGCAGGAATCAGTTCTGCACCTGGACTTCAAACCTGAACCTCAGCACCATGAACTGTCCTCACCAGGCAGCAGGTGGTCTACAGCGACCCCTGTGGTTCCCTCCTGAACAGCTGCCGTCTCTGCTGGTTCAGGTGTAGTTTGTGGTCTGATGTGGTCTACAGCGCCCCCTGTGCCGCCCTCCTGAACAGCTGCTGTCTCTGCTGGGCCGTCATGGTGTCGCAGGTCTGCAGCAGGTTTGCGACAACGAGTGTCTGCTGAACGCTGGAGGACTTCACCCACAGACGACCATTCATCCCCACCACCAGCTCACAGGGGAACAGCTGCTGCAGGTCAGACAGGACCTCACTGTGGGGGGCCAGCAGTCTGAGGGGGGGAGACAGACCATCCAGTCTGAGGACAGGAACACTGACACTCCTTCATTTACACACAAACAGGAGGCGGTTTGTACCTTCTGACGAGTCCCAGAGAGACGCTGAAGAGCAGACCTCCTCCTCCAAATACTCCCATCCCATTGGCTCGTCCTGAACTGTCAATACACACCAACTCCGGCTCCATGTCCTTATTGGCTATGATGAACTGAGAGAACACCAGGTCGCCCACCTGTACAGGTAACACAGAGAGGGAGGGAGGGGTTAAACACCAGG
>JBBPCS010000224.1:12700-53232 GCA_037974645.1 Hollardia meadi
TGTGTGTGTGTGTGTGTGTGTGCGTGTGTGTGCGCGCGCGTGTGTGTGTGGAGGGAATCAGTGAAGTTTTACCCTGCAGTGTAACACGAGGACACACTTCGGATGTGTCTGCAGCCAGTTCTCCATTGATGTGCACATGCTGAAGATCTGATTCAGGTTAGGAGCCAAGAGATTCACCCAACCTGTGTCCAAAACCTGAGAGACAAACGACACATACTGCAACATACACTGCAATGCAATATTTCACCTCTCACACTGGTGAAGTATTATCATTACCTTGTGGTTCAGTCGAGTGAGAACGTCATTCTCCTGTGAGAGGTTGATGAGCTGAAGAAGAAAGAATTGTTTTCATGAAAAAGGAAGAATATTTATCTCATGGTTTAAGGAATATTGTAAAAGTATCAATGAATTTATCTTTGGTGATCATATAAATAATCTCACTAATCTGAAGTACATATTATGTCAAAGCAAAAATCCAAAGTGTTTTGTAAAATTTTATAAAGATTTCTTTCTTGTTCACTTTATCGTGTACACTTTTACCTCCGTACATTATTTGTTTCATGGCGATGTGGGGAAATACTGTGCATATAATTTTTTTATTCAATTAAAGACTGTAAAATTTATGGAGATTTTTAAACTTTACAAATCATGTTTCACTTTCAAAATAAAAGTCTCCCAGAGAAAAGATTTTCCCTCATCTGAATCAAGCATCTAAACATAGAGCGTCATATAATGTGCAAAGTGTAAAGCAAGACAAATATGGGATTTTGGGCTCGTATAAATTAACGTGACTTGATGTGAAAGTTACCTAAAGTGAGAGAAAACCAGTTTAACTTTAGAGGAATGTGCAGTTTAAAAAGCGATGGCTGAGAACAAATGAAAACAGACGGGTTTCAGTTATTGGGGTGAAATTTGCAACATGAATATTTTAGTATCATTTTGTAAATGCCAGCTTTTTTTTATCCTATTTGAAATTAAATCTGTATATTTTTTCTTATTTGTATTATTTTATTTAATGTTCTTTTTTGTATATGTATTTTGTGTTCTACTGTGTGATATTGTTCTTCACTATCTAACTACATTTGACTTATTATGCATTACTTTTTACATTTACTCTTAATTCTCCTTTGAAAAACTAAATAACGAAAGTGAAATAACATCAATAACTAAAGTGAGGAACTGAAAATGTGTAACACTTTATGCAAGTTTTAAAGTGTTACAATTTTAAAATAGTTTTAAAAGTTACATTTTTTAAAATAATCAAATTTAAAATTATTTGCCAGTATATATCTTTGATTAAAAATACATTTCTTTGATTCTTTTGATCTGATTTTGACACTAAATGGATTTTGTATAGGACATGTAGGTACCAAAATAATATTGTGAATATTTATTTATTTTTGATTGATTATTTACAAACAAAAATAAACTTTATTCCCAGTGATATATAAGTATTTCCTCAAGTGCAGTACTTTTGTACAATTTTGAGGTACTTGTAACTTTAGTAAGCAACGTTATATTTCTCCTCCACTAATTTTAACTCCACTGCATTTATTTTAAACCTTTAATAACACATTACTTTGCCAATTTAAGTTATTAAATATTAAATATAATTAATTAATTAATTAATTAATTAATTCTGATGTATTAGCCTATAAATTGTAGATAAACCTCCCAGCAGTATATAAAGTGGTTAAAATTAGTCCCACCCCTTTCCAGCTAAAATACTTAAGTAGCTTATTTTGGTACTTTGCCAATATGTTTGTCACTCAAGTAAAAATTTGAATGTATGAATTTTACTTAACGTAACAGAGTATTTCTACACTGTGGCACTGCTACTTTTACTTTTACTACTTTTACAGTCCGTTCCACCCATCTCACCATGTAGTTGTGTCCGTGCTTGGACTGCAGCATGAGAACAATCTCCTGCAGGTTTTGCAGGTAGATCTGCTCGGGACACTCAGCGGGACAGAATATGGTGATGATGCGTTCAGTGATGTAGGTCAGATCGATTCGCTGCGGTTCCTCCATGACTGATACTTTGGTCACATGGGGGGGCTACGGGAAGCGAAAGGCAGCGTGTCAGAATGAAAGTCATGGAAAAATTTAGGGAAGTGAGAATATTCACTGCAGGTCAGCAGATGTTTGCAGAGCATTTATCTGAGCGTGTGTCCTATCAGCGGGAACCGAGGCAAATCTTTCTGGCCCACACAGATACGCGAGTTCAAATTCGGTCAGCCTTATTGATCCTCAAATCCTTTTTACGGGATGTGATGCTAAAACAAAGTGGGGTCACAGGGCTGAAAAAAAAAGAGGAACTGAACCAAAAGCTGAGTCACGGGAACCCCTCATTGAGCTTGTGACTGCAGGAGAGCTGATGATGAGTCACAGAAGAGTGATGCTGCCCAAAAACACTCAATCGTAACCTCATTACTCATCAGCACAAAACCACCAAACTGAAACACAGGGAAAGAAAAACATGCCATTTTAGTGGTCGTGATGCTAGCACTAACTATGTTTATGTCTCTATAACTTGAGCACTGCAGCTGACAGTGACTTCAGAGCTCAGATACTGACAGAGAGATTAATCCAGCTTGAAAAGGAATAAAAGTATAAAACAAATTAAAACAAAGCCAAGAAAAGAGGCCAGAGGAGAACTGAAGAAGAACAGCAGAGACGATACAGAAGTACAAGGACAGATAGCATTAACCTAAATCAGTGGAGAAACATTTGTGGAACTTTTGCGTTGTTTTGAAATGCAATGCAAGTAAACCTTTAGGTAAAACTTCATACTAAGGTACACATATTTGAGTACACCCATCAGTTTGAGTTGGGTTAAAGTGTCAAACTGCCAAAGTGAATTATTTATATTACAACATATTCTGAGTCAGAAATACATCATTTAGAGTTTTTATTTGGACTTGATTTAGAGATATTGGGACACTATTAACACTTTTGTGTTTTATTACATAAACCATATAGATCATGAAAGTGATATTACGGGACAACGACTATTCCTGTGATACTACCACCTTATAAGGCCTACATGAGCAAACCATATTAGGATCATAATTCATATATTATTTGTTATTTGGGGAAAACTCTTAGTTACTGGCCTAGTTCAAGAATATAATGTAGAATAAGACATTAATACGTGTTTTATAATGACTAATAGAGAGCCAATATGCTATTAATATGCATGTTAATGAGCAACTAGTTAAAGGTGAATATGTGGACCTTAGTATAAAGTGTTACCAAACTTAAAATAACTATACTGTCAGTGAAAATGTTTGATGTGACCAAATGTTTTAGTGTCTTTAGTGTTACCAATAATTTTACCAATAATTTTCTTTTAGTATATTAAAACAAAATAAGAGCAAAGTGTCAAAATGGAGTTTTCAGCATTTTGCAATCTACCCGTGACCAGCACTACAGGTAAGAGTATTTTTTAATGTGTATTTTTGATTTTGGGGTAAACTGTCCCTTTGACTAGGCATCATCATAACAGGATCATGAGGTCTGACGTGTTATGGAGTTCCAATTCCAAACTGATTACGAGTTATTATTTTAAAGGTCCCACATCTTAACACTTACACTAATAACTATACTGTTTATGTGTCTATTACATAGCGTCTATTAAACACTTATGTAATTGTGTTAACAAGAAAAAATATATTGATTTGATTTCTGTCGTTTCGCTGAGTGCCTCCGCCTGTTCCTGCCACACATGGTCAGATTTGGCTGCTAAATGGAAGTAACCGCCTAATAAGATGTACAGCAGAATAATACATTTTTTAGTAGCCTATAAATGTTTGCCATGTTACAAATACAGTATTGTAACCAGCAATGGTTTACTCACCAATATTCAGAAAATCATTGTGCCCCCCCCCATTTTACCCTTTTTGTTTCAGTTTTGGGAGAAAAATCATGTGAAACAGACAAATCGATGAGACTACAGACTATGACGAAGACCAGATCCCTCACCAGCTTCCCACAAGAAGTGCTGCTGCCAAGGACTGAACCCAGGAATCAGTTGTACCACCCTCAATCAACTACTGCTACTGACTCTACCTTTAGTTGATGATGAATTGGTACAAATTTGTGCCATGAACTTTAACTAACCACCACCTATACGGTGAAACACATGTGGGGCTCAGGCCTGATTTGGCACGTGTGACAAAAAGTACTCTTCAATTCAAACATGCACTCCTCTTGGACTTCAGTTTCTCATGCTTCCTTGCTGACTGGGCTGGGCAAACAACCTAAATGAGTGACTACTCTCCAATTATGTATTTTTCTGGTGTGTTTTTTCAACATTTCTGGACTCCTGCAGTCTAAATTTGTCAGAGCTCCGCCTGAGGAACCAAAACAAAGTGTGTGACTCAACCACACGTACACACACATGCATGCACACACACAGGGAGAGCTTAGCAAAGTCCTTGAGCTTAAACCAGCCACATCTAATTAGAGTCTCTATTCCCCGTTTTAAAGGAAGGCATTCTGAAATGGATCAGCTGTCTTTGTTTCTTTCTTTTCTCTCTTTTGGGCACAAGTTGGCAGTGAAACACGTCCTCTGCCTTTTTAGATGCAGCAGGAATGTAGACATCAATCAGTCGGTTATTCAACTGACAGATTACTTGAAATTGAAAGTGCTTGTGCTAAATACCAGAATTGACAGCAACACCTCACTATGACCAGCTACAGTTTTGCTTGTCATCCTCCAGTGTCCTTCACCTCGTCTTCTCCATTCAGCTCCTCTTCTTTCTCTGAAAGCTTTTTATCAGAGCGGTAAACTAACCTCCCCTCAGTCCACCTGATTCCCACAGAGACTCCTTATTGAGTTATTTTTTCATAAATACATTGAATTAAATCCAGCAGGGTGAGGCAATTTCATTTTATTCTACTTGTTTCAATAATCAATCAGTACTTCACCTAATTTATATCAAATTCATGTCACTTTATTCATTTTGTAGGAAGTTAATTTGCATTGGTAATAAGTGTAATTATCACACCCCCACTGGCAGGGCTTTTCTCTTGTCTTAAGAAAAGTAGGCTTTTAAGACTTGATGCAAGATTAAATGACCTCTTAAAATGCACTGAATCCCAGGGGAACTGCATCTCCTGTTCAGTCAGTGTCTTAATGTGTCAGTTGGCTAATCCCCCCACACCCCCTCTCAGTGCATCTGCAGGGACACACTTTTCACTGCTAATCCCCCTGAGATTTACTATCCATCACATGCTCCTTTGTTTACTGGAAGCCGTGGTCTACGCTGCATTCAAGGAAAGAGAAACACTATGTCCAGTTTGCCCCCACATCAATGAACATTGAACTGGCCATGCTGAAAACAGTGAGAAGCCCCATAGGAGTAGATTAACTTGACTGCAAATCAACTGGAAGCAGAAGGAGAGACATGAAACATTTTTTGACAATTGGAAGGGGTCTTACCTTTGCTGATGTTAAAAAAGAAGTGAAAATCACAGCAGTATGAAGCCTGGTTAGTGAAAGTCTGTGTGTGACTGGTGTAGAAAACAAGGTGGAGACTCGTCTCTGGGAGGGAGGAAGAAAATGAGAGCAAGAGGGAGAGAGCATGATAAACTCTACTGTCACAGTGCAGCTTGCACTTTGCCCTCTGTTGGACTGTAATAACTGTAGTGAAGACACCCCTTCTGTAAAAACACACAGACCCGTGGCTGATTAAACTGTTTGACGTCTGCTTCTTCTATTAACACAAAGCTGCTACATAATGAATACTTTTCAATTTTATTTTTACTTAAGTCACATTTTGAATGCAGGACTTTTAGCCCACTTGCAAATTAAGATTTTTATTATGGTTTTTGTGCTACTTTAATTTTAGTGAATGCAGTGTTGTAAAAAGTACCCAAAAGTGAGTAAAAGTAAAGATATCGCATGACAATATTACTTTGGTAAAAATGAAAGTCACAAATACAAATAGTATTTGAGGAAAAGTCTTAAAGTATCTGATATTAAATTACTTCAGCAGTATCAAAAGCACAAGTTAAAGTAAATTATACATATATTTACATGTACTGTATGTACTGCAGATTATCAGATCCAACATTTAGCATTTTTCTGATTGTCGGACAGTGTTTTTCCCCCCCTCACAGTAACTAGTAACTTAAGTTATTAAATGTAGTGGAGTAAAAAGTAAAATATTTGATTCAAAAATGTAGTGAAATAGAAGCATAAAGTACTAGAAAATGTAAATAATCAAGTAAGTACAAATACCTCAAAACTGAACTTAAGTACGGTACTTGATTAAATGTGCTCAGTTACATTCCATCACAGAGTACAGGATTTGAATACTTGTTCCACCACTGACTTGTAGAGTGTTTTACTACCACTACGTATCCATGGTGATACAGCGTTTATCCCACTAGGTGGCGCCAGAAGATGAGTAACAGCTACTCTGTGCTTACTTACTGACAAGGAATTCAAAACTCTACAGTGAATTATAGTGTTAGGTTCAATGTGATGTACAGGATAAAATATCATCAAATCATTATACATGGTCTTAGTTTAGAAGCGTACTCTTAAAATGTGACCGGCTGAGCAAAATAACCATGTAATGTAACTGCCGCTCGTGTTGCCTTCATGGGCTCCCTTAAGCTCGTACTTCGTGGCTTCTGTGATTGAAAGGAATACTCTGGCATTCATGTGATTTGTGGGGAACGTACAGATGTGCTTAAATGCTGACCTACAAGGATCATATTTCTTGGAATATCAACATATATGACAACATACGTTCTATTAAAACTTATAAAGGCGACAACTGAAGATTACCTTACCCAAATAACTTTCGTACTCTCATTTGGGCCAATAGAATGTCAGAAATAGCCAAAACTGGCCAACAATTTCCCATGTTGTCATATTGCAACCAACAGTCCGAAACCCAACATAATCGATTAAGACCATCAAGAATACTCGTATTGAAAAGCTGAAATGCGAACTTTCCCAGTTGTTCAATCGCGTAGAGAAGAAGAATCCCCCGTCGTGGACAGATCTTTACAAATTCCGAGCTTTGGGTTATCACGTGAAGGTATCACAATTCATATCCAATGAGACCCCGCCCTGGCCACCGTGTACTACTGGCCGTCACTCTCATCTGTCTGTGCAGCAGCGGTCGCGCCTACTCTCGCTAGCCTCCATGGTGACCAACTAGACAGGCATTTTCTCATGTCGACACAGCCGGTTAGCTCTTGTAAGCGAGCTAACGGGCGTATTATGAAATGGGATGATGTAGCGTAATAACTGTTTGGACGAACCACGCAGTACCTTAGCGTGCTAAGCTAACGAGGAGCCACTGTAAGCTAGCGCAGGCTAGCATTCACCTGCAGGCTGTTCTTTCTAACCAACTGACTAGCTAACGGGATGAAAAGTGTGAAAGAAAACGAGCCCGGAGCGCTTTCAACTTTATCAACACCACAGGGGGTACTTGATTCTGGCGGTGACAGTAATTCCGTGAGGCCAAGTGGATTAACACCGCTCTCTGCGGGAAAGAGACCCTCCATCGCAGAGGATGACGGTGGAGGCGCAGAGACGAAACTCTTCGGGAAGGGACTTGCAGCCACCTCCCTTCTTCAGATTGCGATAAGAAACGGGATCTATCAAAACCAAGTTGCCAACGCGATCGGCGGTGCGGCCAAAAATATGAACATGCCCGTCGTGAAAACAGCCAACATTTACAGTCTGACATCAGTCAGCAGCACCACTTCTGTCAACTCTTTGCTGAGCAGGAGACGGCAGAGACATAAGAGGAATTTGTCGCTTGGGGCTCCGCCGACGAGTAGCTCGCCCGGCGTGTCCTCTGCAGAGGCGGCCAGTCCCGCTCCCTCAGCCTCGCCGCTGAGCACCCTCAGCCTGGATAGGAGGACTTTTCTTCGGCAGAAGCAGTCAAAGCAGCTCCAGGCCTCAGATAAGACATGGGTGAGATCGGACCTCCGGCGGGGCTGCATTCACGTCCACGACTGGCTCACGCCCTCCTACCCGCGCCCGGTGCTGTGCACAGTGGAAACCACTGCTAAAGAGGTAGCCAGTAAGCTGGACGGGAGCAAAGCGGGGGCCGTGCTGAGAATTAACTGCAAAACCACTACTTTGGTTGACTTAAATGATAATTGTAAAGATGGTAATGGACAGAGCGATGAAAGCGAAAGTCTTAGTGACAGCGTGGATGTGAAAAAACCCAAAGCAGATGAGAGTGAACACACTAAACAGTTTTATCCTGACGCTAAACTGTCTTCTAACTTGTTGGATGATAAAACCGCGAGTAACTCCTCATCTGAGGTCTGTCTGAATGACATCGGGGTGGATTTGAGCCTGAGTGTTGCAGACTGTTACGGAGTCTACTCTGGTTCAGATATGGAGAGCAGCACCTGTGAGGACTTCAGCCCAGGTGGGCCCAGAAGCACAGAGCTCCAGGACTCTCTCAGTGATGGCCTGGGTCTGGGCACAGACTCCTCAGTGCTGAGCCCTAACTGTGACAGTGCCACAGAGGGACCTGACCCGTTCGAGAGCTCCTCAGATGAAATAGATCTCGCCTCCTCCCCAACACATTCAACATGCAACTCTGCTGACCTGCCTGCCACGGAACCCTGCACTGCTCCCAGCCACGTGACAGCCACACCAAGTGACGGAGAAGCCGGGGCTGGTGATAACGTATGTGCCCCCAAATTAATCAAACCTCCCTCTAAATGCCCCAGCAGCTCTCAGACTCGGCCCCTGACCAGCCAAGCATCTGCCCAGCCTGACCCGGAGATTCCCGGAGGGAGCAGAGGATGGCCGGAGCCCATCAGTACTTGTCCGACCCCGGCTCTCTTCCTCCAGCTGCACGGTGGAGCTGTGCGGCGGCTGGGAGATGATGAGAGGCCTCTGCAGATATTAAGCGAGTACCTCAGTAATCTGGGGTTTGAAGACCCCTGGAGGGTGCAGGGGGAGGGGATGAATCCAGAAATTGGCTGCCTTATACGCTTCTACTTTGGTGAGAACTTCTCTATATTATATTTTGTATAAATTGTAGAAATATCAAAACATTCTTATATATGTGAATGATGATTTATTCCTAAAGGAAGATCAGCAAGCCTGTGCTGTATGTTTGTGAGAAAATACAGACATCTTTATCAGTTTTATTATCCTTTTTATTTCCCAACACCTACAATACCTTAGCTGACAGAGAGCCACTAGCTGCTGGTTACACCGTGCCACTTTGCTCAGCTTGTCCTTGCTCACTCATTGTTCATCCATTCTCAGTGTACTGTGAGCGCTGCCATTGTGTTTGGTCAGTCGGACTGTTAAACCAGTGTATGTCATTGTCCCGGTGGGACAATACGCAGTGCTAAAACCCACCCAACCCCTCTGTGTGTAGGCCTGCAGGGAGACACATCTGGAGGTAACAGGTGTGCTCTTTGGGCATGCCAGTCACTGAAATCATGAAGCCACTATGGATTCTGTTTCTCTTCTGCCTCTTTTGTTGTTGTTGTTGATAAAGATCCTGTTTTGCTGACAGGCAGGGTAAGAGGATGGAAAAACAGCCATGGATCTCTTATGGGATTAGCACAACTGGATATTGTTTTTGACCTTGTTTTTTCTACACCATCAGTAGAGATGGTGGGGATTAGAGTTGTGGTGTGATGGTGGAGGAGGAAATCAGGTTTATTAACCTTTTCTAAGTTGATTTAACTCACACTCTCAGTCCTGTTTCAAATGATTCGGGTGTGTCTCCAGTCTTCAAGGAATTCAAGAATTCTTTTTTCTGCTCTCCTTACTTTGTTGTCTTTAATTTATACAACACAAAATACACCATAAGTAGAATCCGACTGATATTGGGCGCCTGGGTCTGATATCGTTAGGCAGTAAAAAGTTCCCATATTGATAAATCTGTCAATATTCTTGAAATGGGATATCAAACCATTGTGACAAAGATTAGGGATTGATTGATATGCTTTTTTCATGGCTGATACTGAATATTAGTAATCAAGGAGACTGATAACCAATATTTGAACCGATATATATTTGCAGTAAAAATAAAAATCTTGGTGTCGAAGTTTAGAATAACAAGTGATGGAATGTACAGTAACTAAGTGCAATTTACTCAAGTACTATACTTTTACAATTTTGAGCTACTTGTACTTTATTTTCTTTGCAGATTCAGATTATTAATACAAATTATAAATACAATTATATATTACCACCATTCTGAACAGTTATTTTAAAAATAATTTTATTGGCAATGGGACAAAAAACACTGATAACGGAAAAATGCTAACTTGTGCAGGATATTTTACAATTTAACAATAGACTTTATTGACCAAAATGACATCAGTCCGCTGAAACTGTATTCACTTACAGAATGTAAATTATCCCAAGCTTCTTTTTTCTGCATTGTTATTTTCAAAGAAAATCCATATCAGCGCATATCTGTGATAGGCCAAACTCTAACCATAAGACATACTATTACTGCACATACTAGTGACCAAGAGATATACTCAAGACATAATACAAAACAGGCTCTCCTTTACCCTGAAAATGTCACATGGAGAGCTAGACAGACTCCCCTGCCTGGTCTTGCACCCCCCGACTCCTGGCTCCCACAGTAACATGACAGAGGAACAAAGCATGACGTAAAGTTAGGCCTCTGAAAGCAGGGGCCCTTCCAGCTTGTGCACACAAACACATGAAACACGCAGTGAGAGGCTGCTGTCTCAGGCCTGACAGGGACAATTACACAGGAGAAGTGGTGTGCTGTTGATAGGAAGTGGCTGCAGAATTCGTTATGTTGCTAAAATGAAAAATCTCAAGTTAAATTGGAATCATTTCCACTGGAAAACATCCAACTGCTATTTTGAAAAAAGGTTTATAGGCCTGAAGAAATAAAACTATCCAACTATTGATAATCGATTGATCGTTTCATTTGTTTTTCAAGCAAAAATGTCAAACATTTGCTGATTCCAGCTTCTTAAATGTCAGGATTTGCTGCTTTTCTTTGTCATTTATGAGAGTAAATGAAGAGTCTTTGGGTTTTGGAGTGTTTGTTGGACAAAAGAAGCAATTTGAAGATGTCACTTTGGGCTCTGGGAAATTGGGATGAGAATTTTTCACAATTTTTTTTGACATTTTATAGACTAAGCAATTAATCATGAAAATAATCTGGAGATTAATCGATAATGAAAATAATCGTTAGTTGCAGCCCTGGTATTAATTGTTTGTTAATGTTGATTTTCAGAGTCAAGCCAAAAGGGGTCTGACTCAGCATAATCCCTGTGGGAAAATGCACATTGCCAAGTTTTTTCTGTCTCACACACACACACACACACATGCACACATACGCCCACAATGTGCTGACAGTAGGAGAAAAGTGACCTTAGTGGAACTCAGATTTCACCTCCTCAGTGTTTCGGATCTCTCTGAGACGGAGGCAGCAGCAGACTCAGAACTGCAGTACACAGAGGTCACTGCTGCACTTTACAAGGTTAAAGACACACCAGACAAATGTGTCCAACACCTCTACCCAAAAATCACCAAACACCTGCAGGCTGTGAAAGCAAACGTGTTATTTTGTTCTTGCAGTGTACGGCTGCACAGCTCAGTCATGCTGCTTCAGATTTTGAAGTCCCAACACGCAGCTAGTAACTGCTGCTGATAAGAAAGATGGATGGAAGTCGTCAGACACTTGGTGTACTTTGGGTTTGTGTGGACACCGAAAAAGTTTTTTAGCATGAACAGGAAATGGCTATTGGCTGCCTGATGAAAGGCAGGATGTTCCCCATCCAGAGAAATAGACGGAAGGAAAGGGTATGTATGTATGTGCCGTGTATATTAACACACTACGTCTCGCCTGCTCCACCCAGGGAAGGGTGGACCCACACAATACACATTCCATTGTTTAGTTTCAAATGGGCTCCGTTTGAAAGAATCAGATTGATCTGTGCCTTCAGTTGTATCATATGTTTACGTCATGTTTATGTAATCATACGCTTAATGCATTTGTGATAACTATATGATGTCACCGACTGAATACACAATGTGCTGACACATTGTTTATATTGAGGCTTTGACTAAGTTTTATTCATTACACTTGACTGTGTTTATAACCACCTGATCAAAGTTAATCTGACTAGTTACCTTATTTATATTTACATACATCATCAGTGTCTGCACTGTCAGGAGTCCATGTTCCTGTTAGAACCGAGGGCACCTACAGAAATCGCTTTTAGTTTTTCCTCTTTTTCTGAATTTTCAGCATGTTGGATCTGTGTTGATGTTAGGTTTTAGTAAAGACTAGAGGTGTCACGGTTCTCCAAATCCACAATTCAATTTGACTTTTGATTTTAAGGTCACTATTAGATTCAATTTTCGACTTCAACTTTTTCTGTCAGCACTGACTGCTTTACCATTATTTGACTATCCAGTCTTGATTTGTAAAGATTAACCAATGATTGGTTTCATGCTCGGGCAAATGGCAGAAACATTTTCAAATTCTTCTTCAAAGAATTTAAAATTAGAATTTCCAATCCTTTGCAGTGTGTAGCGGCACAAGAGTGTGTGCAGAGCTTCAGACACACAGGCGAGGGTGAAGAAAAAATAATAGAAGAGATCAAGCATTGCTGATCAGGTGGTGATCTTGATAATTGAAATCAAATTCTCATTTTGATCAATTTTTGATTAAGAATTGAAATTGTTACATAAAGACTTTGAAAGAGATTTTTAACCTCAAGATTCCAATCCTTGTAAATGAAGAAAATCAGGATTTGTAGCGTCGGATCCATCAGGTCTCTATAAAAGTTTGAACTCCAGTTGGTGCAAGTGTTGAGTTATCATTACACATTTTTTGATTCTATTGCTAAAACAGTACTTTTAATGAAAATCTTACTTTTGAGGAGTGTAATGATGTTTTCTAAAAGAAACTTGTTGGAACAAAGTTCTGATTTAAATCTGATCAAAGAATAATGACAAAAGACTTCAGATTTCAGTCTAGATTAAAAAAAAGAATTGGAAACCCAGTGAAAGCCAAGAGACGTTTTGTTGAAGTCACCGGTGAAAGCAGCAGTGAGGATCTAGGTGCCGGTGTTATAACACATTACATAACAAGCTAATCTGATTTCAGTCCTCAGTGGCTCAGTCTCTTCACGTGTCTCTCGTTCTCTTGTTCTCTGGTTTGTGTGATCACCAGAGCAGAGAATCAAATGCACAGAGCAGAAAACACCGTTTTATGCGAGAATATACATTACTAATCAGATTGTAATTGTTCCACTGTGTTGAAACACTCAGTTAATGCAGGGGAACTCCACGCCTGGTGTTTCTGTCCAATCCGCTGCGTTGCCCCGTGGCTGTAACTTAACTGTTGCTGCTTTTTGTGTCAGCAAGGGGTTAATGTAACAAATCATGGCTGAGTGGCTGCTCGCTCTCTCAGCCCACAGGCTGTTAGCTACAATTCACTTACATAACCACATAGCTCTCTTGTTGCTCTCGCTTAATGAAAGAGAAACCCCAGTGTGAGAGAGTTGATTCACAAAATCCCAGATGGCTAAAAATAACTTCTATTGTGCAAAACAGCCATTCTGAGAAATAAAATCAGTTTGTGTGTGATGATCACCATACTCAGGATCATCAGCAGTCTCAATAACAGGGTTCTTTTCTTTCTCTCTCCAGGAAAGCCTCGAAGTGTGGGCGGTTCTGAGCGCGTGCAGCTTTCTGGGGTATTCAACGTGCGGAAAGGGAAGCTGGCGCTGCCGGTGAACCGCTGGTCGAAGCGTCAGGTCACACTGAGTGGAACCTGCCTCATTGTCTCGTCTGTGAAACACGCCCACACTGGCAAGATGCACATCCTCCCTCTCATTGGAGGAAAGGTACTTTCTCAAGTGTTGAAGAGTATTGTGGCTTGGTATATGTTTATCTGCTGTAAAAGGACAGAAGCAGGGGTAAAAAACATTTTTGTTTTGGAGCTCGGAGATTGCTCACTGCTTTCTTCCTCTCATGCAGCCACACAGTTCCCAGCTAACTGCTAGTCTTCATTGAGATTTGGGCTGAAAGATAACCAATATTATTGTTATACAACATAAAGACAATGTTACGTATAGTTGTGTTGTGACAAAATTCTCACCTTTTTTGTCTACAGAAAATATGAAGCTAGAGCCATGAGACAGTCAGCTTAGCTTAGCATAAACACTGGAAACATTGGGAAACCGCTAGCCTGGCTCTGTTCAAAGGTTAAAAAAATTCCACCCACCAGTTGTACCAGGAAATATGATGGTGTATTAGTGTCACAATACCAACAAAATACCCCCATAAATATCTTGATACTACTACTGAAATGATACCATGGTATGGTATGATTTTATTGAGCATAAAAATAATAAAAAATAAATTACTTTATCTGTACATCTGGCACTTCATGACAAAGCTTAAACCCTGGATAATTAGTCTGAACATTACAGCAGTGCATTAAAGTAACGTTACAAATGACTTGATATACATCATTACTGAACATATTTTTTAGTAATAGAAATAATTATTGACAAAAATACATACTTTGATTACCATTAGCAGTACTGAATGAGTATAAATTAATCATTTATAACTGGTGTTTTGTAAACGCCTATTGTTTAGCAGTATGATAGTTGTGGTAAAGTTAATTTTACTAGTGTGGATGTTGTGTTTGCAAACACAGATGTTTGCCACAGCTAAAAAGCTAAAGCCAGATCACAGTCATTATTTCCGCTAACTGCCTCTTCAAACTCTCAAAAAAAGAGAAAAAGTTCTCTTGTCACAAACTAAATCAGACTCGTTTGATTTAAATATAAGGGCATGTAATTATGTTATCCATCACATTAGCTAACCTGTGGCTCTTTGAAATCCATGAACAGTCCGGAGTTGGACGTGTTAGCTCTCTTGGTCTGCGTGGTTACAGACGGGCCTTGTGGTGTCCGTGGGCTTTCCCTTACTGTTGGCTATGTCAGAGAATTGATGCCATATTTTGCTCCGTGCATCTGCTTTGACACCAAACCATGAACGTCAGCGAGACCACTTGTACTTGCACTTGGGCCTCTGTTTTTGTCGCCATGAAAACTGCATTAGAGAAAAGAGACGACACCCCATCTCCTCCTGCAGGGACTGGAGGGAGAAGCGGAGTGCTGCACACTGCCCCGCTCTGTCGCACATAGACCTAACTCAGAACACGGCTCTCATTCACTCAAAACACATCCTAAAAGTACCAATATTAATAATAAGGGGTGTTGTAACGTTTTTAACGGCAGGGTATTGCGATACCTTCCAAGCATCAGTATAGCGTGCAACACTATGGTATATACACTGTACTTATGTTATGTACACTATGGTAAAACCTGTAACATTTCAAGTTATACCTCACACCTTTAAGCTTCCATTTAAAAAAAAATATTACAGAGTCTTTTGTTTTTAACTCAAACTTTTTAACTTGTTAGGCAGCTGTTTTTGTTTGTATGGAATCTCCAAATAAAAAAATGAAGATAATCAAATGTGATGAAGTATGCGATGATGTTATTTGAGCTCATGGGTGGGCTGTTGAAGTTTTACTAAACTACGTCATGTACTAGTGTGAAGTGTTATTTTTCAAAAGAGACCAAAACCATGCCTGTACCCCTAATGGTTCAAGAACAGCTTTTCGTCCAGTCGCCCACCCGTACTATCAGAATTTATAATTAATAATTAATATCTTATTTGTGTCTACACCGTACTAATACCATAATGTAGAACTAACAGGTTGTGGTTTCATGGTGAGTTATTTGCTGGACCATTTCTGTGCTGAGTGGAGTGACTTCCTGGACAGCTGATTAAACTGGCGACCTCAACTAGAATTCACTGCACCTGTCCATAACATAGTTCCCCATAAAACACAACTTGTCCTTTTTACACTTTGGTTTGTTAATCAGTGAGCTGTGAAGGTGCTCTTAATTATATTTATTCACTTTGGACAGAGCCAGTCGAGCTGTGCCCTCCTGTTCCCACTCTTTGTACTAAGATGGGCTAACGTCTCCTAGCTCTAGCTGCATATTTAGCATACAGACAGTGTGATGTCAATCTTCACATCAAACTCTTTGCAAGGAAGCATATTTTCCAAAATGTTGAACTATTCTTGCCAGAAAATCATAGTATTTGCTCTAGAAAACAATAAATTTCAACACTGAATAAATATTGTGACATCAATAATGACACAATGCTTTTTTTTAAAATATTGACCTGGTGCATATAGCCCACTCCCTTTAGTTATATATTGCCTCAGGATAATCGTAGAGTAAAACACTTTATCAGCTGGTTAATGTTGCAAGTCTCTTCTGTGTTTGGTAATATTATCATTTCCCCTTGATTGCACCAGGCAGGACTGTGCCAAGTTCCGGCTGTGACGCGGCCGCCGGAGCTGATTCTGTACAGTGTTTGTGATTCCAGATCGGCAGATTGAGAATCTGGCAGATTGAGCCAGGCAGGAAGTCACACACAGGATACCATAGAGAGAATGTGGTCAATTTTCAAAATAAAATACCCTGTGCAGACTTCAGTCCATCACTTCACATTTTAAACAGACAAAAAAGAAACCATTTAAGTATGTATCATGATAGAAGCACAAAAATCAAAGAAAAAATACCATCAAAACAAAAGAAAATCAACATAATCTGAGGAAATCAACAAAACTAGGCATGGGTGTGAAACCTTGCGGAGGACGGAACAAAACCGGAACACAACACAGCCGTGCCCAGTGGAATCAAGGGGCTAGAAATTCCTGTATACTGAGGACAACATTCAAAATGCTGACTCTCTTTATTTCCTACATCCAGACCATCTGTACTGTATGAGGAATTGAAAACAGCAGTTGGAGCAGAAATGTGTGGTTCTGAGAGGCACTGAAATGCTTTTGTAGAATACGTCCAAAATTCAAACACATCTCACAACCCTGTAAGTCACATTGCTGATCAACAGACACCAGAAACAACCTCAGACACTGTGATGAAGGCCAGACAGCTGAAAGTGTTTAGTGAACAAAGCATGGCACATTTGAGAAAAGTTGTGCAACACATTTTCATTTTGAATGGACGCACTCATCTGTGTTTGATTTCCCAGCAGAGAAAGATGGACTTTTGTTACATCAGCCATTTCCAAACGAGATAAGAACATGAAGTTTTGGATTGTCAGAAATACTTTTATATAGGGTCAGAGATGCAATCTTTTTAGACCTCCAGATATTAAGTAGGCTAGGAAGATTTGTTCAGAGATAAAGCAAGGAAACTAAAATGTGTTCTGTGCTGCAGGTGGAGGAAGTGAGGAGACACAGCCACTGTCTGGCTTTCAGCTCAGCCGGTCCTCAGAGTCAGACTTACTACGTCAGCTACGACTCCTACACGGAGCACCTCCGCTGGCACAGGACGGCCTCGAAGGTACTTGGAAGTGTTATGTCTATGTGATTGTGTCCTCAGGAACACTCTTTGCTTCCTTATAAATCCAAGATTGAATGATCATGATTGTAGTGGCAGGATTTTCCACATCTTCACTGCCTCGTTGTCACTTGCTTGCTACTTGCTCATGGCATTGTCCCTCCCTCTTTGTCAGATTGTGTCTCAGAGGGTGAACTCAGTCGACCTGTCGTGCTGCAGCCTGGAGGAGCTGCCCTCTCAGCTCTTTTACAGCCACGACCTCACACATCTCAATCTCAAAAACAACTTTATATCACTGCACAAAGGTGTTCCAGCACTCACCAGGTGAGTTTCTGTCACTGAGACAGAGTCTGCTATCAGTAAAGCAGCAGGAGGAACGGACAGATGAAAAAAGGATTTTCCTTTTTCTCATTCTCTCTTTTGGATGTGGGACGTCCCTCTGTGGTTTTTACCATCTTGGGGACCTGCCATATGGTCTAAAGAGGAAGCAGCTTAGATCAAATTACAGATGACGTGTGTGTGGGCGTGTGGTGTGGATGATTAAACAAGAGCTACACTGGTGATGACAGATTTGACGTCCAGCCACCTGACCTCTGGGGCTGAAGGCGGATCCGCTGATGTCACAGTCTTGTGTAGCAACGTCATTTTCATTGTGGCTCCCTGCAGTCGTTCACAGTGCAGCATGAAAATGCTGACGCATAGAAACAATGCTTCAAATGTTAAATGCTTACACAACACATCAGGTAGCTACAAAAATTACTTTGAACAACAGCACCCGAGCAAAATAAGAATGAAACAGAATTCAGACCTACAAATAAGATGAGAATATAGCTTTGGAAGATTGTTCTCAGCACAAGGCTGGCAATATTCTTTTTTTTTTTTTTTTAACAAACGAAAAGACCAGAACCCACAGTGTGTTAGTTCCGTATGTGGCTCTCAATGCTCAAGTCCATTTGTTCCTGCTGACGATGTAAATCTTTAAACACAGGTCATTTTATTTCCTAAAAGAAGTGGGCAGTCTAGATTTCAGCAAACATTACTCAAACAGGAAATAATGGCATATTTGCTGGGGACTATTTTCAGTGGCGAATTAATACACATTTGTTGTGCTAGTGAGTATTTGGGGAAGCAGGACGGTTTGTAACCCCAAAAGTCAACTAGGCACATCTTCGCAGCGTTCTGGCCACAACACAGTCAGCTGGAGCTGATTCCGGCCATTCGAGACGATGCTTGTGATTCCACCAGGCAAAAAAAATATCCAGAAACGGCTCTCCGATCTGCGCTACGGAGAATATGCGCCTAGTCTACTTTTGACGGACATGGCGTAGTAGTAAAGTAAAAAAAAAAAACATAGTAAGTAAAGTAGTAGTCAGTCTGCACAGACCAGATCAAGTCAGACACAGAACCCTCAGAGAGAATCTGGTTACTTTTCAAAATAAAACACCATGTCACTTTACGTAGCCTACTTACCCATGAAGCACAAAAATCAAAGAAAAATGACCAAATCAACAAAACTGGCCAGGCAAAATGCTCCTGGTGGGGTTTAAAGGTCCCATATCATGAAAATGCATTTTTATTGTGTTTTGTGTTTTTTATAAACGTGTAAAAATTAGAAGGGTAAAAATAAAGCTGTTAAAATCTGAAGTCGCTTACTACTGCTGTTCCTCTACCCCCCTCACCACAAGATGGCCTCACAGCTTACGAGTCAGTAAGAATTTTAGCTGGTTTCTACCTGGAAACCGGATAACCAATAGTCGTTGAGCTAAACACTTGAGAGTGTAGCAATGTGACGGAGAACTGGCCATGAAAAGTGTATTATTCCTGGCTGCAGTGCTTCATCCAGATCACTGCACAGCCTTCCAAAGGAGAAAAATGTTGCAGAGAGATGGATGGATTTTATTTTTGGAGATTTGCCTCTACTGCAAGTGTTTTAACTGCAGTGTGCAGGCTACCATAGCAGAGTGAGTGAGTGGACGAGTGAGAGTGAGAGAGTGGCGGTGTTTATCTGTGCTTAGTTAATCAGAACCTTTGCTCATGAAAAGTAGGTGGTTACTTCCCATTTAGCAGCCAAATCCGACCATGTTTGGCAGGAACAGACGAAGGCACTCAGCGAAATGACGGAAAATCAAATCAATATTTTTTTTCTTGTTAACACAATTACATAAGTGTTTAATAGACACACATAAACGATACACTTATAAGTGTAAGTGGTAAGGTATGGGACCTTTAAAGCTGTGTGGAGGACGCAACAAAACTGCGTCACAGCCGCAACACAACACAGCTGTGTCTGGTGGAATCAGTTTCACTGTTTTTGTCGATGAGAAGAAACAAACGTTTTATTGTTTAAAGATGAAGTCTGAATGTTTCTGCACATCGATGCTTTCTGTGGTCATTCAACAGTGCTCTAGGTGAACAAAAGAGCTGTTTTTTTCTTTTGTTGTACAAAAATGGATTTAATAGCACTAGGCCTAATACAGACTGAAACTTTATTACATCACTGCAACTCCTGTTTAATGATCCCACACAGTGTTTTCAGAACGGCTACAGACTTTGGTAACATTCTTAAGTTTATGTCACATTTCAGTCTCTTCTTTAATTTTAGGCTTCTGACCCAATTTCTTGATTTTGGCGTCTTTGCTGCCACTTTATGTGGAGAGAACATTATGTTTAAGCCTGTTATCGGAACCAATGTCGGAAGGACATTGGTCCGGCTCAGCCTTTCAGTCTGACCCCTCTGTCAACCAGATTACATTAGGCTCAGAAAGCCAAGGAAGACACACACACACACACACACACACACTCCTACCTGAACCACATGCTGCATTGTTATGGTGTAAACATTTAGCTTTAAATAGCATGAGTATTGTAAATGCTTTGGTGCTTTATCCTTGAAATCCTGTGCAGGCTTCCTGTCTTGTATTTGTTTATGTGACGGGTGTTGTGTAACTGAAAAAGTTTTTCACAATGTTTGTTTTTGTTAGAGCCTCAGTTCAGATGAAGGTCTGATTACAGCTTTGAGAGATTCATATCTTTGTCCTTTTCTCCTTCTTTCTCTCAATGACTTTCTAGGTTTTGTAAACTGAGAAGCCTCAGTCTGTCAAATAATGCTCTGTCAGAGGTTCCTCTGGCCTTGTGTGAGATCTCCTCTCTCATGGAGCTAAACTTGTCTGGAAATCGTCTCTCGTCTCTGCCTGCAGACGTAGGAACCATGCACAAGTAAGTGAGAGGAATTGATGACCTCTGAGCTGCAGTTATTCATGATAACGGCGATGATCATATGCCAGGTATTTGGCCACAGCAGAATTTATCCTCAGTGACCTGTGCTTTGCTGTCAGACAGGAGATGCTGTCATTGTGGTTCCATCAGCGCAGATTAATCCGTCTCTGTATTAAGTGAACAACTGGCTGCGCACCAGACTTCTGTCCTGACAGTGCAGAGGTTTTGTAGGTGATCTGAGTGCAGAGTCATGCTGATGCTGTCTTTGCATTACAAGAAAGCTGAGGTCAAGCCCTCAGTGTCCACCAGCAAATAGTGTGTGTTTGCATGTGCATACCATCGACATAAATAAAAATGGCTGCAGCATCTCCACTTCCTCCCACTGTACAAAAATGAAGCCAAAATATCCTGGATACGAGCGCTGCCATCCGTGGTGACGTCAATGAGTCTGAGCAGTAGTGATTGGGTGGTGGAGCCGCGGTATCAAGTACCCGCCCATACACCCGCCGGACTCGGTCACGAGTAGGGCTCAGCTGTCAATCATGACGTTTCACCTCCTTTTTATAGCATCAAATAACTAATTAAAACCAAATTGCTCAGAAAAAATGAACACTTGAACATACATCAGCGTGATAAGAACTACCTAAAATGACAAAAAAACATCTTTGGGAAAAATTTATTTGAGGTGTATTTTGAGTTTTTAGTTTGGCCCATGTCTCATCTGCTAACATGGAGGGGGAGGGGTTTATGACCTATACTGCAGCCAGCCACCAGGGGGCAATCCAGATAATTTGGCTTCACTTTTGGGGGAGCTCTCATGTCATCCATTTTTATATACAGTCATGGTGAGACATGTTTTTGTAATTTTAAAAATTGAACAGAAATTCTCAAAACTTTATTGGATGATCTATTGTCCCAGAAATAATTGTGATAAACAATATTATTTTCATTTTAAGACCATTTTATTCCACTGCTATAATTGATTAATCGATAATGAAAATAATTGTTTGCCCCTTTTACACAGCCCATTCAATGCGGGCCTGTTGCGCCTCTGTTGCGCCTCGCTGTCTGTATAAACTGGCTATAATAATATAACACTAGCATGATAATGCAAAGAACAGGGAACTTTTAATTCTTAATAATATTCAGACATTGGAATGTGAAAAAAAATATTGAAATATCCTAAATAGATAAATAAAATAATACCACACAACCAAAACAATAAATAAAATGGACTCTGACTCTGTTAACATAAATTGCATTTTAAAAAAATACACTTAAAGTTATTTTTGGTAATTCGACAAAATATGTCAACGCAAAAGTCAATGCAAGAGTATATACTGTATATAGTTTTTATTTTTTAGCAAAAAGGAATTTTAATTTCAGTTCAGTCAATGAGTGTCTGATATTTTTAAAACATGATGTAGATTAATGTCAAGTACTTTTCTTCATAGATGTTTTTGTAGTATCATCACTCTGAGCCTCACCCTCTTGTCTCGTTGCTGTGTCCAGCCTGCAGACTCTTCTCCTGGATGGTAACTTTCTGAGTTCTCTGCCCGCGGAGCTGGGCTCTCTGGAGGGCCTGACCTACCTTGGCTTGTCCTTCAACCGTTTCAGCTGCGTGCCCCCCGTCCTGGAGAAGCTCAGAGGCATGGAGAGACTCTGTCTGGCAGGGAATCAGCTCTCTGTCCTGGATGTAGCCGGAATGCAGTGGCTGCCTGCTCGCCACATAGACCTCAGGTAAACATAATCCGCACTGACAGTTTTAGACGCAATGCTGGAACAAAACTCATCTGTAGTCCAGCTCTTCCAAGAGGACAAATCTGCTTTGTGTTATTTCTGCATCACTTCATCCTATGGATTTGGAAATTGTAACACCAAATAATTAAAGTTCATATTATCCTTTTTTAATTCTTGCAACCAAAACAACGTTAAGAGCTAATATGAAATGAAATTGATAAACCAGTAAATCGACAGAGAAGGAATCACCAGATATTTTATCTTCCTTCTACCCTCTCGTTCTCAGGCTGAACCAGCTTCAAAAGGTCACCGTGGGAGACTCAGAACAGCTGGTCCACATCGTCCAGCTGGACCTGAGGGACACTGGTTTACAGGAGCTGGATGTCCGGCCTCTCTGCAGGCTGGAGCTCCTCCGCTGTGACAGAAACTCTCTCTCGCTCCTCAGAGTCAGCGGCTACGCCCTCAAGAGCCTGCACGCTGCACACAACGGTACTAACATTTATTATGTGTTGAATAGATGTAATATAGACATAACATAATGTATACATTCACACTCAGATTTGAAAGAATTACGCACGTTGTGTTTGCAGAGCTGAAGCTGCTGGAGGTGCAGCCGGTGCCAGAGAATCTGACGGTTGTGGATTTGTCCTGGTATGAAGACTTCATGAATACTTCACTGTCCTATTTACTGTGTGGAAAAGAAGGCCGTGTGCTTGTTCTGCGCTGGGTGCTGACTGCATTTGTTTTATTAAAGGAACAAGCTGGGATGTGTCCCTGAGTGGGTGTGTGAGAGCAGCAAACTGGAGGTGTTGGACATCAACCATAATTCTGTTACAGAGCTGCCCATACGGTGAGCATCACACAGACACACCTGCAGCCATGGACTCATAATTATGACAAAATTTCACAGAAATATCTAACAGGATACAATGAAGTGATGTCTTATTATATCTAACCTTCACTGTGACATCATCATGTTTTCTGGTCATTATTCAACACCATAAATCAGGATTTGGTCAGATACTGAATTGGTGACACTAATTTTGGGTGTCCACCTTGAAACTGTTGCCGGGTCGAACATGTGTGTTAAGAAGAATCCACGTTTTAGAATTTGGAGTTTCTCCGTGTTCTGTCAGACTCACCTTTGTTGGCCGAGCATGTGAACACATACCAGGAATTTGACTCCGTTCTTTGTTTCTCTCAGTGATGTTATACACTAATACACATACAGCAGTAATTCACCATGATCTTATTGGTTCTGCACCATGTGACAAAGCTCTCTATCAGTCCTCTGTACTCCTCTGTAAAAATAGTCTCTGAGTGAAGACAGCATGTTTCTGACCGGAATCACTTGCATTTCACCAAGAACTACACTAATTAACTTTTATTATATTCCATTTAAGTTTTCACTACATATTTTATATGAGTCTGGACAGACATGGATGTAAACTGCAACTTGACTGGTTGGTGGAGGCGAACAACTGCGAGGTGGTGATTCAAGTTAATAAATTGTGTGGAAAGAGGTGGAAGAGAAGAATTTTAGACGTTTTTTTATGTCGAAACCGGACGACCAATAGTCGTCGAGCTAAAAAGTACAGCGCTTCATCCAGATCACTGCTCAGCCTTCCAAAGGAGAAAAATGTTGCAGAGAGATGGATGGATTTTATTTTTGGAGATTTGCCTCGACCGGTCCCGAGTGTGTTAGCTGCAATGTGCAGGCTATTACCGGAGTGAGTGAGCAGGCGAGTGTGAAAGCGGCGGTGTTTACATGTGCTTAGCCAATCAGAAAGTTTGGTTATGAAAAGTAGGCGTTTACTTACATTTAGCAGCCTAATCCAACCGTGTGTGGCAGGAAAAGATGGAGGCACTCAGTGATACGCCAGTAACATAGTTACATAAGTGTTTAATAGACACACATAAACGGTACACTTTTAAGTGTAAGTGTTAAGATATGGGACGTTTAAGAGCGTCAAACACAAAGCTGGTGATCAGAAGCATAAAGTTCTGTCTTAGTCTTCTTAGACAGGCGTTGGTACAGTGGGAGTAAAAGCTTAACTTCATGTGTACGACAACACAGGGTAATGTTGATTAAATTGAGTTTTTGTCCTTACACTTAATACATCATGTCATTCCAAGATTTACAGTCCACGCAGAGAGACTGAGCTCGCTCTGCTGTTTGTGTGTTGTAGGCTGATGTCCAGTGGGAGCCTGAGAAAACTGCTGGCAGGCTGGAACGAGGTGTGTCAGCTGGCTGAGAGGCTGGAGAGGTCACAGCTGGAGGTCCTGGACCTCCAACACAACCATCTGACGGAGCTCCCACACAACCTGTTCATTAAAGCACAGAGGTGCACACACCTTTAAAGTCCCTATATGTTCTCTCTCTACGTGTATCTGTCTCTCTATTTTTCCCTTCTCATCTTTCAGTTTTATTTTTTGTCATGTCGTTTGTTCAAGCACTCACTTTGTCTTCTCTGTTGGGATTTCATCGCAGCTTGCAATACCTGAATGTGTCGGCCAATAAGCTGGAGAGCCTCCCTGCAGCCAGCCTATCAGAGGACAGCTTCAGCAGCCTGGAGGAGCTCTATGTGACCAATAACAGCATGACAGACAAGTGTGTCCCTCTGCTGACGGGACACGGCCACCTCAGGGTGCTTCACCTTGCCTACAACCAGCTGCAGACCTTCACTGCCAGGTACAGTTAGGTTCAGCACATCAAGTGAGCTGGCAGAAGAGTTCAAGGGAAACTTTGCCGATTTTTAACCAGCTTTGTGTCGTAACGGTGTGGGTATTGTGCGTAAATGAATCCAGCACCCAGAGCCTCCCATTCATTTCTTTTGTCAGCTTTAGAGACGTTGTACAAACTACACATTGTAGACATGTAGAGATTCTTGGATCGAATGAGGGGCATCTCACCAAACTAAGATCAAACTGTGAAACTAAGAAGTACTGATCAAATATGAACCAATATTCTGTTACTGCATTGACTAAAATGTTTCCTGAAACATATTTTTGTGCACTGTTTACCAAAGATACTCTTAAACAAAGATAACGCATTACAAGCTGTGCCAATGGTGTGAAGTGGTCCACACTTCCTGTCTCCTAAGTGGGAGTGGTTGCCTCTCCTGCAAATCCCCATTGGGCATTATTAACACAAACACATTGATTGTCCATGTCACAATACAACACTATGATACAGTCATAAAATTAATGTTTGCAATCTGCGCTCACGTTCATTTCTCCCTTTAGAGCGAATAGACTCAGGACCTGCTGCTAGTGTCCTAAAGGAGCGGGGCAGTGAAACCCATGTGACACAGATACAGGAAATAACTTGTCACTGAGTCGTCTCAGTTTGTGAACTGTCTTTGTGTTTTCCTGTATAGAGAAATTTGGCAGCAGGAAGCACCCGCCATATTGTTTCCTATATTGTAAAAATGAAGGCTGAAAAAACTTGGATCAAAACTCAGATCATGTTTCTAGCCACAAACATATTTTAGTGTCTGTTCAGTTGTTGTTTGTTGCCAGCAAGCCACCGAGCCAAAACCAAGAACAGCACAACCTGCAGTACGTCACCCACTAGCTGGAGTGTTTATTGGTCTGGTGTGATGCAATGTGTTCTGGTTGTTGTAGGTTTTGTACCTTTTTAGCAACATGGCCCTTTTTCTCTGTTTCCTCTGGTCATGTAGCACCAATTTTAGAAATATTTATGTCTTTCTACAGCACAGAGAGCCCAGTTTCATGAAGACCATCTTTCCAGTGGTAAAATACTTCTTTAATCAATGTAGGAATACTACATTGAAGTCTAAATTTATACCTTGAATTGTGCTGCATTAAAGGACAAAGAAACAGAAATGTCACAGAGACGACCTCAGACGTGTTTCAGCAGAGTAAATAAAGTTTGGGAGGTTTATGTTCCCAAAACACACTGAAGTTGAGATCTAAAGCTTCCTCCGACTGCGTTACGTTGAAGAACATCACTCAACTTTGTGCAACTAATTGCAGGAATTGTAGGCTCACCCAAACTTGCACAAACTCCCATTCCTTTGTTTTTATGAGGTATCTTAATCATTAGGACGTTGCCATCAGTCTAAAACAAGAGCCTCTCTTCAGAATCAGGTTAAGGTCACAGGAGAGATGAGTTTGATAAATGTGCTTCCCAGAAGTTCCCAGAAGAAGTTTGCAGTGCCAGTGCTCTGACGTAACCGTGCCTCCATCTCCCGCAGTAAACTGGCACGGCTGGAGCAGCTGGAGGAGCTGGACCTGAGCGGCAACAGGCTGAGGGCTGTGCCCACCACCATCCTCAGCTGCCAGCGCATGCACACACTCTCCGCCCACTCCAACTGCATCAGCGCGTTCCCTGAGGTCCTCCAGCTGCCTGAGATCAAGGTTAGTCTCATATTTTAGGAACAGTTTCCTTTCATTTCATGGAGCTGAAAAATGTAAACATATATGTTTTTCTTTCTTTTAAGGACACATCCACACAAAACACACACGCACACACAGCAGTATTAGCTGTTGTCTGAGTCAGGTGCTTTGTGGAATTAGTTTGGGAAATTACTGATGAAAATCAGCAACTCCCGCCTAAGATCTATCAAGATCCATCTAGAATTGTGTTGTATTTTAATCGTAGTTCCCTGAATTGAAATTAAACTGAACAGTCAGAGTGAACTGAGTCTTTGTCACCTCCTCAGTGTGTCGACTTGAGCTGCAACGAGCTGACTGAGGTGACTCTGCCAGAGACGCTTCCTCCGAAGCTCCAGGAGCTGGACCTCACAGGCAACCCTCGCCTCAACCTGGACCACAAGAGTCTGGAGCTCCTCAAGTATGAACCTGAAAGATGCTGCAGTAGAAATAATCTGCGGGGAATATATTTCACTCATGCAACCCTTTTCCCCTTTTCTCACTTGTCTCTGCAGTAATATCAGATGTTTCAGGGTGGATCCATCACCTTCAGCTCCGTGTGTGAACGAGCGCCACGGGGCCCCTGCAGTCTGGAGCCACGGCTACATCGAGGCCTCTGGAGTCAAAAACAAGTCAGTCCTCCACCTCTCCTCCTGTTTTTATCATCTACTCACTACCTTTTTTCTTTAGAATTAATGTCTTTTATTGATCTCTCAAAGTAAGTGAGTAAATGTTTAGATTATTTAGCACTTTTCCAAACCACAGGTACAAAGTAATTTCAGAACACAATAATGAAATAAAAATGTTCAATAAAAGCATAAAAAAACATAAAAAGGTTTTTGTTCAAATTAAAATTGCTGACCTGACTCATTGGTGTTGCAGCTAAACAGTAAGAGCTGTCTGTCTGAATGTTTTAATTTAAGCTCAGACATTATGCAGGATCTGTCATTATCAATTGTCCTTGGAGAGTTTGGACTTTGAAGATCAGAAAATACACAAGAGAGCCAGAGAGAGAACAGCTCATATTTTTAGAACAACCAGGACTACAGTCATGTGTTTAGCCACAAGTGTTGGTCAGAATGCTTGATGCTGCAATCTGGACCAGTTGCAAACATGCAGTTAATGAAAAATCTACACATGTATATATGTATGACGTAAGTCATACTGTATGTTTTGATGGGAATTCAGGCTCTAAGAAGCCAGATCATTTGGCTCAGCTCAGCGATAAGAGCCGGATCATCACTTCTCACTTTTATAATTAAGCCAAATTTAACAATGTTTTCACTTATGATTGGTATGTTTGCACATATATATGACTTTAATTATTCAATGTAATTATGCTAAACCTTATCACTTCCAGAATAACATAATAATAACTCATATAATGTAAAACATCAAACCCTATTACATGTGCATTGAACATTTTATTTTTACTGAACTGAATCTTTCAAGTCTCGCCATGCTTTGGTCTTAATGTTATTACCAATGTGACACTGGATCTTATTTAACTAATATGTTAAAGGGTCATCCTGTATTAAGAAATCGGCTCTCAGACTTTTACAGAGCTGAACGGTTCATAATCGACACATGATCAGCAGGATGAGATGGAGGCAGGGATGTTTTGCTTGGGTATATTTCTTTCTTTCTGTGTTGTGCGTAGATAACCTGTTGACCTTGTTGTTGGCGTCCTCAGGCTGTGCGTGGCTGCTCTGGCCCTCGACAGCTTCTGTGGCATTCGTGAAGCTCTGTACGGAGTTTTTGACGGAGACAGGAACGTTGAGGTGCCGTACCTGCTGCAGTGCACCATGGGAGACGTGCTCGCAGAGGAGCTTCACAGGAGCCAGAGGCAGGACGACTACATGACCAACACTTTCCTCAACATGCAAAGGTAAACACACCTCATGTGGTTCCAACTCAAGCAAAACAGTCACACCTGAATAGTCCCACAGTGACTGTGATCACACTCTTGAACTCTGTTGCTCTCGTGCAGGAAACTGGGCACAGCAGGCCAGAGGATGGGCGGCTCAGCAGCTTTATGTCACATCAGACATGACCCAGTGGCTCCAGGGGAGCATGGCGGCTGCTTCACCCTGAAGGCTGCCAACGTCGGCAGGTGCCAGGCCGTTCTGTGCCGTGACGGCAAAGCTATGCAACTCTCCGCCACGCACACGGTCAAAGAGGAGTCCGAGTATCAGAGGGTCCGGCAGCATAACGCCGTCATCACCGAGGTAACTGTGGTCACTGTGTTTCATGGGTTTTGATGCTGATTTGTGGTACTACTGCTCAAATGATGAGGTAATTTTATTGATTTTTTTGATTGACAGCAGGTATCTCTTTAAATTTAATATCTTGCGTTGTATAACACAATAAATTTGAAGACTTTACTTTGGTATCTGAGGAGTTACTATGAGCATTTTTTTGGTAACATTTTATATGAAACAATTAGGTAATTTAAAAAATAATTTTGGATAAATAGATGAGGGCTGAAGCTAAAGATTAGTTTCACTATTTTTAAACATTTTATAGAGTAACTGAAGAATCAGTTCAAACAAATAATCGTCAGATTAACACTGATCGTTTAATCTATAACATGTTCAAAAATAGTGGAATTTAACCCTCAAACCACTACAACATTGAGATCCCAGAGCTAAAGGTAACTAAAATTCTTAAATTTCTACTCTTCTAACAAAACCCCCAAAAAATACAGAATCTGAAATGATGCAAAACAGGAAAACAAATTACTAATCAACACATTAAGAAGCTGGAATTTTTGCTTAATAAGTAACACGATTAATTGATCAAATTTGTTACCAAATTGTAAATTTTCTGTCACCTGACTTATTGTTTCAGCACTAATAGAACAACTGATAAACATTGTCAGTAGTTGCTGCTCTAGTGTGTGCATGTGAGGTTTTGTGTGATAAAATGGCATGACTGCCCTTTATGTTACTCCTGCAGGATAACAAAGTCAGTGGTGTGACTGACTCCACCAGAATCATGGGTTACTCCTTCCTGTGCCCATCTGTGACCCCCAGACCCCACGTCTCCACAGTGACCCTCACCCCGCAGGACGAGTTCTTTCTCCTGGGCAGCCGGGGCTTGTGGGACTTGTTGTCCCCCAGTGAGGCGGTGGAGGCGGTTCGGAATGTACCGGATGCTCTGGCTGCTGCCAAGAAGCTGGTGACTCTGGCGCAGAGCTACGGCTGCTCAGACAGCCTCAGCGCTGTCGTCATCCAGCTCAGCATCACAGAAGACTGCTGCTGCTTCTGCGAGCCTCCGCCTCCACCCCCGAGCCCGGGCCTGGGTGCACACACCAGCACACACCCCTACCCAGCAACTGGTGACGGTGGTATCCCGCTGCCGACGGCCTCCTCGGGAACAGTAAGCGAGCTGAGCAGTGAGTTCAGCACGTCCGAGATGAGCAGTGAGGTGGGATCCACCGCGTCCTCGGAGGAGCCGCCGCCTCAGACCGAGCCCCTGACGTCCCACCTGAACCTGCCAGGGCGAGCTGGCATGCGGAGACCTGCCGGCGGGAGCTTCCAGAGACAGTTCTCTGGAGCGCTGTCGGACAACGGGGTCGACAGCGAGGACGAGGAGCCCATTGCTGGCGTCTTCTCCAACGGAAGCCGCGTAGAGGTGGAGGCTGACGTCCACTGTCTGCAGCGCCATGATGGTTCTGCTCCTCACTCACACACACAACCAAGCACAAACGTCCCTCCCGCTGTCCCCTCGCTTCATGAGCCCTCCCCTCTTCCCTTCTCCTCCCCGTCTCCTTCCCCCGTCCCTCCCTCCTCTCCCGCCCTCAGCAGGGAGGCTCTGTCAGGGACTCTGGGCCGCAGGGCTCGTGCCAACGGCTCTGTGGCCTGCCAAGGACAGAACCAGGACCTCATAGAGGAGGCGGCCGATGCCCCCGTCAAGAAGCATGGGGGATACTTCAACGCTCCCACCCAGCTGGACCCTGACGACCAGCTCATCATCCCACCAGAGCTGGAGGAGGAAGTGCGGCAGATCATCCAGCAGCAGCAGCAGCAACAACATGAACAAATTCAAACACACAACCAGCAAGCACACAGCTACCAGAAACCTGCAGACTACTTCGTCACACCCCTCTAACTCCTGCCCCTTACCCACAACAGCTGGTGTCGTCCAGGATTTCAGTTTCGGGGGGGGGGGGAACTGTGGAGTCTGGATTGTCGGTCTTGCTGCTCTGCACTGCAAAATCTGAACATGCTTCTGGACCAGAGACTGTTTTTGTTATTTACTTTATTTTCTACTGTTAACTCTATGCCCCTTGAAACGCAATGCAATTTTTTATAACACTTTATGTTGTATAAATCTTCACAATGTTATTGATTTTTACCAGATCTTTAATTTGAAGAAGCACTTTGATTGCTTTTTATTAGACTTTGGAGATTAATTTTATGTTAAATGGTACTTTGAGATGTGGACCATTAAGTTTTTGTGTTGCAGCAGACACTTCCCCTGTTTGTCGTGGAGTTAGTAAAACTGTTAAACTAACTCCTAGGAGTTTAATACGTTAAAGTGACCTGGTCACAGTGAAGCATACTAATATTCTCTGAGAGAAAAGATGATTATTTTCAAAAGGCTGATGTTCCAGGTTTGTGTTCTCGGGGTGTGCAGAGTTCAGAGTGGTGCTGCAGTGGTGATTATATGCTGAACTAGGGAGGGTGGGGGGGGTCTTCCAGTTGAATGTTCTCAGAACATTGTTACAGCAAATCGCACACAGAGCTACTTTTGCTAAATAATAAATCAGATTTTTCAGATAACCACAACATGTTGACTTTGTGTTTATCAATATCTTTTAAAGGCTTTGTTCACACTAATTGCACCAATTACAACAATATGTTAAAGAAACTATGTATATGGAGTTTAAGTTTTATATTCTTTTGAAACAGCACAGTGGAGGTCAATTGGATTTGGTTTGTTGTGCTCAGAACATTGCAACATTATATTTAAAAAACAGCAATATGTCTGCCCTAAAACAATTAAAGATGATTTCCCCTGTTTTTTTCAAAAAAAAAAAAGTTGCCATTAAACAATCAAAATTCTATTCTAGATCTGAAAAAAAAAATTCTGGTGATCAACTTAAAATTTTCTTTTTTCATCTGTGAAAACAGGTGATTTTTTTTTTTTTTTGCCAGGATCATTTAAAATGATCTTTTATTTAGTTTTGGCGGATGAAAAAAATGTTTTTACTTGGTTTCAAAGATGAATAGAAATCTTACAAATGTAACAAATTGTTTCAGCCCCACAATAGAATTTGGATTGTTTTACTAAAAGATGGAAGATGGACAATAAAGATGGAAGGAAAATCAGGCCGGGAAAACTTAGAAAAATGACCCAGGCAAAAAATGTTTAACCTGTTCACCAGATTTAAAATAAATAAATGAAATAAAAATAGAATTTTTTTGATGAATTGAATGAATTTTTTGAAAAATAACAGCATAATTTTCCAGCAACTATTAATCCTTAAAGACATTGTTCAAGAAGGAAATGCCAAACATTTTCATTTTTTGATTCCAGCCTCACAAATGTGAGTCTTTACTGCTTCTCTCTGGGGAATTTGGACTGGTGATTTCTCTACCAATTTTTTTTTTCAATTCATTGATATATAAAATGCAGGTTGATGTCTTCAAATAGCTTTTTGTGTCTGAACAACCATCCAAAAGCCCCAAATTGTCACATCACATAAAACAAACAAAAGCACTGAATCATTACAACTGAAACTAGAACAAGAGAATGTTTTTAAACAGTCTTAAACCGTTCAGATTATTTCAGCTCTAGATTAATTGATGATGGAAATAATTAGTTGCAGCTGTATTCCGTGCACCTTAATTGTGTTGGCTTGGCAGCAGAAATGGAGATGGATATGTCAAAACTCATCTAAAAATGCATCTCTGAAGTACATAACACCTAAATGTGTTTGTAAATTGGGTGAACTGACCCTTTTAAAAAAAAAAGAGCAGCAACAAGCAACACCCATGCATTTTTTTCAGCTAATGTTACGTTGTCTTGTTTGTGCTGCTGTGACAGTCACTGCAGTGTTATCTGGTAAAATTAGAATTATCTCACTCTGGAGAATTTCTTTTGTTGGTGACCAAGTCTTGACTGAGCAGTCCAACAGTTACATCACTTACTGTGTCCTTTGTGTATGTGTGGCCCATTGTGCGACAGCAGATAAGGGACACACAGGGGTGATGTCATCGCTGGCAGGAAGCCTCTGGAGGGGACAGACAGGGACCAAAACAGCAGGACAGGACAGATGTACAGAGATCTGGCGCCTCCTACAGGCTGTTTGTTTAACCATAAACAGGAAAGTCTTACACAGAATCACATTCATGGAGGTTTAATTTGTATAGACACATCATTGGACAGTTTCAGTATCAAAAACATTGTAAAAACACATTAAACTTGTATACATGTTAAAAACATTTAAATCCCTGTCTGAGTTCATGTACAATTCACTTGAAAGTGTACAACAGCCCGAGTCCTCCCAGACTGGACCTGTATCACTTAAAAACTGAAGTCCGGCTTCACTGAGCCTAACATTGACGATCCTGGTTAACTAAAGCTGAAGAAGCTGGTTATAAACAGTTGACCGATCCAGTCACGAGTGTGTTCACAGAAAATCATCACAAATGTGAGTGGAGTGCTCCCGAGTTTACTGCAGCAGCAGAAACTGATGGTTAACCAGGTAAAAAAAATATAAACAAACAATGAAACCACAAAACAAGAATGTGATACACTTCATAACAAAAGTACAGAATGGCTGTAATTTGCTGCCAGAAAAATGTATTTATGATTTACTGAGCTAACTGTGACAGTGGGTGTGCTTTTTATTTCCAGTTCTCATCTCATTGAGTCTGAAGAGTTTAAACACTCTGCCTCATGTTATCCTGAGTGACAGAAGAGTGTAAAAGCATCAGGAATGAAAGAAACTTTCCACATGAAGCAGCTTGTTTACGAGTCTGTTTTCAGCCCAGTGCTTTGAACCCTCAACTTACATGTGACAAAAGTGTTGCCAATGCACCACAGAAGTTCAAGATTAGCTTCACCACAATGCTCAGCCAGCAACATGTCAATTCACTGCATAAACCCACAGTCACAGCAGCAGCCAAAGCCAGCCTGTAACTCCAATAAACAGTCAGAATCACATCCACAAAAGCCTGTCATAACCATGAAGATACATACATTTATACATTTACAGTCACTGGTCTTAACACAGTGTAGAGCTTCCACTAGTTATCTTAACATTTGCTGCATGATACAGATGAGTGGCTGGGTCCCACAGTAAAGGGTGGCAGCTGTAAGTAATAATATATTAATACATCTATGTCATAACTCAAGCTTCCTCTTTGGATCTGAGTCTAAGCCTAAAGTACTGCATGGTACTATAAAACTTAATGCAAGGGAACACAAAAGTAAAAAGGAGTACTTCAATAAAAAAAATCCAAACATGAGGGTAGAGCTGCAACAATTAGTCGATTAATCCACTAGTTAATTGACTAAGAAAATTAGTTGCCAACTATTTTGATGATTGATTCATCCTTTCTGTCATTTGTCAACCAAAATGTCAATGTCTCTGTGTTTTGGTCTGTTGATTGGCAATTTGAACACGTCACTTTTGGGCATTTTTACCAATTGTGACATTTTATAAATCAAACGATTAATCATTAAAATAATTGTCAGATTAATCAATAATGAAAATAGTCAGTTGCAGCTCTATTCAGGAGCTCCATAGAATGTAAGAAGTACAAAAATGTCTTTATTGCTCTTTATTAGTTGTCACTTTATCTTAAACTCAGTACTTTTACCCACGTCTGGATCCTGTAGGAATGAGGACATCATTTTTCAGTGATCTGATTGGTTAGTCAGGTTTGAATCTGATGCTCTGGACAGAACAGGGCAGGTCAAGTGTGCAGCAGAGGTTTCTATGGTGATCTGCCCCGATTAAAAGTGTGCCAGCTTCATGATACCAGAAAACCAAGAAAGAGTCAAAGGCAGCAGTTGAACCCACAGATGTCCGCCCTCCCTCACACAGCGGTGGTTTCAGCCCTCAGAGGGCCCTTCTGTGGGCGGGCTCGGGCCTGCCGTTTTTCTGCCTCTCTGCGCTTTCGCTCCTGCAGGTAGCGCTTCACTCTTCGGATGGTCTGGATTGTGAGCACCGTGCCAGCGATGTACAGGATGGCCGTGATGAGCCCGAACAGAGCCACGGCTGCATCTGCCCCGCCCACATCGCAGTTCATCCAGGTATAGCCGTTGCGCGAGTACAGCCTCTCACGCTGCTGACACACATCTGTGGCATTGACCCCGATGATGAAATGCAGGTAGAGTCCCACAGCCACCACGTATGCCACCGCACCCACCGCTTGAAACACTAGTGCTCCGACCAGAAGCTTTCGGGACATCAGGTGGGGTGGTTTGCTCCCGGCCACCACAAACAGCAGCGAGACGACCCCGAAGGTCAGGCTGAAGGCAATGCCGCCGTAGATGCCCGGCGCCCTCATCTGGCTGTACTGCATGTCCAGTTCTCGTACCTTCTGCAGCTCGGTGCCCTGCAGGTTGAAGTTGGAGTTGATGTCGAAGCCGCCCAGCCCTCCCATGGAGGACATGCCTGATGTCACCATCTGAGCTGCAACCACGCAGATCAGGACCAGGCTGTTGGTCAGGACTGAACAGATCAGCACGACGCCTAAAAGGAGTTGACAGATTAAAAAGGTGAGGAATGAAATAAAACAAAACAAAATCTAATAAAGGTCAATGCACAGTTTGTTGTCATTCTTTCCATCGAAACCGTGTCCCTTTAGTGCCACAGTGTACATAATAAAGAAACAAACAAGTGCAAAAAAATGTACAAAAAACAGTAAAATACAGACTGAGAAGGGACTACCAGTTCAGCACCAAATTGACTGTCTTTACTGTTATATGAACAACAAATTTGTTTGGAAATCTGCTCGACTTAAAAAGGTCCAGTGTGTAGGATTTAGGGGCAGAAATGTAATATAATATTTATAATTATTTTCATTTGTGTTTTATCACCTGAAAATAAGAATCGCTGCGTTTTCGTTACTGTACAATCTACAGAGGGAATGGGTCCGCCATGTTGCACCATCATGTTTCTACAGTAGCCCGGAATGGACAAACCAAACACGGACTCTAAAGAGGACCTTTAGCATTTTTAGCGATCACCATATGGGAGGGGGAGACAAAGGGGTGTTCAGTCGGTTGCATTCTGCAACCACACCACTAGATGTCACTAAATCCTGCACACTAGACCTGTAAGTACAGTATTAACAGAAGGCCCTTTCTTTGAGTCAGGCTTATATAGCCCTGTGGCTTTATGTTCAAATTTAGTTTGAGGGCCTGAATTATTGAGTTTATATTGTGCTTATATGTTCATATTCTTCAATAAAGTTGTGTTTAATCAAATTACCATAAACTAACTCACACAGAAGTCCTGGGCCAAGAAGTATCCCAGCATTTGAGTACTGTTTGGTTTCTGAATCTTTGAAGTACATAAAAAGCCCATGTATAATCTGCTGTGTGCACTGCAATAACTGGAACTCGTAGGCGACAGTTTACATTGTATATATATTTTTTTTTTACCTGGAAATTGAAAGATTAACTCTGCCACAAATCTGCCAATAAATTAATTACTAATCGTGCGATTAATATAAAAAACAAACAAGAAATAAGTGTATTCTCCACCTTGAAAAAAAGATTGACAAAATAAAGTGTTTCAACTCATTTTGTCAATAAATTCATTCAGTCACAGCGGGCCACCTGGTTTTACAGCCACAGACAGTAAGTTCCATTCTACTGTGAGGCATACAGACTTTAATTTAAGAAAAAGAAAGTACTGGAATCAGATCGATACTTGTTGGTGTATAGTGTTATAGTACAGACATCCCGAGCTGAGGTATCAGAATCAGTAACAAAAGAGAAAAAGGTTGAGGGGTGCATCCTAATAATTTCAAAATAATGTATATAAAAAGATCAAATGTAATTGATGTGTACTTACAAGAGTGGTGACTTTTGACTAACTTATTGGTATTTATGTTAACCATTCTGTCGTCATAGAGCTGCAAACAATTCATCTTTAACGCCTTCTATTAATTCATTATTTAATCTTATAAAATGTTTAGAAATAGCAAAAATGATCATCATAGCCCTATATGATGTCTTCAAATGTAGTTTTTTTTTCTCCAACCAACAGTTCAAAACTCAAATATATTACATTTACGATGATATGAAGCAGAAAAGAACCTAAACAGTTAAAGTGATGATCAAAATAGTTTTCTGTGGGTCAACAAGCACTTTGAGCTCTTTACAAAATGTCATGTTATTAACATTCCTTGAGGATCAACTTCTTTTGTTAATCTGTGCCTGCGTGAAAGTGGTCAGGAGCATATGATGAATCTACTAGAGCTCAGCTTTCTCCTTCATCAAAGGGCCGCGTTACTCTGCTAAAGTCTAAACTCTGAGAAAAGAGGCCTGTAAACGCCACAAAACCGGTCTGTCCAGTATTCACAGAGGGAAGGACGGAGCTGTACTGAGACTGAAACCAGAGTCTGCCTGTGACACAGCAGCTTCTATCAAAAGAGCTTTGATTGGATTTGACCCAGATTCTTCCTCTCTGGTCCCTGACTTACCTCTCCTGGAGCAAATGTTTGTGCATTTGGACTCATGGTGCTCAACTCGAGGGACCTCCCGCACATGTTTGGGAGGGGAATCGGCTTCTCTGGGGTAGTATGGGGGTCGTGAGGAAGACCTGGAACACAAAAACACATGCTTTATCACACTGAGGAAGTCATCTACCATATTTAGTTTGTACTCCTGAATATTTAGGACAGATACACAAAATGTTTCAACATGAACACTTATGTTATTTGTAATTCGGGTGTTTATTATACTTGGGAAATATTATATTCCTAAAACAAAATGGTCAAAACCAAAGGCCATTTTTTTGGCTTTCTAAGGATTTGAAATGTTACGTCAATACTGTAGGTGACATTAATAGTATTAAAAGCTATTGTACCTTGACATAGACCAGATAGATAGATAGATAGATAGATAGATAGATAGATAGATAGATAGATAGATAGATAGATAGATAGATAGATGAAAAAACACATAAATCACAAAAAATAAGATAAAGGACCTAACAAAATACAGTATAAAGCCATAAATAAATAATATACAAAGAACTTTACATAGAATCTAAGAATTTGGCTAAACTTATTAAAACTGTACAATGTGCTGTAGTAGTAGTAATAATAATAATACACAGTATATTAGTGATACAAAATGAGTTTTTGTAGGTTAAAATAGAAAGCCTATTTCACCTATCACTATGTATTATAGACTCATAGTGTATGACCACTGGTAACATAAGTAGTTAAACTGTCATGTTTTCATTAATTACATCCTTCTAAGAATCGAGGTTTCTTTGTCTTTATGGATATATTTTCTCTCAATTTAAAAGAAAATAATAATTTTAAATGATTAAAAACACTGGTCCATTCAGTAATGAACACAGGACGCAGTTATGATAATGATATTTAGAGAAAAGAAACAGCGGATGATCATGATCTTTATTGACAGGAGATGAAGCACACCTGTCGGGTGATGACCGTCTGTCATCGTGTGAGTCTCGGTAGTGTCGGTGCTCTCCGTTTCCCTCCCGGTGTCCCCGGTTTGAACGGGGCGGCTGACTCATACCTGCTGATCGGAAGCGATACGTTTGGACTCATAAATGACCTTTGAACAATATAAAAACTGCTAAAGACACTGTACACTAAACAACCATCCAAGTTTTATAATACGAAAAGTATTTTTCGAAGTAGTATTTCTCTATTTTTTAACGTTAATTTCAAATAATCGACCATGTAGGCTTCCTCGTTCCGTGTACGTTCAGGTAGTGTAAAAAACCTTTGCTAGCGTTGACGTTAGCGTACCTTAAAACGTGATAAACTTTGAGTGGCATAACTTAAGTGGCGTTGTGCGATTATCACTATTTTATGATTTTAAAAAACGAACCAAAAAGACACTCGTGTCAACAAGGAAGCTTTCTAAACTTTATGCCAAGAAACATGGAGCAGGTTTGTAGTTTCAAAAGTGGCCAAAAAGAAAAAAACGTCGCTCCGTAGCCTTAAATATACGTTAGCTGGTTTAATTAGCTAAAACCGTTTGGCTAGCTAATGAATTGCGCTACCAAAGATGAACTTACTGCGAATATATGTCGAGGAACGCAGTCCAAAGTCCGACTATAACGCCATTATTGGAAACTGAAACCGCTCTCCTGTGTGTTGTCAGAGTACAGGTAGGTACAACTCCACCCTACCTGGAGGAGGAGGAGGAGGAGGAGGAGGAAGAAGAAGATATGTGCAGGTTCAGGTAGGTGGGTGATCCTTTGGTCCCAGCTGGAGCTTCACTACTCTCGGTTTTTTGGATGAAGTTCAAGTGATTACATCTCGTCTGAATCAGCCGCTTTGTGTGTTGGCCCCAAAGAAGCCTCTGTTTCTACTCTTGTTCTAGTGGATGTTGGTGGCATTTTAACATGAGCAGCAGCCTGTCTGTCTGTCTGTCTGTCGTGTTGTAGAGGAATGTTATTTATGTGCTTCTTTTATCAGCCGAGAGATTTACATGAAGCTCTGAAGAGCCCTGTTGTTGCTCTCTGCTTGGCATTAACTCTCACACATTCCAATTATACAACATGTAGGCTGCTCACACTGTTTATGTCTCATTAACTCATAATTTCTAAGGCAGTGACTTGCTGAATATGCCTGTGACATTCAGGCAACTATGTGCTCTAACGATTAGCCGATTAAAAAAATCATGGCAACTATTTTCAAAATCGTTTTATTTATTATTCAAGCAAAAAATGACCAGTGTTGGAAGAAGTATTCAGATCCTTTAGCCTACTTAAATAAAAGTAATACCACACTGTGAAAAAACTCCACTGCAATTAAAAGTCCTGCTTTCAAAACCTTAGTAAGGTATAATTATTATCAGCAAAATGTGTTTAAAGTATTAAAAGTTGTCATTGTGCAGTAAAATGGTCAATAAAAACCTAATTATGAATATTATATTTCATTTCTGCTAATAAATCACCATAAATCCTACACACTGGACCTTTAGCTCCCCAGCTTTAAGTATGGAAAAATCACAGTTTCAAACACAAATCAGTGTTCAATCAAATCAAATCAATCAAATGTAAATATTCTAGATGTCTTGTGCATCAGTTCATACACATTTCCTCAAAAATTCAGTCTGACAGATTTGGTATGTTTAGAAACAAGGAAGTTCACAAGAATTGAAAATAAAGTCCTGCTTGAACAGAGTTTGTAATTGCTGACCCACCAGGTGTTTTCCTTTTGATTGTTGTAATGCCACAAGAACTTTAAGAACCCAACAGCCCCCCCTAGAAATATTTTTTGTCACACATACGCTCACCGACCACTTTATTAGGTAGACCTTGCTAGTACTGGGTTGGACCCCCTTTTGCCTTCAAGACTGCCTTAATTCTTTGTGGCATAGATTCCACAAGGTGCTGGAAACATTCCTCAGAGATTTTGGTCCATATTGACATGATAGCATCATGCAGTTGCTGTAGATTTGTCGGCTGCACATCCATGATGCGAATCTCCCGTTCCACCACATCCTAAAGGTGCTCTATTGGATTGAGATCTGGTGACTGTGGAGGCCATTGGAGTACAGTGAACTCATTGTCATGTTCAAGA
>JBBPCS010000225.1:0-13479 GCA_037974645.1 Hollardia meadi
TGTAGGCCTAATTGGCAGTTCCAATTATTAAAGCCTTGCTTAGAAAATCTAAATCTGTCATTATTTCCACCAAATTTACTACAAATGTACTCCAGTCAGTATGTCAAATACAGTATGCCAAAAATACCAGGATTTAATACTGCATCCGGTCACATTTTGCAGGATGCAAACCAGCTTGCGTTTCTGGCTGTTCTGACCCACCGCAGAGAGAGAACAGACAGACAGAAGCCACAATAACGGATGACAGCACATTTAAATAAGTACTACATTTTGTGTGACTTACGTGTATAATTAATATAATATACAGACTATATACAGACTGCTACAGATGTATGAGCAAGAGGGTCGAAGTTCAAGGCACAATGTGATGATGAAGTAGTATATCCCAATTTCATGCATACTGCACGCAACATTATGTATTGTATACTAAAAGAAAAAGTATGCGATTTGGAAAGCAGCACAGGGTGGGCTGCAACAGTGTTCAAACCATGGTTATTGTCAGTCATAGCTGCGACGTGAAGGCTGTCTGGGTGTGCAGTACTTGTGCTACACGGTTAAGGGTCAGGGGTCAGTGGTGTTGTGGTGTTTAACAACCAGAAATCGGTGCATGGTGACAGAGAAAGAGAGAAAATAGAGAAATTAAACCACAGTGAGTGAACCACTAAAAACGAAATAGACCTATTTTCTAGAGAGAAACATGCCACTACCATGCAGGGGGAAACTTAAGTTGGCTAAGAGCCCGCTAACATTAACACACGCAGCTAGATAACTAACGTTAGGTCTAGAAGGGGATTGCAAATGACAAATAATCCCAACAATTGCAATTTGCAAGCAGGCAGATAAATCTAGCAGCATCATGTGGATCAACTAGAGCTAAAAGTAGGCTTTTCTTATCAGTCAGTGAGTATGAGCAAAGGCAAGAGGCATTGCCCATCATATTTGGAAAGGGTCACAGACCAGGCTGCTGGATTTGACACGTTGGAGAGAGGGACAGCCCATTTATGTGGATCAAAAGACACCACCTTTGAATTAGAAGGAATGGGAGAAGCTAGGTGTCCTTAGTTGAAAGGATCCTTGATCGCTGCTGTGACAGTTTTCTCTTGTTTTATTGTCACTGATGGGGAGTCTGGTGCAGGTTCATTCTTCTGTCATTGTCTTTGGAAGGCATGAAATCTGCATGCAAGACAGCTGTATTAAACTCTGAAGAAACTGCTGTGTTGAATTCACTTTATTTCAGGATTTTCCACAACAAAATCACATTTGTGCCAATGAGAACATAGATGCAGACACCAGCAACAAAGCAGGTTCTGTTCAGTAATAGTCATTAAAATACAAAAACACAATGGCCTACGGAAAGTGAGTAGAGGCAGGCAGAAGTCAAAACCAGATAGCAGTCCAATACAAACAAACAAATTCAAGGGGCACAGGCAGAAATCCAAAAATCAAGCAAGGTCTAGGAAACACTAACGAAAAAGGCAGGAACAAAGGCACACGAGGTAACACAACAAACTGGCAACAAAAGAAGGGAACCCACGGATTTAAATGAACAAGGAAGGGGAAGGTTAACAAGACACAAGTGAAACTAATCAGGGCGGGGCAGACAATCAAAACAGGCAGGAAAAGAACAAAGGGAGGAAGTGTAAAGCAAAAACACAAGAGGAGAAAACCTACAAAATAAAACAGGAAGCAACAAACTCAAACATGTGCTACTGCTAGCAGCCTGGTTACTGTCCAAAGCAAAAGCAACCGTAAGAACTCCAGTTGGACCTAGAAACTCTGGTCTCAGTGCTGTGATAAAGGCAGAGTAAACACCTGGTTGTATTAATAAGTAGGCAGGTATTGTTACTTAAAGATCTAGTAGAAAGAATGTCGGTTTTGAACCCTCTCAAGTCCCGGTGGTAAGGTGAAAGATTTTAACATAACACCGGAGTGCTTTCCATTGAGTGAATGCCCGTCCATTTGCATCTTGTTTTACCTCGGTTTCTATCACTCTCCTTCTTCTCCTTCTTTGCCCTCTCCGCCAGCTGGGTTCTTTTTCTTTTGCAGAGTAGAATTTCCACAGTTATTCAATTTGTTGCACTGTTACCTGGGGATAGTGACCCAGAAGAACCAAGCCCCCAGGAAGAGCGTCAGGTTATGAAGCCGATTTGACATAGTGTCCAAACCGTGGAATTACAACGTCATGTGATGCACAGGGCCCCAAAAAGTCTTTTTCCCATAAGCTTACATTGTGAAAGGAGCGGCTGTAAAACGGTGGATAGATTTTTTTGAGCGTCACAACCCCCGCGAAATGACTCGTTTTGATATCAGAATGTGATCCATTTGGTCCAATTACATTTTTAAAGTTTAAAAGAAGATTAAATTATTTAATTCCTGTTCAAGTTAGGGGAGCACTAAACCGGAAGTTAGCCGCTCGACCGGCAGAAGTCACTAGTGCGCCTGCTCTATGGGCCCCACAATGCGGAAAATCCAGGTAATTTTAGACCCTGGAAGTCAAATTGTTTTTTGCTTCATGCACCACTGAGCAACTTTCATAGGAATGAACGGAGCCCCAGGTTAGGGTTAAACTGTGCAATATATAGTTACTTCATAATGATATAAAGCAAAAAAGTTGTCTGGTGCCTGTTTATCTAAAATTTTAAAGAATGGATTTTACTTAACAGAGTGTTTCTACACTGTGGTATTCCTACTCTTACCATTACGTAAAAGCTCTGATTACTTTTTCCAGCACTGACAACTTCTCACCTACAAATCTTCCAAACCATGCTGACTGGGAGCTTCACAGGGTAGTATTTATTGCAGGGCCACTGGCCCACATTGCATCATATTGTATAAATGGTGATGTTATTGCTTTCGCTCCCAATCCTTGAGCTACCCATCACTGCATCAGCTTCCTGACCTAGGGAAGCCCATTATATTGTGTCTACTCTGTGAAAGTAAAAATAGACAAACTCGGATTCAAACACATTTTCAATCTGCAGTTTGCTGTCGAATTAGAATGTGGTCTTTCTATCGTGTCCAGGCATCACCACAGTGCTGACCATGTCCACCATCATCACTGGAGTGAATGCGTCCATGCCCCGAGTGTCCTACATCAAGGCGGTGGACATTTATCTCTGGGTCAGCTTCGTCTTTGTCTTCTTGTCTGTGTTGGAGTACGCCGCTGTCAACTACCTGTCCACCGTCCAGGACCGCCGGGAGCGCAAGATGAGAGAAAGGGCACGATCTCAGGTTTGTTTCTACTGTATGCTATTTGGTGCTGTGAGAGAAACTCCAAAATGGCATTCTCTATTGATAAAAAGAAGCCTATATCTCTTTGCTCATGAACCACACCAGTCCCTTGAGTGGGAGGATCCAGACTTGAAATAACTGGGTCTGGTTTTGGATAAATAAAGGACCTCACAACATACATACATTGGGGCATGAAACAAGCATACATTTTTGCTTTGTGCACATAATTATCAATTAGGTTGTAATGCAATACTACAGTCTGTGTTCTAACTTGAGGTAGGAATTCGTTTGGGTTTTGATTAATAAGTTATGTTTTGCAATGAAGATTGTGATTCATGGATTCAGTAAAATGCATAAAACCCTTCCAAATGCAGATCCCATTTTGTACGCTGGCCATCTGTTGTCTCCACTTTTATATGCGGGGCTTATCAGTCCTTTACTCCATATCCCAAATAATTAACTCTCATTTGAGGATTTTTAGTTCTTAGTGTGATTCTTTTTTTCTAATTTTATAATCTATGGAATCAGGTTTGTGCCAATATAATCAAACAAAACTTCTGAAATATCAAACAAAAATAAGAATTTAAGAGCGAATAAAACTCACTGAAGCAAAAAAATGTCATCTCAAAAGTAAAACTTATAACTTGCAAAGAAATTATCTGTGTAATCGTGTAAACTATTGGTCTTTTACTTTTTTGATAATATGTCCTTTTGTTTACAGTTCTTTCTCACTGATTAGACTTTTGTCCTCTCTGTCAGCTTTGCGGTTACGCCGCCAGCCAGAGTTTTCGTTTGCAGTTCTGACACAAACCTCTCGCGTGGGCGGGTTTTTCCAGGGGTGTGCCCCCATTGGCTAATGACTTTTGAGTGACAGCTCAGTGCTCCAGACATTGTTCAGTGCAGCAAGCGGACGGCAATAAGATAAGAGATAAGATAAGATAAACTTTATTGATCCCACACTGGGGAAATTTACATGTTACAGCGCTCGAGGAGTACAGGTACAAAAACAAGTGGTTGATGAATAGATTAAAAAATCTAATAAAAATACAATGGAAAAATAAAGAATAAAAAAATATAAAAAGAGAAATATCTAGATTATAAAGAACTTATACACACAGACTATTTACACTATATACACCTTTCACTAGTAAAGATATGTGGAAATATATGGTGATGTGGACAGGCATATGGGTATATGGATAATTGTGCAGAATAATTGCAAATGTTATAAATACACACATGGTGTGTACATTATATTAGATAAATAATATTTTCTTGTAAATGGATATTGCACAGATTTAGATTGCTGATGTGAAGAGTTAACTTAGCTAGCAATCGTTAGCAAGTTAGCTAATTTTAATCAGCTAACTTACACAGCAAAGCTTAGCTTTACTTTTAACTTAACACAACAAAAAAACAAAACATCTAGTACAGCACAGATAATATATATGATCAACACTTACACTTTATTGATTCAGTATATCCAGTAAAGTAGCCAGTAAAGTTAGCTATTGCCGTCCGCCGTCTGCACTGAACAACGTCCGGAGCACTGAGCTGTCACTCAAAAACTCATTAGCCAATGGGGACGCACCGCTGAAAAAACCCACCCATGCGAGAGGTTTGTGTCAGAACTGCAAACAAAAACTCAGGCAGCGCAAAGGAGAGAGCTGGTGGCATAACCGCAAAGCTGACCAATAGTTTACACGATTACACAGATAATTTCTTTGCAAGTTATAAGTTTTACTTTTGAGATGACTTTTTTTTGCTTCAGTGAGTTTTATTCTCTCTCAAATTCTTATTTTTGTTTGATATTTCAGAAGTTTTGTTTGATTATATTGGCACAAACCTGATTCCATAATAATCTGGTGGGTTTTGGTGGTCGTTACTAATTGTTTCTAATTTGGTAAAATTTTCTTGTATTTGGTCTTGTTTGGGTGGGGGTACAGGTTGCCTGATCATCTCCCTAAACTTGTCCCTAAAGGTGTATTCCTATAGGATTCCAAAAGTATTAATGATATAATTGGATATTTCTTCCCTGCCAGTCCCTGCCCTGCACCTGCGGGATCTCCCAGACACGAACCATGACCATGTTGGATGGTACCTACAGCGAGGCCGACACCAACAGCCTGGCCGGCTACACTGAGGAGCCCATGGTGCCAGAGGAGGAGCAGGAAGAGCTGCATGAGGTTCCAGAGAAACCTGAACACATGGTGGTTCATCTGTCAGTAAGCAGCGAGTCCACCACCACCAAGAAGAAGAAGAGCCTACGTGCCCTCAACATCATCCAGAACACGCATGCAATCGACAAATACTCCAGGATGATTTTCCCTGGATCGTACATCTTCTTCAACCTTATCTACTGGTCTGTCTACTGCTGAAAGGTGCTCCTGAGTCAGGACTGAGGCCAGAGAGATGAACACAGAGACAGTATGAATGCTTCATCAAAAAGGGACACTTCTGGACTAATCCAAGAGGATTGTTGTATCTCTGAATCTCTATCTCTGGTGATGAAAGATCATTAGGTTTAAGGGCTTGGACAGTAAGAGAGCCTGAAAAGATTACTTGTCTTGAAAAGTGCTGCAAAGTTTCAGCATTGATCAAAGAACTCCTTTTTATTGATTTTTCTCCTCATGCGGCAATTTGAATGTTCATTAATGCTCTAAAACAAAGAAAAGAATAGTTTGAATGGTGTTTTTGAACTTGTGATGTGAATTCTCGATCTTTTTCAGCTTCATGAATGGTAAACCTCTGTTTAAAAGCTCTATGTGCTCATTACTGCTGTCCCTGAGATGAACAGGAGTTGTGTGGGGAAAAAAAGTAATTTCTTGTATTTGACTCACTGCATTGATGGATATGCATTGCTTGTGTTCATGCTGTGAGCTACTCAGTTGACTGGGCTATGTAATTATTTTCATTTGTAGTGATTATGCTCAGAATCACCATGATTATAAGGTTTTTAGGCACATTATTAGTCATGACTTACAAACACTGATCACCACTTAATTTCTAATAAGCCAAGATAACAAACTTTGATCATATTTTTAAGCTTGTTATCGCCAAAACATTATATTATAACTTAATGTTGAGGAATCAATAATTCTACAGTGTACAGCCATGTTAGCAACTTTGTGACGCTGTATTTAGTGGTGCATTTAGCTAAATGCTAATGCAGGCATGCTAACATGCTCATGTTAACATGCTGATGATGTTTAGCAGGTTTATCATGTTCATTGTTAGTACAGCCAGTACAGCTGAGAGTGGTGGGAATGCCAGGTCATAGTCCAGAGCACTGAAATTTTTTTTTGAAACTTTACCTAATGAGGATGCTAGGTGAAAACTCCCCATAGTGATTATGTTTTATTCTGTGGAGAACATGAATGTCTGCATTAAAGTTTACGGCAATCCATCCAATAGTTGTGGAGACATTTCACTTAAAGTGGCCATATAATGCTAATTTTCAAGTTAATATTTTTATTTTAGGTTTATACTAGAATACATTTACAGTCTTTAAATGTCAAAAAACACATTATCTCTCTCATACTGTCACCCTCAGTATGAGAGATCTCAGTCTAAAACACTCTCTTTAGCTCCTGTCTCTTTAAGGCGCCCTTCCAGAAAAGCCCAGTCTGCTCTGATTGGTCAGCTGGCCCACTGTGATTCAGCCTCTTAGTGTGTGTCGGAAATGTCACGCCCCTTACCATAACGGGATTTCAGTCACCAGAGGCTACCTGAGCAGCTAAAAACACAGCTGTAGCTACGGCAACAATGGCATCGGTTGTACAAAGGGAATTTGCCCTCACAGTGAAAAACACAGCATCTCGTTGACATAACGATACCTCTAACAAAACTCTTCCTGGTCGGGGCGTGCCAAATTACAGCTCTGTCCGGCTGTGCCAGACTACATTGTGATGTAACAAAGTCACAAATGTAAAAGTGAAACTACTGATGAGGCATTTGAGGCACTTCAGGGGCAGTGGTTTCCATGGGAGTAAGGAGCTCCCTTTTCCATGGACTGTATGTTGGTAATGGTAAACCCCAAAATACATAATATGGCTTCTTTAACTGAACCATTTCACTGAACCAAAAATGTCAACCTGCTGGTGGCTCGAAACAAAAAGTTAGGGGATTGACAAATTCATTACTGTTTGTCCTCTGGAGACCTTGACTGTACCAAATTTCATGGCAATCAATTCTCCAGTTGTCAAGATATTTTATTTTAAAAAACCAAAATGGTGAACTTCATGGTGCTACTAGAGCTGCATGGTAAATCAAGCTGAGGATCAGTAAATATATTCTCTGGGGAACATAAATGTCAATCCATCTAACATTTGCCGAGATATGTCAGTCTGTACCAAAGTAGGCCTAACTATCCTTGAACCATCCCTAGAGCCCCATGGATAGCATGAATAAAAACTGTTTTTTATCATCTAGTGATGACTTTAATGTATCTTTATTTAAGGACAATACACTTCCGTACTTCATGTTCACAGTAGACTTAATCAATGAGTCATTTCTCTCAGACTTGACATACAAGTCAGGTTTCCACCCAAATGTGGCACAAAATTAAATGCAGTTCCAGAAAGTTGGCAAAAGAAAAAGCTAATCATCTACATCCACTGCTGTTATGTGAAAATTGGGATTTGGGTGCATCAATTTGGTACAGATTTGGTACTGGTTTTGATATTTTCATATCTGATGTGTTAAGACTACAATGACTTTTTGAGTAACTGGCCCGGCTAGATGCCTTAGCATGTGAGATATTTACCAACTAGCCTAGGGATATTGTGGTGACACATGTAGTAGAATATCTAAAACCAAGATATCTAAAAACAAAATGAACAGAAGCTGGCTTCCTACTTCAAAACTATACCAGCAACCCTATGGATAAATGCAAACAATTCATTCAACATGATTTCAGAGGGATTGATTGATTATTTTTTTTAAATAAAGGTTTAGTGCAAATTTGGGACACTGGAATGAGTTTCTTACCCATGTTGCATTTAACAGGCAGAACCTTAAGTTTCCTTTACGTCTTCAGAAATGAACATGCCTGATGGTATGTTTACTGCACTTTACAGAGTGCAAGCTTACCCACTTGAAGTTGCTGTTTGTATCCTTTGATCATAGTTACTCATATGTACTCAAATCTCCACTTAAAAGCTTAAAAGCTTCAAAAGCTCTTCTGGTACTTTCATTTTTAAATATTTTTGACTAATTTAATCTCATAAATAGGAATACTTTGCAAATGACTCTAAATCTGAATCTAATGAGTTCCCCAGACAACCAAACTATGGTTGTTCTTTTGTGAATTCGTATGGGTGTGTGCATTCAAAAGTGAAAATGTACTGCAGGGAACCAGTGTCCCTGTCCACTTACTGGTTAGCTTGTTGTCCACTGTAATTATTACTGAAAAGCTGAAACATATTACTGTGCCCATGAGCATCTGCTGCTGTGCTGATTGCTACCATTTGAACATAATTTGAACAAAGATAAAAGACCAGGTAAAAGCAAAAGCAAACAAACTCACTGTTCTAAGCCAGCTATTCTCAATGGGCAAGTGGGCCTCAGACCATTATCTAGTGGGCCTCAGCATCCTCTATTGGGATTCGTATTGTACAAAGAGAGTTATTTTTATAAAGGTGCTCAATAATTTGCATATTTAAAAATGCCAAATTAATTTATTTTATTATTTTATTTCATTTCAATGACTAGTTACATTTGAAAATCACCAGACAAAAGTGTTCTGCCACTACTAAATACAGTCCGCCACAGCTAGCTAACATCTGCCACTACTAGTAAAGTCTGCCACAGCTAGCTAACATTTCCTCTGATGCAGTGGCATAAAATGTTTTTTGAAATGAATAAGGGATGTACCGTGTGTAACAGTGTTGAATGTGGTGAAATCCTGTCACAGCGCAGTATAGGTCTAAATTTATATTAATTTCCATTTTTTGGTCATGTTAAAATTTTGTCATTTATTTGGGAAGGGGGTCAGAAATTTATTGACAATCAGAAATGGGCCTTAAGTTACAAAAGGTTGAGGACCCCTGTTCTACTTGTAAGTGATCATCTCTGTTGAAAGGATGAGGTGTTCAAGTTGTACTAACCAGTAGAGTGATAGATATTCAGGTATAGGCTAATGGACAGAAAGCCCCAGTTTCATTTTTCAGAGTTTTAAAAATGACAAAAAGCTAGTGAAACAGAGACTAGCTTCAAATGGGGGCAGAGCTTAGGCAAAAGGTGCAAATATCAAAAAACAAATGAACAAAACTGAAAACAAATCGCAGTTCAGAAAACATGACATCAGAAAGTATATTTTAGGTGATTTTGGTACAAAATTTGGTAAAACACAGGCCTAGCAGAAAACACTTCAACTGCAAAAAAAAAGGGCAAATTCTACTTTTGTCATCTTTGTTGGCCACATGAAGTAAAGGAATCAGGAGAAGGTGCACTTGTATTGAGCACCCCACATGGGCTGACAGACTTAAATAAGAGTGTCATGTGGTTTCACTTGATCTCCTGAAATTCAGTGTCCTGTAGACATCTTGATGATGTATGAGCTCGTTTGTCCATATTTTGTCATAATAGTAGCCTGTTGCTATAGCAGGGTGGTCACATACGAGGGTCATACAGGGCAGGACAACAAGCTCAGCCTGCCCATGTGCATCTACCAGCTGAAAGAAACTATTTTGCATTCAGTTTAATTAACTGTTGCTGTTTTAAAGTGCATCCAGGATGTTGCATGTATTTAAACTTTGGTTCACTGCCATACTTCAGCTCTACAGTCACATATTTGATGAAGATGAATCAAACAAACAATCAAGTTAATCAGCACTATGAATTAAGCAGCTCCCTACCACTTCTGCTTTGCCATGTTTTCTGGAATGTCATGGGGTTTTTTTAAATGTTATATTTTCTGTAATTTCATGGTGTCAAGATAATGTAGGTGTCATTTCTATCCATCAGATTTCTATAACCACTTACCCCCTGCAGGTTAAAGGTGGGTCCCAACGGGCCTGTGGATTCAAACCTAGGACCTCATTGCTGTGAGTCACTGTACTGCTAACATTGACCTGTTTTTTGATATTTTGTTTTTCACCTCAGGGCCCACTGCAGCCCTACCAAAGTGTAATGACAAAAAATATCAGTTAAAGCCCAAGAAGTAACTAACATGTACAACTTACCATTTTCATGAAAATCTTTTTGTGAAATTCTTCCTGCAGATTGTAAAGTACCATACATTTTCTGAAGTCATACATGTAAAGTATAAGTAAAAACAAGTTTTATATATATATATATATATATATATATATATAAGACAAGATCATGTACACACTTCTTTTAGAACCAAAAAGCCCTATGAAAAAATGGAAACATACTGGTTGTGCTAATGAATGTATTGTAACAATGTAAAGTATTTGTAAATTTAAAAAAAAAATGCATTGATTTTGTATATTAGTGTAGCCATTTATACAGAACAACTAAACTGCAATATGTTTAATTTACCATTTGACTGGTTCTATCATATGAGACAGCATCTGATACATTAATTGACATTTGGGTACACGATGTAACATTGCTTAACTGAAAATTTGATAAAATTTGGTTGATAATATTTGATGTCAGCTTATTCATACACTGTACTTTCACAGTATGCAAATTTATAAAGCGTATACCTTTGTTGAAAGCTGAAGAAACATGGAGCTGAAATGTAGTTGAAATGTAGGCCTATCACTGTACGCATTCATGAGTTGTTACTGAAATTAAAGAATGTTACAATGTATTTATCAGGGGATATTAAATGTGATTATAATGAACTAAGTATGCCTTTGATTTAGAAACATTTACATTATATTTATAGTACACACACAGCACTCTCTGCCAGTAGATTTACAGGTTCAAGGTTTCAAGTTTTAGGCTCAAACTAAAATTGGGATGCTAAATGGACAAACAGTTTGTTTCATCTTGCACATTTTAGAGATGTTTTTCTGTAGGGTGCTGGCAAATTGCTGTTTCAATTGCGAATGTGGGGGATGTATTTCAAACTGAGATTTTTCAGGTTTGCTCATCACACTGCCAAGCACACTTATACAAGCTATACACAACAGGAAAATTGTCAGATAAATCACCTATATTACCATCATATGCCAACAAGAGATTGTGTGCACAGTGAAAAATCTATTTTGTGCGTAGTTTCTCTCTAATGCTAATGTTGGCGTGTCTACTGGATGTGTATACATGCAATTGTTTGCCAACATGTTAGTTACTGAACATCAATTTCTGTTGTGCCCGGCTCGTTCAGGCCATGGCAAGGTAACAGTAACAATTTAATCAAGCAAGTGATTTATGAAGGATAGCTCAAAATAAGCAAAGTATGATGTGTGAATTCAGCTGTCAGTGGTGAAGTGTGGATGTCAGGTGCTATGAAACTGTAGATGCTAATCACACACTGTATAAAAGTTTCTGAAAAGTAAAGCCAATGCTGTTCTTCAAGCCTGCATTTTTCTAATGGCCAGCAGGGGACAACTTCACTGGTTTAAAAAAATAAATCCATTGTATGTAAGCTTATGAGAAAATGAGACTACTTCTCACTTGGTTTATTAGCTCAGTAAACGGTTTCCTAATGAGTTTATGGTCTCGTCAATAGTTTCAAGTCTTCTTCAACACAGCATGATGTTCTTGTAAATTATGGTTCCATTTAAAATAGATGATAAAACAGGGGATGCTTTAGGGTGTGGCTACCTTGTGATTGACAAGTCGCTACCACAGTGTGTCCCCTGGGGCCGGTATTTTAAAATTTATAATCTGAATCAGGATGATAGCAGGTTTTTTATGTATGTGGTGGTCTGTGGTTTTAAAAAGGAATTAATTGGCATCACTTTGAAACAAACACCGACCCATTGAAAGTGTTTGAATCGATATGATTTATCTGCACTGAAGCTATCGTCAGCCATCAAGCTAGCTGACATTATTGTGTACAAATACAGAAAGAAGAACAATGGGTAACAATATTGGGGAGAGGTGAAGCCTCAGATAATTGTCAATTGACCTCAAATCCACCTCTGAGTTGGGATCCAAATTATCCTGAATTTTGCCATCAAATTGATTCAGATCTCTGCCTGAAATTTTGAAATACCCAACAACAACATTTTATCTGGATTAAAGACAAGATTGGATTACCAGATCTGAATCCCAGATCTCCAGGATCAGAAATCTTTGGATCTGCTTTGAAATACCCAATTTTCTGATCAGACCCGAATTCAATTCAATCCAACCAATATAATCCTGTGAGATCATTTTGAAATACTGGCCCCAGGTCCTCGTTCAGATCTAATCAGGATAGAGGTGAAAAATTGCATATCCACCCCAGCTGTACACTCTCATCCAGACTTGGGGCCTCAAAATGCTAGTCAGTGGTCTAATGGGTGGCGTCGAGGTAGGTTTACACTTGATGCTTACCTAAGGCCTTGTCCACACGTACACGTCTGGTATTTTTTTAAATGTTTATTTAATATGTTTTTCTGCCTTTGTTTTTTAAATAAATCCCGTCCACACAGGCACTGTTTCAAAAAAATATCTCCATCCACATGAAGATGCAAGACATGTTGTAAAACGCTGTCAAGAGCTTCCCAAAGCAACAGGTGGTGATGTAACCCTAACCGTATAGCCATGTTGGCCAATCAGAAGCCTGAAAAAAAAAGTTTGTAAAAGTTATTACTGGTTCTGGATCAGAAGTTTGACGGGGTCTCGTCCATAACCGGCGACAGCGTTGGCATCGGGGTTTGGGTTGTGGGAGTGTGTGTGTTGAATGTAGCAGCGATATCTGAAGTGCACTCTGACACCTCTGTTCCTCTACATAGAGGGAGAGTATCTCTGTGTGTGTAAGCATGTAAAAACTAGCAACGTTAAAAGCAACAGTATTTTGGCTACCTCTGCCATTGTAGAAAATCGCCTCATGTAAACAACATAGACACAGCACACACAGTCTGACGTCAAACAAAGAAGATAAAGGCGCACACTCTGATGTTACAAGACAAAAACTCTGTTTTCCCTGTCTACACATCAACACTGAAACAGTGTTTCTGAAAATCTTCACCCTGGAAGGAGTTTTGCAAAAAATATACTAAAACAGCCTTTATTGTAGAGGCTAAATCATTATAAAAGCCAGGACAACACCAGGTTTCTTTTCAGCACTGTAGCCAGGCTGACAGAGAGTCATAGCTCTACTGAGCTGTGTATTCCTATAAG
>JBBPCS010000226.1:0-13140 GCA_037974645.1 Hollardia meadi
CATTACTCACACACAATTAGATTTAAATATACAGCTTTGAAGCTAGGTAAACAATATTTAAAGCAAAGCTGCATAGTTTGGGTATGTTTTAACGTAATTTACCAAACTATTTCAACATTTAAATAAGTACTTATAAATACAAAAATAAAAGTAGACGGAAAATAGTTAATTGGAGAATTTAAACCTTTTCCGTCTCATCGAATGTTGCCTTTGTTTTTTGTCGTTTAATAATTTTTTTAAGCAATGATTTAATGGACCCCAGGAGGAAAAGCTACTGCAGCGCTATAGCTAATGGGGATCCTAATATACTAATTAGGAAAAAATAGTAGAATTGATTGAAGTAGGCAACAATGCGATTCCTCAACATTAAAATGAGAACACAGACACCAAAATCATTCAGATGTCCTCAGTGTTTCCTTCCAGTCATTCCTTTAACATAGCTAAAAGTTGGTGAACATGGTAAACTCTAAAATATCACTGTATGTGCTCTAGCTCTAGAGTACCACTAGCCTCACAGAGCAGCTAACACTTGCGAGATTGCATAAAGCAACTGAGCCGACCATCCACCATGGACAGACCGCACCTGTCTCCAACGTCACTTTACCCCCATCATTACCATTATCACCAGCAGCCCTCGCCCCCGTCTGCTCCTCATTTAGCCATGTGGCCTGTCCCAGTCCCTCAGTAATGGTTCCAGTGTGCCAGGCCAGTCAGGAGAAATGACAGAGCAGAGTCGGCCTCAGACCTGTAGGCCCAGAGCTCTGTACTCTGTCATTAGACACTTCAATGCATCAGCACCACAGCCTGCTCGCCTCAATCCTCTCCCTCCCTCTGTCCTTCTCTTTTTTTTTTTTACCACTTTCACTCTCACTCTTTATTCCCACACATATTATTCCACGGTATAATTTACTCCTGCAATGAACGATGTGTGCAGTCACGCTGGGAAAAGAGGAGGTAGACTGAGTTACATAGAGTCTAGTGCCATGTTTTTAAAGTGTGAACAGAGACCAAGGAAATGCAACATCAAAAGGTTTAAGGCAGAGTGTGTGGTGATGTGCAATTGATGGTAATAAAGATTTTCACTAGAAGGACAACCAGGCTCACTAATTAGCTTAAGTTGAGGTTGAAATGTCTTAATTGTTGGTTACGCTGCTAAATGCCGCAGTTAAATGTCAAAAGAGTAATCTAGTTATAGTTTTTTTTAAGAGTAACAAATGTGGTTGTTCAGGGCAAACTGAGTGAAATCATTTAATCTGGTTCCAGTTTAAAATGTTCTTGTCAACAAGGCTCTGTCCCGCCGTGCTCTGTCTTGTTTGATGCTGAAACTAATTTCTAGAAAATTCCTGATGCAAGGGAAATGCCAGCCACTTCCCGGTCAAAGTCAAATTCATCTGAATCCATGGGCAGATTTTCTCTTGTTACTGCTGTATGTAAAAGTGATGGTTCAGTATGCAAATAAATGAACAAATATTTTTTTGCTGTGCCCTCACTTCTGCAGGTGATTTGACTTTATAGATCGTACCTGCTGCCCCCTTTAATGCTCAGACTTCAATAAAATCTGCTGTCAAAGGTCATGAAGCTAGGACTCTGAATGTAGTTCTATAATCATAGATGTTCAACTAATCTAGCAGATGTGTCCTCATGGCAAGTGTGTCTGTATCTGTGTGTAATATTCTCCTTATTGCCCTCTCTGTTACGTTGGAACATGGCTGCAGATGAAGGGAATTGGCTTGTTGGATTGAGTTGGCCTTACTATGCCATCCGCACCACATTAAACCTATGACAAACACTGAGACGTTAACAGGCGAAGCGATTTTGTGAGGCGATGGAAAAACATTGGCACATCCCTGATGTAAAACAAAGACATCAGGGCAGCGTAGTTTTATCTCTGCCCTGTTGAGAGCACACCGTCATGCCAGGCCTGGCTCATAGACTGCACTTCACAAACAGCGCTGGCCCTGAGCAGGCCACCCAATGCTGTGAGAGGGCTAATCACTGACATAATCTGTGAGTCATTTTCTCCTGTTAGCTTCAGTCCGTGTTACAGTTTAAAACTACTACGTGTTGAATTGTTAAGAGATTATCGCAGCTTTCAAATGATTCTGACACACATTTTTGTTTGTAGAAACCTGAGGGAACATTGTTGAAATTTGGCGAACACGTGTGGTGTTTTCAGCCGGTTTTTCCTCCTTGTTAATGGAGTAGGGTTTGGGGGTTAGGGCTGAACGATATGGAAAACCAGTCATATTGCAATTATTGTGACAGATATTGCGATTGCAATGAGTCACAATCTTATTGTGAGTGGCAATTTTTGCATTTCATTGTCAGCTTGTTCTCTTAAGTCTATGTGATTTGTATCTCTGTGGCACCACATGCTGCATTTATAAATGTCCTGGTAAATGTCCTGTATTTATATAGCGCCTTTCTAGTCAGCTTGACCACTCAAAGCGCTTTACATTACAAGTAGGCATTCACCCATTCACACCCATTCATATACTGGTGGCAGTGACTACGTTGCAGGGTGCCACCTGCTCATCAGAAGCGGTAACCATTCATGGCGCAGCATTGGGAGCAATTTGGGTTCAGTATCTTGCTCAAGGACACTTCGACATGTGACCTTCGATCACTGGGTGACCACTCTACCACCTGAGCCACAGATGGTGGTACCCATTATATTGGTAGGTTGTGACATATTTTACCTTTATTTAAAAAAAAAAAAAAAAAGATTGTAGCTGCCGCAATGTGGATAGTGCACTCATTTTGCGATTTTGATACTGATTGTAAGAAGCTGGACAAAAAAAGTCTTATCACAAATTCTTACTGCTTATGTAGGTTTTCTGGAGCTTTACTTTAGTTTCGTTTTAGTTAAAGGGAAACTCAATCGATATTACACTTCAAAGTGTGTTTACAGGTCCTGGTGAGTAATGCTGCATATATGACTGCAGCTGTAGAAAAAGCTTGTGGGTCCAGAGAGAGCTATGTGAAGTCTGATAAAAAAAAGCCAAAGATGCCATGTATCAAGGTAAACTTTCAGATAGCTAAATCATAAATTAATGGTGGCTGAATTCCATTTTGCTGCTCCAGTTTCAGGATCCTAGAGTTGTTCATTATGGCTCACTGTCACACTAATTAGAATGGAGCCATCATTCATTTTATGAATCCCACCTGCACTTTTCCTACTATATTCCCTACTTATTCTTACTTTACCACCATAGCTGAATGAATAAGACTGTGTAAGCTATGGCTTGTCTGTGTTGAACGCATACCTGCCTGTGTACCTGTGTGACCTCACAGTCTGTCTCTTAGACTCTGTGGCCTCAAGTGTGTTTATGTTTTGACAGCTTGCTCTTGCAGACAGCTCTACACTACCTGCTACTGCTTCTCGCCTGCCACGTCTGAATTAATTCCACTCTGTCGCACAAAACGCAGCAAAAACTTAGCCCATGGCAGCCCGCGCCCTCCGTCACAAACCCATCGGTGTTCAAAGTAGAAGCAGACTGTTGTGATCTGCGCGTTGTTTGTTCATTCTTCAGTGATGACGACGTCACTGTGTAAATACTTTGGGCCGCAGTCGTTTCAAATGCTGCAGTTGTTTTCACTCAAATGCCAAATAGTGTTTAATCATGTGCACCTCATGAGGATGGGTGTTTACCCAACCACAGCAATGTCTGTTTCGCTTCAGACCATAACAAACGTGGAGATGTTGAAATCCTTTTAACTGTCTTCTTAGCATCAATGCTGCACTTTTCATTGCACAGTTAGAGGTTTAATATATCTGCTTTTAAACATGTGATGAGATCTCTCAGGCCTCTTCCGGGTGTGTGGCTCAGTAGAGGCATATAGCTTGGTGACCACACTGTGGTGTTAGTACTACTAATACTGACATATAATAAGACCACAGCAGCAGGGATGGGGATGATTAGAGGATGTATGGGCTCAGTGCAGCGTCGGGAACTTTTGAACCCCAGGTAAAGCAAATTCCCACATGGCGAAGATTCAGCTTTATAATTCCCTCCTGTCCGACCACACCCCATTTAGGCCCATGCACGTACTACAATTAGTGTTCTGATGAAACAGGGGAACGGCAGCTGCACCAGAGCTGGAAAGCCAGATCAAAGGCAATATGTGAATTCTTTGTCTGACCTCTGTCTGACCATCAATACGATGGCCTTTGGATTCGCTTTTCTGTGAGACGATGTTTCTAACTCTAAACTGCGCACAAACACACACACACACACACACACACACACACACACACACACACACACACACACACACTGTATACACACTCACAGATGGGCGTTTAGTGTACACGTTGCTTTTAATTCATTTTCTGCAGTGTGCTTTGAGGAAATAGAGGCTGGCGGTGTATACAAAGGAAGCCTTTGTTTCTCCCTTGTCATGCACTGACTTTCTTTTTTCAAGGTGTTAAAAGGTTATCAATGCTGCCATTCAACAAAAGAAGTTTCTCTTAACTTGATTAATGAATCAACTGAGTGATGTTTTTACCTGTATTTTGTTTTGTACATGTCTTGTGTGAGCACACTCCTTGCTGCCTTGCGCAGCCAGAAATCACTGTTTAGTGTTTGAACCCGGGTGATTAGGTGTTTAAACCTCTCTGTCTCCCCCTCATTAAGCGTCGGCAGATGCCAGACACTTGAGAGCATGTGACGAGACATTGATGAAAAGGCTGCTATTTGTTTTCTCACTGACTTCTGGTGATGCTCGCGAAAGCATTTCTGGGCTGTTGCAGAGAAAAATAACAAAATTCGGAGCTGACACAGAAAAAGCTACAAAGAGAGCAGGCCTGATATGCAAGACAGCGTTGGGTCAACCCAGCCCCCTTGTCATGTAGGAGCTGGTCAGCGAGTTACATGCACAAAGAAACACGCACACACACCTTGTTTTCATCACATTACATAGATATTACATAGACTTACATTCATTTCCTAGGGAATTCCCCTAACCACAACCATAACCACTACTTGCCTAACCTAACCTACGGTAGCCTTAAAACGTCCTAAAAGCCTTAAAACGTCTTAAAAAGTCCTCACCCAAAAATGTAATTATTTACTTTATGGGATCCAGCATGTTGGTCCCCACAAAAGTTGTCAGACCCCATGTTGTGAGTAGGCTCCCGGTCTTGGGACCCCATAAATATAGAAAATTACCGCAAAAGAAACATAGTTTAAAGCAGCGTTAATTAATATGAACATTAACAATGGAGCACGTGACTTCTTGTATGAGAAAGGTGTCGCTCATAGTGATGAAGCCACAGAGAGAGCGGTTCCCCACAGCTCTACAAAACTTTAAAGCATCTTTCAGTTAATTGCTTTATTTTAGTTTGAATACAAACTCATTGTATTTCAGTCAGTATAACACCTTTTCTTTTTCCTCAATCAAATAATCTTCCACTATGGTTTGGGGTTGCAACATTAGAAAACTGTTTGGATCAGGCCACAGGTCATGCTGTTGTCTTTCGATTGTTGCAAACACATGTTTTAGCCAGTGTGTGGCTTCCAGAGTCAGGTAGAGAGGTGGTAGAAGTGTTGTGAGGTCTGAGGCTCAGTGCATGACTGCCACCTAGTGATGGCTTGAGACACTAAATGGTCCGGTATGGTCTTGTGTATTCACATGAACTGTCCACTGCATAACTGGAGTGTTGTTAACTGTTGCTTGCTTTACCATTATTCAGATCACATAAGTATTGGCTTCTTTGACACATTACTGTCTGCATGTTTTGTTGTTGACTGTAGTCTCTCCTGTGTTGACTCCTTCAGGCTCGCATGGCACTGGACAAAGGAGCTCAGGCTGTTATCTTTGATGTCAGTGATGATGCCAATGCTGCCGCTGAGGTGAGCGTGAAGGCACGGCTGCAGACACAGCTATACACAGATATATTCATTTATGAAATATCTGTGATGAAAAAGCACACAAAAATGTCACATTCACATTTCTGTGTCTTTCTCTTCCTGCTTCCTGCTAACCATCCTAAACGTACAACACACAGCTGCGAGAAACAGACTCCCTTCCCCGTCCCGTCGTGCTGGTGGAGGCGGAGGATGCTGAGGAGTTGATGGGTTTGGTCAACAAGAACGAGGAGGCCAAAGTTCGCATTGAGATCATTGTGGAGCAGCCTAGATGGGTAAGCACCGGAACAAATACAAACACATGTCTGACTCTCCTTTCATTGACTGGAAGAAGAGAAACCCCTCTGGGAAATAGCAGAGCAGAAAGGAAGCTGTGAAAACACTCGGGAAATTTCACATCGTGTTAGCTGAGAGGCCACCCGGGGCTCTGTGTTTAATGTGGTTTTGGTGTGAAATGTATCAGATTGTATTGATGAGGACTGGATGTTTGGATGCAAATGGACCATCTTGTGTAGAGAGGAGAGGGTGGTGCTCACCATGAGCAGGAACACCGCACGGGTTCCTTCACCTGGTCATGCCTCATCCAGGAAATTTCCCAGATTTTTCATATTGCTGTGTGATATTGCTGGAATGCTTTACTTTCATATGCATTTTTTTCTGACAGGATTTTCTTGCTTCTTTAAGTACTTTATATTTAAGATGTCTTAAGAGTAATCTATGAAATATAGAAAATATAAATATTTGCTCTCTTTCCATCTTCATTTCCCCTTTCAGCCACACTATGATGTGGGTATCCTGCTCACCATCGTCCTAGCTATTTTGACCATCGTCCTCATCTTCGCTTTCCGCTACAAGTGCAAGTCCAACAGAACCTGGGTGAGTGAAAGCCACAACGCTGGTAGAAGTGTAAGGCTTTCAGAGACAAGGGTGTCAGTGGATTATGTTTGGATGTACTGCTCAGCTGGAGATCTTATAAAGGTCTTTCTAACCCTTGCTTTATGTGCGTGCAGGACTCTGTCCATCAGCAGACCATGCGGGCCATTAGCCGACTGGAGACCAAAACCTACAACTCTCAGGGCTGCTCTGGCTCTCAGCACCACCGTGCCGCCTGGGGGTCAGCAAGCAGCTCCAACTCGAGCCCCGTCTGTGCTATCTGCCTGGAGGAGTTCCAGGACGGGCAGGTAAGAGGAGAGTGTGGGGAACATACTGTATCTGTCGATCTGATTGTTCTTATCAGCTATTCATCCTCAAACCTACATCGATCTCCTTTTCATCCCAGCATTTAAGGATCATCTCCTGTGCTCATGAGTTCCACAAAGACTGTGTCGACCCCTGGCTGCTGCAACACCGCACCTGCCCCCTCTGCATGCACAACATCATGGGTGAGGAAAAGATTATTACCAGTTACCTTTTGGCAAAGCCGAAAATTAGGACCCTTCTTTTGTTTTATCCACCTTGAAACCTGTGGGTTTTTCCATTCTTTGATCATTGTCAAATTAAAAAAATTCTAGGAAATTTAAAATATAGATTTACATAAATCTACATTCAAAATGTGGAATTTGTAGAAATGTAATAACAACTCAGGCATGTTTTGGATTTCCCTTTTGTGATCCGCTTTGATAATTTTTCTGTGAATAAAAGTTACTGTTATTACGACCCTGCAGTATTCTGTATATTCTGACTGCTGCTGTGGTTTCACAGGGACAGAGCGGCAGCTCCAGAGGAACAGACTCCAGCAGAGTCCAGAGCAAAGCCAGGGTTTCCTCCACGCTCAGCCTTACAGCAGCCCACGCAACCACCCCTTCCCCCAGCATGCCATTCCCTTCTCTCTGAGGCCCCACTATCCTCGTGGACCCTCTGGACCCTATCCTTCACTGGGCCACTACGCTGGCTCTTCTCCGAGGGACACCCAAACTCTACGTTTTCTCACCAGCATGCCGCTTGGCTCCAGCTGTGGGTACCACCTTCCTGCAGAGGGTCCCGGAAGGCCCCACAGGATTGGAAGTAACTGCAGGACTTCCACCCACCACTACACCCCACGTCGGCCCTGCCACAACTACCGGTCATCCTGTCCTGCCCAGCGCAGTGCCTCCAGCTCAAGACTGCACCACGGGACCTCCGTCACACCACAGCCCCGTGGAGCACCGGCCCATAGCAGGCAGGACGAGGGCAGCTGCTCAGGTGGCAGCTACCACACAGTACGCAGCGGATACTTGGCTGATGGGCCAGCAAGTGACTCCAGCTCAGGGCCATGCCATGGCTCCTCCAGCGACTCAGTTCTCAATTGCACTGATGTGTCCCTGCAGGGGGTCTATGGCAGCTGGTCCACCTTCCGTAGCTCTCTGAGTAGTGACTATGATCCATTTGTGTATTATGGGCCAGGTCCTGGACACGCCCCCCGCAGGAACAGCCTGGAGGCATGTCCCCAGGCTCGGCCCAGGTCTCTGGATTCCGTGGTGAACAAAGCAGGCTGCCCCGAAGAACAGCCACAGACTGTGTTCAGCCACATCCACTACCACCGCCACAGACACCACCACTATGAGGAGGGGGAGCACAGCCAGGGCCCGAACAGAGGCTCAGACGAGGAGCAGGGGGCCGCTGCAGCTGCACCTGCACCTGCTGCTCTTGTCCTGGATAAAGACTCACCTGTATGCCCTCCTAAGCACAGCCCCTGCCAGTGCCCAAATCCAGACCCCACAGATCAGCCCAGTCCCGGGGCAGAATGTCAGGACCATGACCCCAGCAGCCCTACAGGACCTTCAGTCCTGGTGTCCCCAATCCCCTTACAGCTTCAACCCCACTGCTGCCACCAGGGACACGGACACCCTCCTGCTCCTCTTGGCCGAGTGGGTGGCTGTATGGTCGATGGCCCCTCCGTTTGCTTCCACCAGAGCCTGGATCTGCAGGATGACCGCAGCATCCACATCCACTACGGTCAGGGCCCGGGCTTCTGCTGCTCTCCTCCTGAGCTGCACCCTGCCTTGCTCCCCGTGCCCCTTATTCTGGACTCTGGATGCATGGAGGACTGGCCTTGTTGTGCTGGGGCCCATGTTGTGTGGCAAAAGCGGGTGCAGCAGGCCCACTCAGAGCCTCAGCTACTGGGGCCAGGGACTCCTATGGACAGGCCACCCTGCATGTTCCGCCACAGCCCTGCTGCTGACCGCAACACAGACATTTGTTTGTACTGCCAAACATTACACCACAGTCAGGGTGGGTGTTTCCCTTGTTTATCTGTACACATGTACATGTAAAAGCCATTTTTGTCTAAAATGATCATTTACGTGACGAAAAAGTGGTAATGATCCTTTTAGACCTGCATGGCATATTTTTTTTGTTTTCTATGTTTTCTTTTATATTTTGAAGGTGACCTGAGCTGTCTTTGTGTCCACAGGATCAGAAGAGGAGTCTGGTGTGTGAGAACTTGTTGCATCCCTATTATCACGCTGCTACACAGGAGCCAGAATGGATAAGCCTGTCATTGGCTGTCGCTCTCATGTCTTCCACATAATTCCGCCAGAAATGCCTTCGTTCAGACGATTCCCCAGCTTCCAGCAGCAAAGCTCACATGCTGAAATGGTCTTTCAGCTGAGTTAGATGGAGTTATTCCCGGTATTGAGTGAAATTATTGTGATTAAATCGTGCTAAAATTTTAATATAATGCTGGACCCTTAATAATAGAAGACCAGAACATATTGAATGGTTGAAATGTTTGGGAGCTGCTGGGGAAACGGCTCATACACCACAAAGGGGAAAAAGTGTTTTTCTATGTTTTTCCTTGTCAGTAATAGGAAGAGTTTCAATTACCAACATGATATCACAAGTTCCCATGCTCCTTAGTGACAACTAATGAATGATCCTTGCTTAGGGTGTTGAGCCCTCATGAAGTGAGACTCCATCTCTGCATTGCTCACTCTATTACAAAACAACTTGATTTATCTTAGAGGTACTTCACCTGCGTGATCTTCGCCTTCCTTCGCTGAGTCCAGTCTCAGCTGAGAGAAGCTCTTCTCTCCAGCCTACCTCAGCTCAGATTTCTTAACATGCCTCACACAGGGGGTCTTTAAAGGTACTGCTGTAGTGTTTGTTTGTTTTTTTGCCACAATCATGTAGCTCCCATCAACAAAAAGTTAGACCTGTCCAAATGGAGAGAAAGGTTTGATGCTCAGCCCCTCAAACAACAAGCGTTTGCGGAGGTTGCTGAGCCTTGCATGGGCCTTGTTTTCATTATTTCAATAATGGCAGCTGTTTTCAACATGTTTGTTTGTGTTTTGGATCATTTTCTGTTTCATTTTTTGTAGTCGGTAACTTTTTTTTTCACCTTTCAAAATGAACCAGTTTGACTGAATCATGTGGTCGTCATTACAAGCTATTTTCTCGTTCTTGTCATTTCTCTTGCCAGCGATTACTTCACATGTTTGACCTCAGTGCTGTTAAACCCCCTGATCAGTGCAGAGTGAACAGGCCTCATCAGAAAGATGACAAACCTATCCGCTGCTCCTTTAATGCATAATTCATCACAATGTTGTATTTTATCCTCCAAAAAGGAAAAAAACAACAACAACAAAAGAAAACCTCCCATTGTCCTCCAGCAACTAAAGCTGTATTAAACTGTTCTGCATTGTAGCCATAGAAAAGAGATAGTGACTATTTAATAAGTGGAGTAAAGCCATTCTAGGTACAGTCTAAAGCATCAGCTCAGTCTGTTGCTGTAGCACCAGTTTAATTAATGTTTGGTATGCTTTTCAAATTGTAGGGTAGGTCGAGCCTGAGAAATATTTCAGGAAAAAACACTGGAAAATGGGAAAATTCATCTTAGTTACAGTCTTGATACCCCACTCAGTGAAAAATCCTTTGTCGTGGTAAATGTGATTTGCCAGTCCCTGCTTTTGAGCTTACAGCACTTGAAGGAAGATCCACCTAAAATCAGAAATCAAATACAGTATTTTAAGGATTTTTTTTTTATTCAAACAATTTTTAAAATGTTTAACTATCTCTCAAAACTATGAGCAACAGAATCAAAGTTCAAATCTTTGTTAATTACTTTTCTGATTTCTCCAATTTAGCCTCTTTGGCAGACTGATGGATAGAAAATGTGCTTACATCCCAGCAAAATTAAACTCTGTAGATAAAAGTTGACCTCACCATCAAAGATGGCTCTCTTAATTTTACCTTAACCACAGACTTCTTCACACCCACATGTACTAAAAAAAATACAAAATAATCTGAGATCAGAGGAATGGGAATTCTGTCATAGTGTGGACTTTTCTTTAAAGTGAAAATGTGAAAGCAGTCAGACTTCAGATACAGTTAAAGCTTAGAACAGACAGCAAAGAGCTCATGGGTATTGCAATGTAACCAATAGCACTTACTAAAGCCTCATATGTGCCTTATTCATTCAAAATGTTCGTAATCCTAAATCAGGAACCTCCCGACACATTACGCTCTTACCTGTCAAACCAAAGAGGCAAAATCTTGAACACAGTGAACTTAGAACATAGAATGTGTTGTGCCTTTCATCCTACTTCAACCTTTGCCTTAAATCCCAGAGTTAAATGTGCTTTCAGTGACAAGAGAGTGCATATCAGAATTGAAGTAGAAATCATTTTGGACTTTTTCAGCTGCAGTCCTTTTTTTTCGTAACTAAACAGTCTCCGAGACTGACAGATGGAAATGACTGAATTACAAGCAGCACTTTGGCTTAAGCAGATTTATATTTTTTAAATTTTTAAAAGGCAAAAATTTTCAGTTTATTAATTTAAAACAAGCCCAAAAATTGCATTTAGTGATGCTGCAGAATATCTGATGTGATTTCATCCTGTTCAAGATCTTTCTCTTTGTGTTGTTGATGTTTGTTTTGTTATGTTTTGCAAAAATAATGAGCTTAAACTGCCTTTGCTATGAGTAAAAATCCCTCCAGACGTTTAAGGGATATGTCAGTATATTTTTGGATACTTTGTGTACAAAAAAGAGAACAACAAAACCAGAAATGAAATAGTGTTGTATTTTATATATAATAGAACATTTCAGTATAGTGACATGTCACTAATATATTTATTTACTAATATATTTATCCATTTTGTCCAGGTTTGAAAGAGTGGTTTCTGTATAGACTGAATGTTTCTATATGGAATCTGACCAGTGCCATCACAGATGTATCAACCTGTCTTCATTCCAATTATATGCAAATAAATTATTTTGAAATAAAACCTTTGTGCTGAGTACATTTTTCTGCAGGAGAATCAATCAGTTGTGTTTGCGTGCCAGTGTTAAAGGAATAGTTCACCCAAGGTTACCTCACATTGTTTCAAATCAGCTTCCTTTAAATTATTAGAGATAATAATTGTCACAATCCGCTCTCACTCAAACCTGTTTCATGTTTTCTCTGCCCTGGTAAACCCAACAGCCTTCTGTCTCCGACCACGAAAACTGCCTATACCCTTCCTGGTTTCTGTCTGCCTGTTCCCGTGGCTGTTTGGTCTTCCCCTGCTTCATCCACACAGCTTGAGTGTCAAGAATGATTCGCCGGTGTGCTAGATAACTATAGAGACATTCAAGTTTTGCTCATCCCTGTTATCACCGGAGTTTTCCGGGTTTCTGAATCAACGCCTGACTTCTAAGACTGAAAAGACTGTTATAAATAAAAGTCATTACCGATCAAATCTGTGGTGTGGTGTGCCGCAATTGGGTCCTACCTCAACCCGTTACAAATAATGTTCATTGTATTTGACCTCAGGAAACATCCATTAGATTTCTCTAAACACAATGAACACAAAGGAAATTACACGTTTTATGCAATCAACTTTAGAACAACTTCACACCACTGTAACAAATCAGATTCATACAGCTAAAAAATTGATTACTCCAAACATTGACTTACAATATAACCCTTTGAGGAAATTCTGTTAAAAAGGGGGGGAAATAAACTATGGGTTCAGTATAGTAGTGTGCTGCCTAAGGCACAATATAAACAAAAAATAAAATAAAAAAATTGTGCGTCAAAAACATACTTACAATATATTCCATAAATAGCATTAGCACTAATAAAAATCTATGGTGAATAGAAACCAAACAAATGACATAAATATATTGTACTGGAGATACAAATGTATACGTTTGATTCAAGTGCCTCCAATTTATGTGGGAATTATAGCTTTCATGACTCTTATGTACCACTTCTTCCTTGAATGTGGATTATGATATTGTGTGTGTGTGTGTGTGTGTGTGTGTGTGTGTGTGTGTGTGTGTGTGTGTGTGTGTGTGTGTGTGTGTG
>JBBPCS010000226.1:23393-37698 GCA_037974645.1 Hollardia meadi
CATATACTAGGTTTCACCTAGTCTTGTTAAATTGTAGTTTTGTAATTGATTTTTTCTTTGAAAAGCAAGACAAAAAACTAAAAAGCACATTTAGGCTATTTAATTTATGCAATGGTGAAAAAATCGGCAAAATAAATGAAAAACTGCAAAAAACCGTGTTCAGCCAAGTATTTTCATTTCGGTGCATCCCTACTTACAAAAGTTGATACCCAGTGATAAATGGTGTCAGAACAGTTGTTTGAGAAATGCTGGATTGCACGTGTTTTGAAAACATGGATAATTAGTAATAAAGTGCACTGATTTGGTGGCTACCATGCAGAATTAGATGTTGATACCTCTGTAGGGCTACCCAGCTTTACTCCCTTTTGGTCTATGGTTATGGTTTCAGAGCCCACAAACAGTGCTGTATTCTTCAGTCTCGTCTCTCTCGTCAGCCCTGTTTCCAGCAGCAGGCAGCTGTTTTCAGCCAGACAGGCTCTGATAAACCCTCTGTACATAAACTGCCCAGCACCAAACTCAAAACAAAGTGAGCAGCTAGCACATGAACATCTAGTTACAGATCCAGATATTTTTCTCAGGGGTTGGTTGAGTCCAAATCAGAGCAAAAAGGAGACTGAATATTGAACTTACATTCATCAGGTGTTGATATTTTTAAAAAGCAAACTCAAGACCTACCTTTTTAATCTGGCTTTTAATTGAATTTTACCTATTTATTTATCGACTATTTATTTATAAACTTTAGTCTGTTTTACTGTCTTACTAGTTGGTATATCATTTTATTACTATTAACTTATTTATAGTAGTATTAGTATTTTTTATTATGTGTGTATTAGTATTTAGTATTTTATTATTTTACTTTGTGTTCTTATCCTTTCATTTACTTCTTATTTACTGTTTGGAGTTTTTATTTATTGGTTGGTCTTATTTTATTTACCATATCTCACTACTTTTAGCTTTTATACTGCCTCCGGTGTTTCCTCACTTGGGGGGCGTCTACGCTGGGGGCTGTGACTATGGCCGTGTCCTGTTGGAGTGCTGTTGTGGAGGTTGTTCTGGCTCAGGTGGTTGGGGGAATCTGGATCACAGCGTTATGGTTGTGGTGTTGGCTCCCCCGTCTGCTTGGGTTGGGGTGGCTTTTGCTGGTGTTTGCCGGTGTTGTGGTTGCAGTTCCTGGTATGGACGGCCCTTTATGATGGCTTTTCTTCACTTCCTCAATTCCTGTCTCTTATTTCCTGTTTTTAATGAGTACTGTTCTTATTTTTGTGCTTTATTTTTTACGAAGTTGTGTGTGTGTGTGTGTGTGCGTGTGTGTGTGTGTGTGTTGGAAGGGTTATTGTTTTATTATGTGAAGCACTTTGTGTTACATTTTGTTTGTATGAAAAGTGCTATACAAATAAAGTCTGATTGATTGATTGATTGATCAGGTGGCCAGAAATTCAACAACAGGCGATTCAAGTAAATGGACGATAGTTACCTTACATCATCACAACTCTATAAGGCAATAAATAATACCTCAGGTTGCTGTTAAGTTCTTCTTCCCCCAATTGGCCGAATCACCAATTCATGCAGCTTTGAAGGTTTGGTCTCCTTACTGCCTTTATTTAAATCATTTTACTGATAGATTTGTGTATAACTCAGAGGATCTGCACAAACCTGAGCCTCTAAGCCTCAAGCAGAGAATGGGCATGGTCAAAGAAATCTTTACAGTGGAAATGATGATGGATGAACTTATTTTCTGAGATCTGGAGGAGTGACCCTCTCCAGAAAGTGGGAGAAATGAGGATGCTACCTTTCTGTGACTTCTTTTGGACAACAATAGATATCTGATACAATAGGCCTATATCATGATTATTTAAGCTGGTGTGTCCACACACTGTGTACTTGGTTTTTCCATCGTTCTTGTTTTTCCCTTTTCTTATGTGTTTTATACTTTATTTTTTAACTTACACCTCATTACATTGAAGTTTTCAGTACACATTCTTTTTGTAGAATTAATAATTGTCTGACCCTATTTTTGAGTCAGTGGGTGACTCATGATGCTGAGTGTGATATTGTACCTGTTTGAAAACAATTATGACCGGTGGCTTACATCTGGTGAGGTCTTTATTTATGACCGAGTAGCCATGAAAGCTGTCTCTTTCATTAAAAATGAGTCATGAGCGGAGGTGGGTGAAATGTAGAAAGTCCGTGCCCTGTAGTATGGCTTCTTTCACTTTGAGAAGCCTGGCATTAGAGAGTGGGAGGGAGAAAGGGTAAGCAATAGAGACAGAGAGGGCGAGCAAGCAAGAGAGGGAGGAAGGGAGGGAGGTATGTCATGCACTGGATTACAACCAGTATGTGTTTGGGAGACGGGCACTGCTGCTACTTTGCAAGGCACTGAGCTTCAACTCAACCTTAAAAGGCAGACAAAAGTTTCAACTTAGGGTTTGTGGATTCAGCACTTGCTACAGGTAAGAGACGCCAACTTTTGGAATATAATTTTGTAAGTTGAGAGTGGTATTTCTTTTTTTTCTTTTTGTGGAGCTGTGTGCAAAAGGGGGTGTGTCTGGAAAAAAAATGAAGTGCAGTGAGAAATTCTGTCAAGATTCAAGTTGTGTCCTTGTAATCAATTATTTGTAGTTTATTCTGTTCCTAAGCACAAGGGAGAGAACACTATGTCCATGTTTTGTCTAGCTGAATGTGTTGCTCTCTTTATAGTAAACTTAACCCTGAGCTTCCTGACTGAGCCTGTACATGCACAGGAAAAGAAGGCAATGTTCTGTCAGAGTGCTACTTCTCATGCACTTATTTATTGTCAGTGTGTAAACTAGCTGCATTATGTGTGCAGCCACTGTAGCGATGCATGACACTGTCCAGATGTCCAGAAGTAGGAGTGATTTCAGAACCTCGCAGTCATGTTGTTAGAAGATCCACCTCAGCGTGCCAGCCGGAGCCCCCTCTGGTGTGTTGGGTGTGTAGAAGAGTTGTGGAATTTGTCTACATGTGCTGTCTACTTCTCCTGTTTGGCAGCTGATAAGGAAATGAGGAATGTTGAGTTTGCATTTCCTGTAAATCTGACTTTTGTCCCGTCGGGTCAGGTTGGTTCAGGTGATCTGCTCCAGGGTTTCCTACGTGGCGTCAGATTTCACACATGTGCCTGCATGTTTGTCTGCAGTGCTGCATGTGTGGAGTATGTTGACACTGACGTGACCTGATTTGTAGAGAATAGTTCTTGTCCCAGGCAGCATCTTTAACCATCACCTTATATGCACCATACTCTTCAGAGAGCTGTTGAATTGTGGGGTTTTAGCAGTGGTAGCAGGGGTTTGATTGATATAATGTGAAGTATTTTATGATTTTAATACCAGTACTCATTCTACCTGCTGTACTTTAGACCAAGGAAGGTTGTTTTTTGGAATCCAGCCCTTGTGCAATCACACACACTCTACAACCACCCCCCCCCCCCCCCACACACACCATGTCTGAAAGTAGTGTGTTTTTATGTTGGCAGGAGCCATCGCTGGCACAGCAGAGCCCAGTAGACGGGAGGAGAGGGAGGGATCTGAAGAGGAGCGCCCCGGCCGACTGTCTACAGCTGGCAGCATGGTGAGCCAATCACACTGCTGGGGATTGCTGTTAAACTAGGTGCCCCTCTGAACATCAAGCTCTCTGAGGATAAAATGACAAGTTGGGTCTTTTTCACTCTCACACAGGAAATGGCACAATACTCTTACAGGCCTTAACTTAGAGCAGGGTGTTGCAACATGTTTAACAGAATGTGCTTCTCAAACTTTTGTCACTCTTTTTTGAACAAGACAAACATGTGGTTTAGGGCTGCACTGTTAAATATCCATGTATCCATTTTCCATTTTATTTTTTCCTGATACAGCAATATATCAAGTATCATTGCATATGATGATTTATAATACTATAAAAATACAGAATCATTAATTTTCACTTTGAACTTCCTCTTCACTAAGGAAGTAGTCTATGCTCTTGTTTATTAAATACAAGTGCAGTAAAAATCAGTTCATTCATGATAAGCAAGTAAAATTTTGATTAATGATCAACCTTTCTTTAAAAAGAGGAATGTTCCACCACGTCAGGTTCAGTTCTTTGAGGTGCTACCCCAAGCTTGTTCTTAGATTCACAAGAACAATCACATTTGGTCATGTTTTTATGGTGGAAAGTAGGTGAGGGATTGTGTAATTTTCACTGCATTAGAGATGTACACGATGCCTGAACAGAGCATTTTTTGGGATCAAAAAATATGCAAACAAATAGCTGGATATAATGTTACAATTGAGCCATGTTCAGCACTGAACAGGGAATTGTGGGACACCAAAATGTAAGTGAGTGAAACAGATCATCCTCAGGCAGCATCTCTCTTTACCCCAATAGTAGTTTTCTCAGCAGGGTTACGACTTTATTGCATTGTTGGTTTCATTCAAGAACGTGCTACTGAATCAGTAAAAGTGCTCTGTAGCGGGTAACAGATGTTACAAGTCTTTGATGTAGTGCCCCACCACGTGTGTCCTGTACAACTCTCTGGTTCGCACATCCAGACCCTATTAGCCTCCCATTCACATGAAGAAGCTCACAGCAAAATGTGACGGTTCAAAGTATTGAATACGCATGTCCTTGAGCAAGACACCGAATCACTGCATGCATGTTCAGTGATTGTTGTACTGAATATGAACCTCAAATATATGACCACGATGTGAAATAAAGCGCTTGTGCTGCAGTCCAGTGGTGAAGGTGTGCCACAGGCAAGGCAATGCTCCACTACAGTAAGTACTGAATTCGGAGCTGTTTTGTATTTATCTACTTATTGCCCTCTAGTGGATGCTGCTGGCTCTTCAGCTCTGAGGCCAAATTTAGACCAATTGTGCAATGTAACATTATCATTATGGTGATTGGTGCAGAAATATGGAGAGCTGCTTCAAGTTGCTGCATGCATCATTGTTTGAACCGGAGTGTTTCTTTGGGAATGCTGAATCTCAGCTTTTACTGTACGTGAGACAAGCAGTGGCATGGGCGTGCAGGTTGTAATTATACTGAAGCGTAAGAAATACAACGTGCAGGATGCAAAACTATTTGTAGGTCACAACTGTGCTTACATTCCAAATGAACCATGCAAGTTGTGCATTTTATTTTGCATAAATAATTATTAGTTGCATATGTTAGCAATGACTTGCATTTAACTGAAGTGCTCTATTTCTTAGAGCTTCAGAAATGTTAATAGACATACAGGGCTTCTGAAATTAAATGTTAAATCCACTTTGTTCTGCAATTTTAGCCAAAAATATAGATGATACTGTACATTCTAATAGCACCATTATACTCAATAATTTTGGGGAGAACCCAGAGCACATGACAGCCTGTCCCTTTGCTGTTTCTCCGTGAACGTACAGTAATTGTACTTAAGCCAGCATAGATGGTGCTTTTTAAGATCGGGGAAGCAGTGACCACATGAGTGACAAATTCCCCTTGAAACTAACGGGTGCAGCTTTTATGGGACATAAATAGGAAGTGTAACAGGAGGATGTGTGTCCCGAGGTTCTGGTCAACTGATTCCACAGAATGTCACCGTCGCTGGCTGCCCGGCTCTCAGCTTTTTTATGCGACATACAGTTGAGCTCTGGGCTTAATTGATGGCGGGAGCTGATGAACAAATAATGTGCCCACTGAGGCATGTTAAATGAGAACGCAGACCTCAGCTACTCCGGTGTTGAAGTTCAGTTTCTAAAAACTAAAAGCATCTTTCACTGACCTCTTCTTGCTTTGTGTGTTTAGGAGTGGTCAGAAGTGTGCTCTGTTGCACATGTAATCACACTTAACAGCGATGTCAGGTCTATTGAAAATTCAATCACTTGAGATCAGAAAATGCGGAGGCATTTGTAGTATTTGTGCAGCATGAATATATGCTGTTGTTAGTTTCTATAAGAGTGGTATAATACTACTACAGCTAATGATAATTCTATCTGTTCTCAGTTGTTGTTGTTGATCTAAGGGCGATTTTCTCAGGTGGGATAGTGAGACATTTGTTCCAGCACTTTGCTCCACAGGTAATCTGATCCTTTTAATCTCGTCTTGTGAAGCTGCGTTTAATTGCTTCCCAGCCTCCAGCTTTTTCACTGAAACGAAACAGGAAGTATTGAGTTCATACTGCTGTCCACTCACGCTGTCGTAATGTTAGCAGCATAATGCGAGCACGGAAACGGGGACAATGGGGTTGTTCTACCCTGCCCTCAGCACCCGTACTGCGTTGTAATGCTACCTTTGTAGGGGTTGTGCAGAACTAGCAAGAGTAGTTTGTGCTTCTCACTGCCCTATATGATGTCACTTGCTTACATAAGAAGTAAGTCACCTGTATGTGTGCTTTTTTCCCTAAACGCACTGACGAGACACCAGAAGCTTTCAATGAGGGTTGTAGTTAAAGCTAGAGGGTTCATTCCAGGTTGTTGTTAATGATTTGACTATAACTCTCTCCTTGAAGGGTCCTTTGCTTATAGCACTGTTTGATTGTTCTGGCTGTCAGCGTCTGGCTCCCTGTTCCTACTTTTCATTCAGTTGAAATGATGGTAACTTAGTTATTTTTTGTTCAGTGCTCTGTGGGTCTTTTTTTATCAGAGGCTGCATGTTTGAAATGTTCTGATATATTATTTGTGATGGACACCTGTCAGCCAATCAAAAATGTGTGGGGGAAAAAAGAATTACAAGTGTGAGTACTTGTCAGTATATTGGACAGCGTGCACTTTATTGCTTGTCATGCATCATATAAAGCTAAATCGTGCTGCAGGCTAAAAGGTCAGTTTTGCCACACCTAACTGTAAGAAAACACTCCTTACATATAACAGTACACTAAAATCATTTCACCTACAAAATTATTATTAATGGTTGAAAACACAGATTGCAGAATAGTTACAGGTTATGGCTTGTATGGTTTTAAATAGTCAAATACATGCATGAATAACTATGCATTTACACTTAAAACAGAAATGTGCCAATATTTTCTGGAGCTTGAACATATTTTAGCTCCATATACTTCCCTAAACGCCTCATGTTTTATTCATATCCCACTTCTATAACTGTGTGTCAACCCGCAGGCTGACACTCTGCGTTGGTGACTATCTGCCCTCCTTTCCTAAAATAAAACCTGAGACACAAGAGGCCAAATCTGGTGCTCGATTTTCACGCCTGGTTCGGGCGGGGCTGGGCAGACAGAGGGGGAATTCGAAGGCCAGTGTTTGGACTGTGAACCCACTCGTCATATATTATGCTGCAATATTCTGAGATTCCTAAAATGTGCATCCAGCTTTATTTTTTTAGTGGATAACGAAAATAATTTGAAAGTCTGAGCTATGCACGTTTGAAGGTTCACTATTGTATTTCCGTGTTATCTGCACAAATTATGTTTCATCTAAACAGTTCCTTGTTGAACTATATCGCTGCTGAGGTTGTACTGAAAGTCTGAAAAAAGAGTTTAAAAAAAATTTTTTTTTAATAGTCTCAATAATCTCATCAAGGGAAAGCCCTCCACACTTCCAAACTTGATGGGCTTGCACTTATCTGGATATGAGAAGTCTTATTCATTGGGATTTTGCCAAGAAAAATAAACACTTAAGACTGAGGTGTGCTGAGTGATTTTCCTGTCACACATCAGAAGACAGAGAAGCTGGCATAATTTCTACATTCTTTCAATTTTTATGCACTACTACAGCTTACACAAGCATTTGTGCTATAATAATCAAATCAAATCAAATCACAAACACATACACTGTAAAACATGTAGTGCAGTTCTTTGGTGCACATACACCAAGAAAGATGTTTTTGTAAAGCTGATAGTTTTGACTTGGCTGCAATGCATATTGCTTTATTTCACTTCCTTGTTTCGAGTCAGAGGTTTACCATGTGTCATGAAAATGATTTCTCTGGAAGGGTTTACTAGATTTGTGGAACTGCATTTTATTGCAGCTGAGGCATGAGTCCATTTACCTGATGAGATGGAAGTCACGAATGCTGTGCATCATGCCTCCTGCAGCATCAGGCTCTCCTTTCTAGCATGTAGACATACTAAAGATACAAGTTTAAAGACAATTCAGACATTAAAAAATAGTGACATTTGTTCATTTGGATCTAAAATCTGCATTATATAAACATTTCAAAGTCAATATTGAGTGTGCTGTATAGAATAGAATAACCTAGAAACGAGTGATTAGTGTGCAATGTATTGATGGATTCAAAAATTGAGCAAATTTTCATACTTTCCAAAAGACCAAAAACAAGGCAGGATCAAACCTTTTTCTCAAACAAACTTAGGTAAAACTAGCACATCTGTAATGTAAAAACTAAACTGCCATTTTTTTCTAATTAAAGACTAATGCAGTAACATCTAGTTTCAGTTTTCATTTATAATAGCTGAAGACCTACTTTAGATGCTGTGCTCACAGCAGCAGCTGATGGATGTGAAGAATAAATACTGTATGTTGAAGCCATGAGGTTGAATGACATGCTGAAATGTCTTGCTGTTATGTAACTACATCCTTGTGATTTGAAACATTTATCTTTAGTGGATTATTATCTCCGCCAAGGAGGTTATGTTTTCACCCCTGTCTGTCTGACGCAAAACTTACCAGATGGATTTCAATGAAACTTGGTGGGAGGATGGGGAATGGGCCAAGGAAGAACCCATTAAATTTTGGTACGGATCCACATAAAGGGGCGGATCCAGGAATTTTTATCACTTTATTTAACTTTGTGAGATGGGGCGTTTTTCGACATTTTCGTTAGTTTCTCAGCGAATGATGCATGAATCTTAATGAGAAAATTTAGTCTTATGTAGGAGGTGGGTATCTATGAGGGTGGCTTGATTCAGCTTAATTTAAGGGGACTGTCGGGCCTCGGTGGAGGTATACGCTCTACTGAGTGCCATTTTCTACTTTTACTAAGGTTTTACTTTGGTATCTGTACTTTTAACTAGCATAAACCTATTGCATTTAAATTTATCATCACTGTCATTTTGGTTGGCCTGCACATGTTGTAAAAGAAGGTATAAATTATGGCTGTAATTTGATTAAAATTGTAATCATAACGGCTCTCTAATGGACTTTTATTTCTATACATCCTAAAAAGTTTATTTTAATTTCTATAAATCCTTGAAATGGAGCTCTACCGTGTCAAAATTTCATTAGAGTACCTCCTACAATAAAATTTGTCTTGTTTTAATAGTGCTGCATTCTACATCCAGACTTTGCAGTGTGTTCTACGTTATATGTGTTACATAATGTGGGGTCATACAGCTGAAGGCGAGTGTCTGTCACGACTCACAGAGGAGGTTGTGGTAAGGGGGGGAAGGGCTGTGTGTCCCCTGATGTATATGTGACCTTCACTGATTTGCAGCACAGGAAAGCGTTGTTCGCTGCAAAGATGTACTGCACTTGTGTCGGACAGTGCAAAGAAGACGCTCAGAGACAAGGGAGAGGAGGGATTTGTGGCTGGAGATTGCTGTGTCACCAGAGATCTCCGCATAGACTCCCTCTCCTCGACACCCTCCCTCCTCTGTCCTCTGCCACGTATCTGCCTCCTGCACTAGATCAGTTGCTGCCAATGCAGCGGTTTTGCAATGGGACGCTGTCCAACTACTGGATGGGGTGTCTCACGATTCTGTCTGTGTACATGAGTTTGCTACAGGTTGTGTTTTGTGTTCACCATAGCCTGTGCACACAGCTTCTAGCATGTAGTGTATGTGCTTGGGAAAGAGCCACAGTATATGGCGGTTGATGCCAGATGATGCATGCACGGCAGTCGGAGCATCTTCTGGATGTCGGCGGTACACTCTAGGCTTTACCGCCTCGTTGCTGAGGGAGAAGCATATTTATTAGATGTCGGTGAAGGGTGAACGAGGAGGGAGTGGGGGAGGAGTGAGGGATGAGGGGGAGAAATGTGAGCATGTGAATCTGAGAGAGGGAGGTAGATGCGCATGCAGAGGGTGGAGTTTAGCATCAGGCAGTTCCCTCTGTCTTCCTTTCTCTCCTGCTCTCTCGCTACAGTAGGGACGGTTCATCTGCAGTCATTTCATCACTTTTGCTTTCTCTTCAGCTCTAAATCAGCTGATTGCGTGGACTGCTGCTCTTGTTTGGACTATTCTCCCACTATTCTCTCTCAGCAGTGCAACAGGGGCTGTCTTCAGACACCAGCGTGCTCTCTTTCCCCACTCTGGGAGGGGAGGGGTGGGCGTTCCTGAATGAAAGCTGGAACTGGCGTGTTGTCCCACAGCACCTCTTGAGAAGGGGGGACGTGCAAAAGGTGGTGGGGGGGAAGGGGGCGGCTGGAGGAAGGGTTCGGAGCAGACAAGGGGTGGAGAGGCTCCGGCTGGGAGAAGAATGGTTATGCCGGCTCCTCATGCACCGGTCGTGCTGCTGCTCTATAGGCTGCGTGTCATTCAGGCACAGCCCTGCCTCTCCTCGACATGAGCCTCGCAGGAAGGGTGTCCTGCTCCATGCTCAACTGCTTTGTAAGTCCACAGGCTTTTATTTGGGTGCTCCTTTTTATTTGTGAGTCCGGTTTGTGATGGGTGTGTGTATTAAAGCCCTCCCTAACTCGTCTGCCTGTGTGTGCCTGTTGGCCAATCGGTGGGGGATGGGGTGGTGGGTGTGTTGGTCGACACACGTGAGGGTTGCGGTTATTAGTAAGTCACCATCACTGAGTACACACTCCACATACAGATAATTGAAAAACCTGTGTCATCTTCTACGTGTGATGATGAAAGGATACTTTATTACGCTGATCGCTTACCTCAGTTGTATGGAGGGCTTTGAGCTGCTGGTATGTTGATTGGCAGGGAGGAGAGAGAGGGGGCCTGTCAGCAGTACGACATGCAAAATGTGTGTGCTGCTAAGAGGAACACTTTGTGCAGTTTGCTCCAGCCTTAGAGCGGTGATGGGTGTTCACTGCAGTGAGGTCCTGCACTGAGCAGTTTGTGGACAATGACTGATATAGAACAGGTGTTTCTTTTAGTCTGCATCTTGAGACAGAGGTGAAAAGGTTGATGGTTTAGGAACATTACAGGGTGGTCTTAGGCTCACATCCCTGGGCCTTAGGTGTTGGTTCACAAGTTAATCTCGGATGTTTCGGTGATGTCCACTGTCCACTGGCTGGGCCTATTGATTGATAACAGAGCAAATCTCTTTTACAACTAAACACTAAATTCTTTCACATTCACCTGCAAGCTATTCCATACTAAATATAGTATTGGACTTTCCAAACTTGCAGTCATTTTTGGAGGATTTTTCTAGCATCTGGTAACTGGGTTGGGAATCTTTTATATAATAAAGAATGCCCGTCGAAATCATATGTTATTAGTTTGAAATGTAGTGCTCATTTGTATAGCACTTGGTTAATGGTTAAAAGATTTTAATACGTAATAAAAAGCGATGCTTTGAGCTAAATGCTAACAGCAGCATGCTAACATAATCACAATGACAATGCTAACATGCTGATTTGTAGCAGGTATAATGTTTACTATGTTGAAAGTCTGGTAGATTAGTTTGTAAGATTGCTAGCATTTGCTAACTAGCATAAACACAAAGTACAACTGAGGCTGATGGGAATGCCAATAGTTCAGCAGGTATTTGGTCTTAAACCAAAGTATTAGACTAATTTAAATTTTAGCCTGATGATGGCACTAGTTAAACTAGTAAACGTAAGGGATCACCAAACTTACTGCGAGTCATCCTGAGGGGAACATGAATATGTGCACCTAGTATCACTGCAATCCAACCAGTAGTTGTTGAGACATTTCACTCAAAACCACAAATGTCATCCTTATGGTGACACTAGAGGAAAAGTCAGAGGGCTATGGTTCATCATATGGTAACCAATAATGTTTATACAATATTTTACGCCAATCCATTCACTAGATGTTTCATTGAATAAATATTTTGACCTGCTGGTGGTGCTAGATTAAAAGTGAGGGAATCACTATTAGGTCATTAGGATTCATCCTGTGGGGACCATGAACACCATGAAACATTTCAAGGCATCCATCTAATAAAGATATTTCAGTCTGGACCAAAGTGGTGGACAGACCAACATTGCCATCCACAGAGTCATGCCGCTAGCGTGATTAAACATGATCAGACAATAGCAATAGGCAGTAGCAACACTAATTGGAAGTCAGTTTAAATGATACTAGTAAAACCATTAGAAATGTGTTGTGTGCTGCACTGCACAGATTCAATGCACAGACCTATAGTATCTCAACAGTATTGAAGGATTCCTTGCATTTCAGCATTGCACAATGTGATGCTAACAACATTATGCAAATATTGGGAAAGCTCTACTTTAATTTACGGCACTGTTTACTCCAGAGAAGGCCTTCGCCGTAAAGTTGCCAGGTGGATCAAGAAGAGTGCAGCTGCTGGTTCCTCTTCTCGTTTCTTTGTGACCAGACATGGCCACGCTGTACACAATTTATGATCTCTCTTTTATATGTCTGTGGTGCAGCTGAGTGAGCAGTTCCTTTTCTGCGTCACTGTCTGTATAATTTAGTATCCTTGTCCTCTGCTTCTTAAGTGGACCACAGCTCTGTCAGTCTATGGGAGACGGCTACAGCATTGTGCTAAATTTTCTACATCATGACAATTGTTGTGATCCAACTATGGAAAAAACATCTCCAATTACTGTTCCTTCTATCTCCAATATATCATGTTTATGTCCCACTGCGATATGTTGTCTGCACAAATGGGACTATAAAAAGCCTAATTGAATTGGTTAAGATTTTTCCATGACTCAGATTCTATTATACCCACCAGCTAAATGAATCCAGGGTGTAAGTACAGCCAAAAGCTTTTTGGGGATATGCTTTAGGCGCTAGACAGGGTTTTCCGTGGAGTCTTCTGGGACGAAGGTGGGAAAGGCGTATTTGACGTAATGTAACGTATTTGACATTCATAGCATACATAATTTGTGTGTGTATCTTTTTGTCAGAGGGTTAAGTGAAAAAAACTTTTTGTTTACCACTTCGAGGGTAAACCAAGAAATGGGACAGAAAAAGACATAAGGACACAGAGCCTGATGGAAAAAGTAAAGACAAGAATGATGAAGGAAAAGAACAGCTATTTTGAAAAAAATCTGAATTTTGATTAAAACAAATCATCTAAAATACAGAATGCACTAAATCCAATTAAAAAGAGGTGTGCCCTATTTGTCCACTGCTTAATATAATGGACTGGTTGCTTAACACAGTGGGAAAAACACAGGTGGACTTAATAACAGTAACAGTTCCAGAGTCCCAGTGACAGTCGACTAGCATGCACAATAGCAGGAACTCCTCTAAGTAGAACACAGCAATCATTAATACACCTGTGTTTCCTACTATGACGTGGCAAAATGTCTGCTTTGTAAACAGTCCATTCAGTATGGATTTGGAGTCTTTGATCACATGACATAGAACCTACTGAACAAACTGCAATCATGTTCTATTCAAATATATATGTAAAATAAATTAATAGTCACCACAAAGGTATAAAAAATAACACAGGTTTTGTGTCATTCTTAAATTATCTTTCAATATTAATTTCCAGTCATATTTACCCTAACCCTAACCCTAACTTGAGCTAATCTAGCTTTCATTAAAAACACATTAGTTTGCCTCTCAAATAAAGGCAATTCTTGATCTTTTAGAAATTGTCCCTATTGTCTCCCCACTTTAGTGCCGTGCCTAATGTGGGTGCGCTTGGTATAAGTGCATCGGTTGTTGATTAGAAGCACAATAGTTTGGGCTTTTAAAAAATAGCCTCAGCATTTTTGTCTGAATTTTCAACAAAGGCGGCAGCCAATAATACAAAGGTCTCCGACCTTTGAGTTAGATAGACAGGGAAAACCTTGTCTATACCATCATATATCCTCTGTGGTACCTGTGATAGGCCTGGTATTGGGTTTTACCACTATCGCATTAATACTCCTAAGAACTATACAGTAGCTAACATACTCTGGTCAGTGAGTTAGACACTGAGGAAACTATAATGACAGCAGTGTTAGAATGCAACTAGGGATGTCACGATACCAAAAATCTAGTAGTCAGTACCGATACCACCAAAAGTACACGATACTCTATACCAAAGTTGATACCAGTGTAAAGAAAAAAAAGAGAGATTTCATTTATCAAACATACTGTCTGACAATAACTAATAAAACAGTAGAGGCTACAGGTGCTAAGGCGCGCGAGCGCACACACACACCCCCCCCCTTATACTCTGAATGCAAGCAGTAGTTTAAATTCACTGACATGGTGGCAGGCCGAAAATATTTATTAAAACCATTA
>JBBPCS010000226.1:37798-48723 GCA_037974645.1 Hollardia meadi
AGGAACTATCCACTGGACAATATCTTTTGCATACCCCCCTAGTCATGTTGCACATACCCCCCCCCCTGCCCCTTAAACTACACACAATATTTATTCTGGTTATACTGCACATTCTGTTTTTTATCCTGTTTTTCATACTGCACACATTGTTTCATTCTGGCTTGATGCACATATTGTTTTTTACTTGCGCATTCTGTTTGTTTGTTTGTTTTTTTGCACATACCGTTTTATTTTCTTATTCTGTTTTCTATACTGTAAAAAAAAGTATTATATTCTAGCATATTTGTATATTTTTGTATATTTGTAAATATAATACCAGGTAGAGACATGGGGAACTAAGAATTTCATTGCACTATAACTTGTTTATTTTTGCATATGACAATAAATCCTTTGAATTCAGGACTCCATTGCTGTTTTCAGTGATGAACAGCATCGACCTATGGCCATACTCAGATGGAGAAGCCACATCCAGCAGAGTAGCAAAAGTAGCAGTGGTCAGGCAGCCACAAACCAAACTGGGTTCACCTTGAATCAGTCTTTTAACTCAAATGCAGACAGAGAGAGACTGGATGTTGGAAACCTGGATAATGTTAGAGAAACTCAAAACTAGAATAGTAGTATACATGAAAACACACTTTGTGTTATAGTTTAAGTTAAGGGATTTTTTTTAACTAATGCGTTGAAGAGAATAAAGGACAAGGACATGTTCTTCAATTTTGTCCTTTGATTTACTTTCTTCCCTTTTATCTCTCTGTGATTGAAGTATGACCTACATGTAATGAAAGTGTTTGCTCATTGTGAGAGGGGGGTAATGGCACGAAGAACAGGGTTGACTGTCCTCTTCGTTCCTCTTTCATCCTCCTCTCTGCTGCTTCTTGAGGTGTTGCAGTCTAATTTTAGCCAAACATCCATTATAACTTAATAGAACTGGATTTGGATGTTTCAATTTATCAGCAACCTTGGAAATGTACCATTAAATTAGTTCATGGACCTCTTACATTTGGTTATATGGTAACAAAAGTGACCCAAGCAAGGAATTGATAAAAACTCTGTCAGTGGATGACTCATGAAAAACTGTTCAAGAGTGTAAAATATTTTACTAAGTCCCAGTATCTTTGTTTGCACTAGACTGTAACACCCAGTCACAAAGTCTACAGCTTTTTGGTATCTGATGCCTGGTACTGTCTATCATTTGCACATGCAATAACTATCTGCACAGTGCCAAAGCAAACAGAATATAAGTATGGGAAAGTGGCATTCTTCCTCCAGTGTTATTATTAATCAAAATACTATGATCTAGTGGTTAACATTTTAAAATAACAAGGTCATGTGTGCCCTATTTAAAGGTAATTTTGGATCTCTTGTAGTCAATATTTAATCTCCTGCGTGCCGCCTGTGAGTTAGCGGCTGGGGATTGTGAAATTCCACCTGGCATGCATCCTACATCACAGGCTAACCACCCTGATAATTGCTCAATACAAGAACCCTGAGAATATAAACTTTGGGTTTGATATTACGTGAGATATTTTTGTGATGGCCCTTCCAGTGGTGTTTCTCATGGTTTGACATTGCTGTTCTTAAACCGTATTGGACCAGGTGTATGTCTGTGTTCCTTTTTAAAAAAAAATATTTATCTTTGCAAGGTGTTCCAACCTGTTGTGTTGACCTAAATGATGACAGAAGTATTTATCTGACCGCCTCGCATTGTTTTTGTGTCCCACAGGGTGAAGAAGGGCCTCCCAGTCTGGAGTATATCAAGGCCAAGGACCTGTTCCCCCAGAAGGAGCTGGTGAAGGAGGATGAAAGCCTTCAGGTGAGCTGAACAGTTTTCATCAACCCTACATAACTACTGCTCCGGAGCACAGCCCTGTCTGCTCTGACTTCCAGCTACATGTCTGTAAAGCAGACCAGCAGCTGATGAAAAAGTCAGAGTGTGGCACTTCCAGATTTTGACTTCATCTTCAGTCCTGGCTCCTGGTGTAGCACCAGAGCGCTCCTCTGAAACACCCTGATGAAACTGTGCAGAGTGTGATTGCCAAAATATTACTCAAAGAATCACAACTCAGCAGGCTTGATGCCAGACACTGAAAGATGGATGATGACACTGGCCAGGAAGAGCAGTTTTTGTCATTATTCTGCCATCCTTTATCAGTGCTGAACACAGGATGAAGTTAATTAGGCAACATGGTGGATAACAAAATATTTACATTTTAATACAGCTACTTACCACACCCTTCTACAGATAAAGCATCAAACCAAAGCCAAATATTCTTCAGAATTGATTTAAAATGCTAATTCTGGATTAGTCCACCATATTAAGGTAAGAAGAAAAGTTCTTTAGGATGTGGCTTCTTTATGTGGGGGTGGTGTTTTGCATTATTCGATACGACAGTTGAAGATAGACGGCAAAGATGAGAAAGAGAAAGGGGATGATGTGCAGCAAAAGGTCCCAGGTTGAAATCGAACCCGGCCACTGCTAAGGGCTCAGCTTAGTACATGGTGCACATGCTGTACCAGGTGAGCTACCGGAGCGCCCCAGATGTGTATGCATTTTTGCTTAGAGATCGAACAGGTTATTGTGTCAACAAGCCTCAAAACTCAAAATGTGTTTTTCCCTCAAATTTAACATCCCCCACCCTTCTTTGCAGGTAACTGAGCAATATACTTAATACATCTGAATCTATATGCGCTTTATTTAAAGTGCAATAGCTGACCATAAACTCTACCAGTCCATATAATACTAGTATTAGCTCAGTGTCACTCACACCATGTTTTGCACAGACCCTTGTAATGCTCAACGTATTTCCATTTTGCCTCTATAGGTCTGTCTCTATTGTAAGGCTGTGGCCCACACTGTTCCACAAACGCAGCACAATTCACTGGAGAGGATAAAGAACTGGGCAGCTAAAAAGCATTTAGGTCACCAAAGTGAGAGGGATTTAAAAGTGTATTCCACAGTGAGGACACCAGTAGAAAGACTGTAATGGTCATCTTGTGCTGTGCCCTCTGTGTGTTGAGTTTGTGTTCTTTTACTGGCTGCTGGTCCTGGTAGATTTCTTTATTTCCTCTTAAGCGGAGTGAGAAGACTGGAGGAAAATCTCTGTAACATTGTTGTTTCTGAACCAAACATGTTCTCATTTTAGTCACCTTGCAACATTTTCTCTGTTTCTGCTTCCCCTCCCCCTACATTCACACATGCAGTCACACATTGTCTCTCTGCTTTTGTATGTTTCTTTGTGTGCAGGCCCTCCCATGATAGTTTCTCTGACAGCTGATGTCTCTTGCCACAGCTTTCCCGCAGGCAAATTACAGGCATTCCCTACCCCACCATATTTAATACCCTGCTGCTGTGTGCGTGCAAGCCGTGGTGCATGCTTGCAGTTGTGTGTGCACACGTGCTTGTTCTCACAAGCAGGCTGCTTGAACCGGAAGTCACGACTCAAAAGTCAGGGAGTGTTATTCACAGGGTTTCTCTCTCTTCCTCATTCTCTCTCTCTCCCCTCTCTCTTTCTATTTAAAAAAAATAATAGTTATGTTGCTGAAGGCTTCGTAGAGGAAACGTGACACTGTATCTTCTGCTGCACTTGGTGACTGCTGGTGACTCATGCACCTACTTTTGGAGCACTGCTTGTTTAATGCAGCTCCCAGTCAGTACAGCATTTTAACTATGGCACTTTCAGTAGGGCATGTTGGGTCTCTTTCACAGCAGAGCAGCACACACACTCTGTAGCTGCACCTTCTCATTTCAGCCATTTCTGCTGCTGACATCATTCAACTCATGATGTATACAAAAATGCTTTAGATTTGGATTTCCCTTTTTCTCTCCTTGTTTCTACAGTAAAACTGTATCTACAGCTTTTTTCTGTCACAGTCGACAACTTCAGAGTTTCAGCTTTGTTTGGATGCTTTATTTGTTGGCCTGTCATTTAAAATTTGCTTGAGCTACAGAGTTGAACCATTTCTAAAAGCATGAACATTTTTAATGTCAGATTTTAGATATTCCACTTTTCAGAACTCCTTTTGCAGGGTTTCAGGGGGCCTGTAGCCTATATTTGGCTCTGTTGCCGTCTGAGTGTAGAGTACTATGTGCTCCATTTCCCAGGTTAAGCTGTACTCTTTCCCTCATCACGCTTCCTGTCCTGGCTCACATACACATTTTCAGTTAGAGATGAGCAACAGCAGGTGCAGTGATAAATGTCAGGGGTTTCATTTTTTTTTTTTTTTTTTTGGCATAAGCTCTTTGGACCAACAGTCTGATGCACTGACAGCTTTTGACCTCTTGCCAACCGATCATATTCCAAGTTTGTTTTAGATTTATTATATATACAGTCTATTTTTGCCATGAGCAGTAAAATATAAGCTGACTGATAAGAGAACGTTAACTTGTGTTTGTGGGTCGATCAGGTCCAGCTCATGTGCATTAATAAGGCTGTGCTTTTAACAGTGTTGGCTAATGTTTTTCAAGTAAGCCTGATTTTCTGACATCTTACCATAATCCCCCATCTGCCCCTCTGCATGTCCTCTTTTAACATGCACCAGTGGGTCCTCCTCTGCGTGACTCAGCAATGCATGCTAATGCAGGATGAGGTAATGTTGTCTCTAAGCAACACCATTGGTCCTCACTACCAGCAACTAAATAACGAGACCTGAATTGCAATTCCCCATTGACTGTGATTGTATTAAAGCAGCCAGAACTAATATCAGCGCATGCAGGCAATCACATACAAAGTGATGACTAAGACAAATGTGAAGAGGCCATGTAAATGAGGTATCGATTGGCATAACACAATCCTCAATTTTTAAGATGAGAGAGAGAGATGTCTGAGCAGAAATCTCCCATCAGACTTAAATGTCTCACATCAGCCAGAAGTTTTATGCAAGTTGATTGAACATGATTTCATGTCTGTACATGATGTTATAGCTTAAATCCTCCCGATCAACAGCAGCCATCAAAGGTCTTATAGGTCATAATGTGAGAAAGCAGCTGCAGTAATCGATACAATAACATTTACTAGAGCAGTCAGTGTGAAATTGACCACTCTGAAAGTTGTAAAACTCTTTCATTTAATACCAACTGAGAAGTTGTTTGTAAGTTGGCAACCGTAGCTGTGTGTCTCTTCCACGTGGCCGGCTTTAAAAGCTAATGCCGCACCTCAGATTGAAAAGAAAAATGTTTTCTATCAACCTCTGTTGGGAACCAATTATCTTAATGTAGGGGTCTCGTTGCAGCCAAAGCCTGGACTTGGCTGGGCCTGTAATAAAATGGGTAAGAATGTTAACTGTACCGTCAGCTCTGGTGCGGACGGTCTTCCTCCCAGTGCTGCCTCTCATCTGCCTGCTTGCTCATTCAGACTCACCAACAAGCCCTCTGTGCTCACAAAGGTCCTTCTGTACAACTACTATATGCTAATTGGACAGCTACACATGCACACAGTTTCCCCCATACCCCCCTTTTTTTGGCATATCTTTCTACAATCCTTGTGATTTTAACTCTTAGTAGACAGGATGGCGCAAGCATGAACTTTGTCTGTTGGTCATGTTTAGTGCTGGATATTGGAATATAGGGGACATTTCAATACCAGTGTATGATACTTGTGTTTCAGTAAGAATACCATAATGATTCATTTTAACATGCAAAGCTATTTTTTTATTTAAAAGCCAAACTTCTCAAATTCTTCAGTGTTTAATTTTGTCTTAATGCAAAGCTGCGCTACAAGAGTTTTGCTTTAATAAATGCAGTCATAAATTAGCTAAATTATTTAAAATCAGAAAATATCTAATCAAATATGTAAACAAGACTAAGAATCTTGGTCCAGACTCAAATATCTCAACTCTTTTATATTTAATTGCCGCAGACATTCATTTCATCCCCTGATGTTTCCTCTAGCACTACTGACAGGTCAGAGTTTTTTATGTATTCAGAAAAATATCTCTTCACCTACTGAAACAAAACGCGCACCACCATGACATAACATTTGGGATTGACTTAAAATGTCTTGACAACGGTTGTATGGATTGCCATGAAAGTTCACACACATTTATGTCCCCCACAAAATGAATTGTTGTAACTTTGAGGATCTCAGGCCATCATCAGGACAAAATCTTCATTTGTCCAATAGTTTGACTTTACATTTCTGCAAAACTAATGGCATTCCCATGCTGTGGGTTAAGGCTAATAAGGAAATGTTAGTATTCTTACATTTTTAACCAAGATGGTGAACATACACATGCCAAACATCAACATGTTAGCATTTTCCTGTTAGCATTTCAAATCACTACTATGCCTAAGTAATGCCTCGCAGATCAGCTTGCATGGCTGTGGACTGTGTAAATGTGGATGTTATGATTTTTCTCCCAGTAGACATAATAAAACCTGACCATAAACGGCTGTTGGTGTCATGTTTTTGCTGCTTGAACTTGAACTTGAACAATCTGGTTGTTTTGTGTCTCTATAGGTGCCATTCCCAGTTCTTCAGGGGGAAGGGGTGGAATATCTTGGCCATGCCGATGAAGCCATCATTGCCATTTCTAACTACAGGCTCCACATCAAGTACAAGGACTCTGTCATTAACGTGAGTGCACGTCACAGACAATAAACACACAGAAGAACGACAAAAGTTGAGTTTCACTTCAGTACAAATGGCACGAGTGTCTGTGTGAGCTCCACTGCTGCTGTGTCATTACAGAAGCCAAAAGCAGGAGAGAGGAGGCTACAATTTGTAGTTTGGATGCACATAGGCTTTTCCCCTTCCCCCATATACATTTTATAAACACATAATTTTGCTTACACGGCAAATAAACCTACAAGAATTTCACATGGGGTACCCATAAAGCAGTTTTAGTAATATCCCAGCTTAGTTGGCACGAAGTTGTTTGTACTAGGATTGTACCACAGGAGTGGCCGGCCCTCTGATCTTCAGGGAGGGGAGGTTTAATGTGACATCTAGGCTCCAGAGGCGAGGCCCCTGCTGGCACTGATGTCCACTAGCTCGCTCCTGCTGACGTCAGGCCTTGCTCAAAGACAAACAGGCCAATTGTTTGCATTCACTGGCAGTGAAATTCCTCCTGCTTCCCAAATCCCTGTCATCTTTTCCAGAATCCTTCTGGAAAAGATGTTAGGGATTTGAAAAGGAGAAGGAGGTGAGGGCAGTTCACCAGGATGATCCGGACGAGAGTCAGATTAATGCACTTAGTTTCGTCCCTATTGAGCTGGTTTCCTACTGGGCAGAGTCCTACCTTGACCCCAGCAGCACAGAGGAACTCTGCCAACAAGCCACAACCTCTCACCCACACCCACCCTTCACAACTCCTCCCCTACTTCTAAGCTGTTTTCTTGCCCTTTGCTCCTGTATGTGTTTGTCTTTCTCTCCATGATTTCCATTCGGCTTGTTCATGTGCTGCAAGTAGCCAACTCCATGAGCCACTCGGTTACCTTTCATCTTTCAACCTCTGATGTTTTCTTTCCTGTTAACTCTTCATTTCCGTTTGTCTCCAGAATCTTTTTAGGTTTAATATTTTTTTTCATTTTGTTCCATTTCCTCCTGTCTTGTGTCCTCCCTCCCTCCTTCTCTCTCCCTCTGTGTGTGTGCCCCATGGTGTCACTGTGTTTTAGACCTACCCAGGTGTGGACAATGAGATATCTGTGAGTACAATATGACAAAACACCACCCTCTGCCACAGTCGAGACAACTTAAGTCATTCAGCTCTTCTTCACTTTAAACAACTACAGTGCACTCAGGACAAATTGTAATTTGCATTCAATTTGGTGGGTTAATTATCATTTTCTGTGTTTCTGTGAAAGCATTGCAAAGTAACTATGGTGCAGCGTGTTGGCTGACCTATAGAGTTAATAAAAAAAAACAAGTACTATTTTTTGCTATAAGGCAAGAAATGGTATTTTCTCATTCATACAACATGCACAAAGTGTTGCTTAAAAGTTTGAGCAATAGTGAAATTGTGTGGGCGATTGTATAAATCTTAGCAGTACTTTGTTAACATCTCAGTTCTCAGGATAACTTAAAAGCGTAGAAAGCAGAATAGATAATAACAGTATTATCATATCAATAACAGAGGTCTGGAGACAGTGAAAGTGAAAAGACTGTAGAGGCCTTCTTCTTCTCCTCTACAGTAAGGTTAAAGCTGTACTATGTGTATCTAGCCTGGACTGAGTCAGTACTACACCAGAGGGTGGTAACCTCTTTGCAGATGTGCTGGTTGCTGTGAGCGTGGGCCATTGGGCTGATCGCACTCGCTCTCTGTCTCCCCCTACAGGTGCCTCTCAGACTGATAGACAGTGTGGAGAGCAGAGATATGTTCCAGCTGCACATCATCTGCAAAGACTCCAAAGTTGTCAGGTAAGGAGAGCAGCTCAGCCGCACACATATTAACCAGAGTAAATACAGTACAGAGGCCTGGTACACATTTGAATGAATTATACAGTGGTCGGCCATGACGGGGCAATTTATATCACATACTACCACGCTTAACCTCTAATCAATATGTTCAGGTTTAAAAAAAGCTGTTACAACTCTTAGAGTAATAATGAAGTGATGACATAATTCTAGTGCTATTCTAGATCCTCCATGCTTCCCTCTCCTGAATTACTTAGTGACATTAGTGATTTTGGAGATCATGTCTTGTGTCTTCACTGTTAAACAGGGTTATCCCTACATGTGAATATTTAAAGTTCTCTCTAAAGGAAGTTACAGGGTGGAAATACAGTATTCTCATGCCTAGAATTGATTGTTTTGTAAATCATTTATTATGGAAAAACATCAAACAACTACTGGGTCCAGTTCCTTATGTTGTTGTAAATTGAACATCTTTCAACACAAACTATTTGAAGACGCCACCTTGTGCAGCCAGACCTGTTACTATGGGCAGATATTTAGATGACCCCCCTTACCTTAGTATCTGTTGTATTGAATAGTTAATTAAATAAGGATTGTGTAGTAGATGGATCTACTGTATTTGTTATTTGGGCTTCATTTACAAGTGATCAGTGTATGCTGTGTAGCATTTGTTGAACCGGAGGTGCTGTACTTGATGATTTCATTTCATTTTTAATTGCCACATAGTCGTTTGCCAAGATCAGACAGATGGCAGATATCTAACTACCACCAAGCATGCTTGCACTTGCTTAAAAAACACATTCAAATAGGAAAGACCAAGGCCTGCTTTAATTTCACAGCAGACTAAAATTCTCATCTGCATCATCTCATGGACATCTGTAAAGTTCAAAACCAGTGGAGCCTTGAGACTCAGCAGCAGATGTGCAAGCAGCGCGTTGGTTCTTTATTATTAAGCAGCCACATTACAACACCGTTTAAAGACTGGAAATACACTGAACATCTGAACAAATTGGCTTTTCTTGTTCTTCTCCTAGTCCCCAATTCATGAAGTTGTAACAAGATATTTTGTTGGATCTCGCTAATCTTTCTAATCTTCACTTTGGGTGCTCCACAGATGCCACTTTGCAACATTCAAGCAATGCCAGGAGTGGGTCAAGCGTCTGAACTGGGCCATAGCTCACCCGTCCCGGCTGGAGGACCTGTTCGCCCTTGCCTATCATGCCTGGTGTCTGGGAGGCAGTGCTGATGATGAGGACCAGCACGTTCATCTCTGTCGTCCAGGTAACACGCACACAACAATCAAGACGGAAGTTTACACAAAAGTTTGAAGACAATTAGGCCTCATTTTGTTAAAATATTGATATTCCTAAAATAAGTAGCTCCCTCCATGGTCTGTGTGTGTGCGCAGGTGATCACGTGCGTCAGAGAATGGAAATGGAGGTCAAGAGGATGGGCTTCGACACACAAAACGTCTGGAGAGTGTCAGACATAAACTGCAACTACAAGTATGTCACAGATACTTTACCATAAATAGCATGACACCACTGTCGCTGCAGATAGCTATACAATACTGTAACTATAGTTATCACTGTTGTTTAGAGAGTGAATGGTGAGTGACGGTGTTGCAAAGAGCTTTTTGAGAGCCGGAATCGGGCTGGACAAGAAACATAACCACAATGTTGCCAAACTGAACAGATTGTGCTACCAACAGCTTGTATGTGTTGGCACTGTGCGTCAGAACTCTGTCAGTAATGGGAGTTTTGAATGACTGCTGAATTACAGTTTGGGAAAACAAATCAAATTATAAGTACACAGAACACACATAGTCCTCATGTGATAATTTTTAGATTTAGTGCGACTTACACTTCTTGGGGATATCATTATCTTATTCTTATAACTGTAAGACTTGCTTGGGAATCATCACATTTTAAAATTTTCTTCACTATGAGTGTATTCCAGTGATGGTTTACATATCCATATTTACACTGCAAACAGGAACTGCTAATTGATAATTCAGAATACTTTCAATATTGTTAATTTGCCAAAAATGTCAGTAAATGTATAAAGGCAACAAAATGGTGCTCCAGTTATGTCTCTCAGCTAACTTACTGACTCCATGGCAACATTATATGTCCTGTTTGCATCTGCCAAAAATGATGGGAAATGTAGTTCCAAAAAAATAGCATGATTATCCCTCAAATCAAGGAAAGAAAAAGAATAATCATAGGAGTGAAAAAAATCCATTGATCCTTTTTTATTTTGCACAGCACTTTTACAGGAAGTGAGTATTTAATAAAGAAAAGATTGAGATAGATAGAAAAGAGTAGTACTCACTTGTACGCGCACATCATATTATTTCTGTATATGTATCAGACTCTTCTCTCTTTCACTGTCTGGGCAAATAAATTCTACAAAAAAAGCTCGGTCTGTTCGGAGGGCCCGAGAGAGCGCATCCTGCTGAGGGAGACAGACGCACAGGACAACTGGCTAATTAAACAAGCTACAGCCTGCTGAGGCCCATGACTCAGCACCGTATTCACTTTCCTCTCTCTCTCTCTCTCTCTCTCTCTCTCT
>JBBPCS010000226.1:48823-60987 GCA_037974645.1 Hollardia meadi
CTACAAACTCACGACTGAGTACAGCAAATCTCATGTTAGAAATCAAATATTGTCTTTTCATTGAAGTTGCATTTTCCCTAGACTGGCCCAGTGATTGACATGCCAGTTCCTGCCAGCTACAATGACATCACACAGGACTCCACACTGAGAGATTTCGTAGGCTGGGTGTGGTATGAACGAGAGGTGCTGGTGCCTACCCGCTGGATCGCTGATGAAGGAACCAGAGTGGTTCTCAGAGTGGGAAGTGCTCACTATTATTCCATAGTGGTGAGTATCATGTGGACCCTGCCAATCCACTCCAGTGAGAGTGAGAAAAATAATAGTAATGTGCATCACTTATTGCAGTTTTGAGATATGACACTATCCCTTTATACCCACCTCTTGTAATAATGTGATCAAGCTAACTTGGGATCATTGACTTTATGTTTTGCAGTGGGTGAACGGGGTGAAAGTGACAGAGCACAAAGGTGGCCATCTTCCTTTTGAGGCTGAGATAGGCAGTTTAATCCGCGACGACCCAGCTATGCCGTGCAGGATCACCATCGCTGTCAACAACACTCTGACTCTGGAGACTCTTCCTCCAGGAGCCATTCAACACATGAACGACCCCACCAAGTAACCTTATTCTTTTAACTTTAATTAAAACACTGGCTTTATATGAAAGCTTAAATTAATTTGTGTGCTTGCTTCACTGAAGCAAACTAGCATTGGTTTGCTTCAATTCACATGTTTAAAATCATTTCTAGTTTTTAAAATATTCTTTTTTATAATGGGAATCAATGGGCAGACAAGTAATTTAAGCTTTAAGCGTCATCTTTTTCATTTTTTTTATCTTTTAAAATGATTAAGAAACAGAAGCAGTTATTCCTAAACTGACCCTTCAACTGCTTTCATCACTGATATATGAACTGTTTTCACACATCAAGTGACACTTCAACTTGAACTGTGACGAATTGTAAGAAAATTCAGCTGCTGTTGAGCACTGTCAGTTCAGTTGTATTTACGCTTTTATTGTTTACAATAGAGATGACTCTCAGCAGTGCATTTACGTTTATCCAATTTCAGTGACTTCATCTCCTTTCTCGACTGGCACTTCAACTTCTTTCTTAACTTACACCTCAGTTGACACTTCAACTCATTTTAGGTGCTTTATAACTTCAACTCTTACTGCCATACAAATACATTTAGAAAGCTCCAGTCGCTTCTTCCAATAGTGGTTGACCGATATGGGTTTTGAAATGACCGATGCTGATATTGAGAGAGCAAGGCTGCTGATGGCCAATATATAATGCAGATATTTAAACAAAGATACGTTATGTAGAATTCCATTATTCTGTGCACATTACAATCTAACATTATTGGTTATCTTAGCCAGTAACATGTTGATTTTGATGGAATTATTGATAATTAATGAAATAGAAAAATACTTTGGTTCATGTTGTAGTTGTTCTGAACATGGCTGGTATTTCAAGAAGATTGTGGTGCAAATGTCAGAAGCTGCATTATTCAACTGTATTATTTTATACATTATAACATAATATATTTAATGGTAGCCATTAATGGTTTCAGATGAGATTTGCTTTCATTTTTAGAAAAGATGGTGCTGATTGAGGAAATTTAGGGAAACATTTATAGCAGGACGACTTGTTAATCCATCTATCACTCATTTCCAGCGTTTGAACAGGTTCTTTCTTTAATCTGGGGATGCTGACTTTTCTAGTTTGATGTAGTGTTTGGACGAGATTACAATGTGTACCTGTCAGTGAGTATTCAGATAACAAGGATGTAATTGCCCAACAGGTATCCTGACGGGTTTTTTGTGCAAAACATCTACTTTGACTTCTTCAACTATGCTGGCATACATCGTCCTGTATTGCTGTATACTACTCCGAAGGCTTATGTGGATGACATCACTGTGGTGACAGACTTCTTGGATAACACCGGTAAATGAATACCCCTTAATACAGTGAAACCACTAATTTACTCAATTTCAAGCCATCGCTAGCACCAAAGCATTTGTGAGAGAGTTAACTGACAGTTTTCTGTTGTTTGGGTCTTTTTATGTGACATTGTTCAGAGTGTTGTGTTCCCTTGTGCTTCAGGTTTAGTGAAATACAAAGTATCAGTCCAAGGTGCTGCCACAGCCACCCTGAAGGTCACTTTGATAGACAAAGATGGCCGCTCGGTGGCCTCCTCCAGCGAGCCATCTGGAATGCTCAAAGTAGTCGATGTCAAGCTGTGGTGGCCATATTTGATGCATGAGAATCCAGGTTATCTTTACACTATGGAGGTAAGACAATATGTTACCATACATGTCAATACATGTCTTAATTTAGGAGGAGGTGGGTCACTTTAACACTCAGCAGCTAAATCAAGTGTTTTTATTCAAATTTCAACCATGTACACTGTAAAACTGAGCAGCTGGTCTTTCTCGCACCTGTTATAATGTATGTTTAGTAGAGTAACGCACAACCTCTTCTATTTATAATGTGTGCTGAAATAGATGCAAGAAAGAAATGTTCCTAACATTTGCACTTTAATATCTAGGTTCGATTGATGGCAGCCAACGAGAGATCAACATATGAGGATGTGTATACTCTACCAGTTGGAATCCGCACAGTCAACGTTACCAGCACCCAATTTCTCATCAACAACAAGCCTTTCTATTTCCATGGAGTCAATAAACACGAGGACGCTGATGTGAGTACCACCAGAGGGAAGCAAAACATTTACCCAAAGACTCATTTAGCTTTAAAGCAACATGTCTGCTGTAACATCTACATCTCTTCCAACCCTCCCTTCCTCTCTTCCTTTTGTTGTAGATTCGAGGTAAAGGCTTCGATTGGCCCCTGATTGTCAAGGACTTTAACTTATTGAAGTGGTTGGGGGCCAACTCGTTCCGCACCAGCCACTACCCCTATGCTGAGGAGATCCTGCAGATGTGTGACCGCCATGGCATCGTGGTGATCGATGAGTGCCCGGGGGTGGGCATCAAAGACATGTAAGTGTCGCTTTGAGGGTTCAGAGTGGTCAACAGAATGAACATCTTACTGTATGAGGACAGAGGACAGACTTCACATGGGGTGCCTGTCACTCTTGAAAACCTCTTGATTGTTGTTAAATTAGAGCAGCAAAATATATATTCAAGAAACTGTTGTCTAGAAACACAAGTCACGTTGAAAGATCCTGGCTAAGGTGCAGACTGGACTCACCCACTTACAGTTTATATGAAAGTCTGCACACAGTCCACAAAAAAAGGGCCAAACCTGAACATCATTTGAAAAATAATTAGGAGAATATATCAGAATAAAAGATCCATATTCTCAAGAGCATGTTGAAAATTAAGTATATCCTGATAAATGGCGGGTTGTAATTGAGTCAAAAAGCCATCTAATCACATTACAAAACATGCACAAAATAATTTCCATCTAAATGTAATTCAAGTTGAAGTTGCCAGTTTAATTAAATGGAACTTAGAGCACAAAGAAGAAACAGATCATTTACAGCTTTAAGCAAAATTTCAGTAAGTATGCCCACATACAGTTAATGGGTTGGCACTACAGGAGGAAACATACTTGACTTCAAAAAATGTGAACCTATCCTTTAAGGCTCAGTATCGACAATTTAAAGGGATATGAGTACATGCAAAAAATTCTTTGGAACAGTTTAATGAAAGAAAATTTGAGACGTGTTAATCTGTTGCTGGTAAGCAGAACAGTTCTCACTTTTCTTGTGTGGTTTGAGAATCGATATCCTGAAATAATCTGCTGGAGCTGGTGTGCTATGCCGATGTAGACGCAGTTTTGGAAGCGCCTCCCTGAACCATCACCTGGTTGTCATGGACGAGCTTGTACGTCGGGACAAGAACCACCCCTCTGTGGTCATGTGGTCAGTAGCCAATGAGCCGGCTTCAGAGATGCCCCCTGCTGGAACCTATTTCAAGTGAGTACTGGTCACTTTGTTTACACACACAAACTGACCGTTGACTTATCTGCCTCTTCTGGATGCAAGATCATTCACTTTTTTCCCATCCCCAATATGCCACTTATCTGTGACTTGAAGGTCTTAGTTTGACTTTCTTAAGATAACTTTTTTGAGGCATTTTTAACTCTATTTAATTGAGATAGACAAAAAACTGGGTTTGTTTGCCAGGCACAGCCTATCCCTTTACTCTGTGTGCATGTGGAATGCAGTAAGAGTAGTCACGAAGCTGTCCTGAACAGTAACAGTCAGAACGCAGTGATAGCCTGAGGCCAGTGCAGACAAATACTCGAACCTGTTTTACTGCCATACCCATCGAGTGAAGCACTATGTGTGGAGGGCAAAGTGTGCTTCGTCACACTGAAGTTGAAAAATACAAAGCAGTTTCTTCAAGTTTGCTATTTGTTTGTTTTTTACAGGACCTTAATAGAACATACCAAAGCTCTGGACCGTACCCGGCCCGTCACGTATATCACAGACAGTAACTATGCCAGGGACAAAGGGGTGAGTTTGTACAGTACTCACTTCAATGTTAACAGTATGTCAAAGTGAAAACCTGCACAGCACACTGATTATTTGTCATGTTTACTATTTGACCCATTAGTAGTAATTATTTTGTATTGATGGAAGTGTTGCCAATACTGTATGTATCTAACTTTTTTGCAGTGGGCGCAAAAAGTGTTTTTTCCTTGTGTGAAGAGTAACATGCACATCTTGTTTTTGTTAACTCCTTAACTTATTGCAGTGATGTAGCTCTGTACTCCAGGGAGTACACACAGTCACATCACTGTAGGGTGGGGCTGCAACTAAGGATTATTTTCATGATTGATTAATTTGACAGTTATTTTCAAGGTTAATTGATTAATTTTTAGCTAGAAAATGTCAAAAAATAGTGAAGATTTCCCAGAACCCAAATTGAAGTCTTCTGTCATCCAACCAACAGGCCAAAATCCCAAAACTCTTCATCTACTCATAAATGTAGCAGTCTTTCTGTTTAAGCTGAAACCTACAAATGTTTGACATTTTTGCTTGAAAAATGACTGAAACAATTAATATTTTATCAAAATAGTAGGTAATTAATTTTCTTTCAATCGACTAATCGTTGAAGCTCTTTTGCGGTGTGGTCAGAGGTGAAACAGACTTAACACCTCCAACCAAGAGAGAGCAGGAAATCACTCTAGAGAGCAGATCTACAGTCTAGTGCTAAGTTACTATTTAAAGTTCATTAAAAAAAAGCTACTACTAGCAGAATGTGTGATGTACTGACAACACACAATGTCAGATACTGAAACTTTTTACTTTTTGTTTTTACCATAAATAGGCAAATATCAAATGCAAATTTGTGCATCGGGGGAACAGAAGAATCTTATTTTTCTGTAACGTTAAATATTCATGACTTTAAAAAAAAAGCATGAATAAAAGTGAAAGAATATTTTTTGATTCTTTACTAGGTGTTTAACATTCAAAGTCAAATAATCTGTAATGAGGACTGTGTGGGTGTGGGTGTGATTGGATCAGATTTGATTGACAGTGCGGGCAACATAAACAAAACAAGTGTCGTCAGATTTGGATTCAAATGTAAATAAATCCTCTTTAGCACAGAAAAAAAAGAAATGACAGACAGAAATATCTCATATGAAGTGTTAAAACATTAGCAGAACATAGTGCGTCTATGTAGGACCTCATCATTCATAATGAGAGGTTGTTTGAGAAAATGTGATTTAAAGCCTTTAACGGGCAAATACTGATAATACAGTCAGACATATTATTCTGAAATACTGAAAACATTCTTCACACTATTTAGCGTGAAGACTACTTGTGTGTAGAAACATCAGCAGAAAAGAATAGCAAATAAACCTTTGCTCCTCTCAGTGCTGCAAGTCAGATCATGACGCTTGACTGAATGTTCTTGTATATTAACGTAATGACTTTTAGGGAATCAGATAAAGTGCCTGTTGAAAAATGCAGGTTATCAAAGAACCCTGCTGAGCTTCAGAGCTTCATCTGTTTGAATTCCAAAGCTCTCGCTGACCCAATGTCAGACAAAGTTGTTGACATACCTCAGAGTTGTTCACATTTCTGTGCTGTGAGGAATATCTCTCAGGGTGTAGTTAGTAGCTTAAAGGTACTGATTAGTTTGTAGTCGCTGACTATCTGCAGCCACTCATTTGTGAAGGACTCGCTACGGTGCCTCTCAATTCCATTTTCAAAACTGAAAAAGATGGAATTGCATCACTGCAATTCCTATTTTGTCTTTTGTCTTGTCCCCAGGCTCCCTACGTGGATGTAATCTGTGTGAACAGTTACTTCTCCTGGTACCATGACTCAGGCCACCTGGAGGTCATCCCCATCCAGCTCAACACTCAGTTTGAGAACTGGTACGGGAAGTACAAGAAACCCATCATCCAGAGCGAATACGGAGCAGATGCGGTGGCAGGACTTCACAGTGTGAGGATTCACCCACACACACATACACACACATTCAATTACCTGACTGTAGTGCACCAGCAATTATATTTATATAAGATTTCTTTCGTTGCATCCTAAGGCTGTGGTGAATGTCTTAGAGATTGTGATTGCAGCACATTTTCCCAGAGACATGTTAATGCGGGGCGGTAAGATGCTGTCTTCTCACTCCCCAGGATCCACCCATGATGTTTACTGAGGAGTATCAGAAAGTAGTGCTGAAGAGCTACCACGATGTTTTCGACCAGAAGAGGAAGCAGTATGTCATCGGCGAACTCATCTGGAACTTTGCCGACTTCATGACTACACAAGGTACTGCAGCTGGAGATCTAAACAACATGTGGAACCACAGCTGCACAGTTTTTCCCCACTTTTCTCCTTTTATCTCCGTCCATGACTACAGTCTTGAGGGTTCTGTTATTGCTATGGACAGGGTTGTTTTTAAGCATAGGCCAGTTAGGTGGTTGCCTAGGACGCCACCAGCTGGAGAGGTCAGTCTACTTATAAGTCTGTCACACTGACATCCAATGTGCACAATCAATTGTTAAAAAAGAAAAGAAAACACTGCTCACACTGCACTAAACACCTGATGCTCATAATAGCTTATGTACACAGGTACACCATCAAGGTGACTCATGTTGTATGCAGTCAGTGGGTTTAAGAAAGGAAAGTCATTGGTCTCAACGGGAGTTAAACAGACTCTTTTCAGTCTCAGCATTAACAAAAGTTAGTTAAAGTACCTGAAAAATATTACTGATATAGAGGCAAAATTGACACTCTGCTCGCATCATTCATTGCTGCTCAATATATGAATGAAATTAACCACTTTTTAAAAATTGTTATAATAAACAATAATCTACTCTCAAATTAAAGGAAAGTAAGGATGTCCTGAGAAAAAGAAAATGAGAAAATTCACTGGTTGCAGCTTCTCAAATGTGAATATTTTCAGGCTTCCTCCCTACTCTTGATGATAGTGAACTAAATATCTATGGTGATTCATTGATTAGTAATTAATTCATTATTACTCCTGTATATAAATATATTAACGGCTATCAACGAGCAGCAGTGAATGATGCAAGCAGAGCGTCCCTTTTGCGTCTACATTAGGGAAATTTTTTTTTTATCTGTACATCTCTAAACCTAAGTATTTTGTTAATGCTGAGATTGAAGAGATTCTCTCTCTCACACACAATTGGTCAAAAAATAGAAATATAAAAATAAAGACTGGATCTTAAAATGCCGTCAGGACAGCCCTAAGTGAAAGTCTTGTACCTCAGTGGAGAAATGACTGTTTGATGTGGAGGAGGAGGAGGAGAAAGATATTCCTGCATAGATGATTAGTAACCTGATAATGTGAGGATCACACAGATGTTAATAAGTCATAACAGGGATTATTGTGCATATATAGTAATATTACTTTGACAACATGACACAGATCAGAAGTTTCAGATTCAGTCAGTGGTGTTTAAGTTTACAGGAGGTGTCATTGTGGCCTTCAGACGGTGTGAGGAAGCCTCTTGTCCCCTGGACTGACAACACCTAGTGACAGAGTTATTTTTGCCCACTTGTAACTACTTGTACCTGTGGCTATGACTCAGCTTTCTTGATTTTGGTTTTTGGCACTTGGGAACTCCAACAAAAAGAATCTCTCCACACCTTAACCAATCTGCATAATGGTCTGACACGAAGCTCGTCTGTTTTCGTGCTCCTGTGCATGACGAGGTTCTTGTTGATCCCACTGTCTGCAGGGATCACCCGTGTGGTGGGAAACAAGAAGGGTATTTTCAACAGGCAACGGCAGCCTAAAGCAGCAGCGTTCACCCTGAAGGAGAGGTACTGGAGACTGGCAAATGAAACGGGCATACTCCCTCCTTGGACCAAGTACCCGTGCTCACTGTGACATCTGCCAGTTGGGGCACCCAGTCCAGCACAGACTTGATCCCATTCCATCCCACTCTGTCTTATGGAAAATGCTGGTAAAATTCAGTCAGTTTCCTGAGGTAGACCAGGAAACACAATAATTTAGCTATGCTCTTTCTGTCGTCTACAATATGAACCAGCAACACTCACAATCAGGTTAATGTGCGACATTTTCAGAACATAAAAGCAAATTTTGATGCTGCTAAAAATTAGCCTCTAGTGCCTCAGCACCAGAGTCCTTTGGATACACCTGAGAGAAGGTGTAAGAATATATTTTGTTGTTACAAATATGGAAGATGTTGCTTTCTATCGCTATTATCAAAAACACTCAAAGTCTTCATCAATGATAAGCTCTGAACATTCCTCCCATCAGGTGATATTAGTACACCTGGCAGAGAAAGCACATCACATGACTAAGACACTGTAAAATAAGGAAGTTAACACATGATCTCTATTTTCCTTTTCTTTGTATGTATTTTCTAAAATGAATGCATAAACCAGTGTTTTAGCAGAGTGATGCAGCAACTGTGTTGGAAGCATCACTCATTTCTGTGCATAGAGCAACCAATCTGACTGTGTTGAATGTGAATTATAATAATATGCCCAATCTAATCATAAAAGTACTTTTATACGTGAAAATCCAAGAAAAAAACGTAACTTTTGAATCTGAATCAAGGTATGAAAGCCAAAACATGCACTCAGTATGCAAACTGTATTGTTGTCTAACCGTTCCCAGCACTGTTTTTGTATTTTAGTAGAGCACATTGACGTGTACTCTGCAGGCCTAGTGCTGTTTCCCGAAGTTGCTAACTGAATGTTTTCAAAAACTCAACATAAAAGGGGCTATGTAAAGTTATGTGTTGATCAGACCTTTCACTATTAGTGACTTGTACTATCATCACATCTGGACAAACACTTAATTTTCCAGCTTCAGATTCCTTTCAAATATGCACTACGTACTGTAGCAGTATACTTATTTAATTACCCAGTAGATGTTGTTGACATTCTATAAGGAAACGTTTAGTGAAAAGCAAGACAAAAAGGCCTTCTTTCGATTTGGTTCAGCTGTAATTGGTGTCTACAAAATAATTGTTGCACAGATTAATGTGTCAGTAAACACTGTTCTTTCCACAACGTCCTTGAAACATTCAAGCTCATCCAATAAACTGAATTAGTATCGGCAGTGATACTGTCTTTATTAAATGACACAAGACAAGAACTGATCCACGTTCAGTACTTCTGCCTAGTCTCTACTTAGCAACTAGAAACATACAGTGTATGTTCATATACTGATTTTTAAAGTCCTGTCATAAGAATAGTGTTTGATAGCATTTTATTGCATCTGTATCTAGTATTGATTTTTGTTTTGAATCTGAATCCTTCCAAATCCCCCAGTCCCTTTAGTCAGAAAAAATCATGCATAAATGTTAAAATAAGAACTTAAAGAATGATATTCAAAGTACTAAAACTCAACCACTCCCAGGTTTAGGGAACTTACTTTAACAAAATTACTACCTAAAAGATTTGTGCATTATTCTTTAACCCTGATGACATCATCTGGGCAAAGAAGATGCTATCAAGTTGTAGGATCCCTTGAATTGGTGCAATGAAACAACTAGAATTAGGCCAACAATTGAAACCGTTGTTGGACCTCAATCATAAAGAACAGGTTCACAATTAATAAACTTCAGATAAACTTTGGAATGTTTTTTTTTTTTTACACAATGAGGACTGTGGATTTTGTCCCCCATCACTTCCAGTGTAAGCACATTAGGAAGGGATCTATCAACAGAAGTAGTGATTACAGTAACCTGTAATCCTTTAGTGTATATATATATATATATATATATATATATATATATATATATATATATACACACACACTAAATGTAGCAGTGATTCCCTTCCACTTTAGTCACTTTTTTAAACAACTTAAAGTGCCAGGCAGTGTCCGAGGGAATGTTTTAATGGTAGATCATTTCCACATGACAATGACACAATTAAAAATGTTCTCATGTCAACCTTTTTCCACAAATTTCCCTTAACGTAAACTGGATTTAAACTGATTATTGTTTTGCCCCCTCCCGCCATTCATGTAACACTTTTCCATGTAAGAAAATACAGCATTTTAAAACATATTTGGCAATACAGAAGCAAACCCAGTAAGTTTTCCTCCACAAAGTAATGTAATAATCATTTTATGCTGACACATGGATTCCTAGCCCTCCAACCCCTCAACTTTTTTTTCCTTTTAACTAAGATAACCCAGAATGTTAACAGTCTATACAGCTAAAGGGCATAATTAATGATGAAAAAGAACAATACAATCATTTAGTTTAAACAGAGTGTAGCTAACAAACATGTCCTAGCTAGACAAAATAAAGATGAGAATTATATAGTGGAGATCAGGAAGGAAAACATGAACAGCCATTGATTTGACAGGGCGTTTTGTCTGGCAATTTCTGAATGGATTTTCGCACAAATAATGAATATCTAATCTTTGGGATATACCAATTTATCAGATTACATCTTAAGGAAGACAAGCAGAAGTGCCTGTTACAGTTACCAGTCTTCATTCTAAAAGGCTATTACTGTTGCTCGTCTTTGGCTCAAGGCCTAGTGATCAAACAGAAGGCACTTTTCTTGGCATTGGTGATGCAACTAACAGGCAGTTATACCTCAGAGCCTAAATGAATAGTAATGAGAATGCAGTATTGATTGTTTGACCTTCTTTTTGACATTAAATCACCACACAACATGGTGACCCTTTTACCAGCCAAATATTTCAAACCTGTGACTCAACATCCAAACACCTTACCAATTTCTTTAAAGTAACTGCACACAACTAGTGTAACAGGCTTGCATATGACTGGAATCACAAGCATAATAATAGGCTACCTACTAACTTGTCAGTTCTATGGTCGATACTCACAGGACTCACTGTCACAAAAACTAGCATATTACGTCAGTTTGACTTCTCCAAATACAAAATCGTCTTGTGCAAGTGAATCCATAGGAGACTTGTCTTATATGCGAGTGCACAGGCTTTCCCAGAAAAATGACAAAGACAAAACAGTGTGGTTGTTAATATTAATAATTCTGAGTTGAGATGAATAAGAAAGTGATGTTAGCCCAACAAGGCAATACTGTATAAGATCTTAAAGACAACTTGCTCAGAAATGATTCAAACGTTTAAATCATTCTATGTAGGACCAATACTTTGTTAAAAGAACTGGACTGGTGCTCGCATAACTGCTAACCATTTTCCAAAGCAAACTATCGTGTTCAAATGGCTTTCTCCTCCAGGCAGCCATTTGGTTCCCATTCTTTTCTGTGTGCATGACAATCAGCTTGCAAAGATTTGAAATTTGCTTAAAGAGAATCTCCACTGATTTTTAGAAAGTCTATTCACATGTCTTGGGGAGTGCTACTGCAGATGGAAAGTGTGATGTTGCTTGAGTGGGCGTTGGTTGGGGCTGAAAACTCCCCAAGTTTGAAAATGAAATAAATGTTGGAGATGAAAAGAGGAGAGCTTACCAGACCTTTGCAGCCTGCTCCTCATCTCTGCTCAAGGCTAGCAGCTCAGGCTTACATTAGCCGCTACTAGCATAACATACAGATTGAACTGTGTGCAGTGGAGTTGCATTGTGGGTAATTTGGGTGTGAGGTTTTTGACAAAGAAGAATGCATGAAATAAACAAGATGACATCTCTGGTGTTGCTGCATTGATTTTGAATAGATGTTATAGGAGCGCAATGCTAAATTTGGCTAACAGGCTTCCAAACTGCATTATATGT
>JBBPCS010000226.1:61087-83353 GCA_037974645.1 Hollardia meadi
AGATAATCACTATAACTGTTCTACATCTTTGACAGTGTCAGATTGTCCAATGGCCAACATATGCTTGAAGCCAGGAGATGGTGTACCATGCATCTGACAAGTATCAGTAGAAGTATCAGCTTCTGGATGAACAGACAGTCCTACTCTCTCACTTGGAGCTGAACTGAACTGACAGTACTGTGGACTTCTAGCAAAGCCACTTCCAGCTGTGGCTGCTGTCCCCATAGTGTGATCTGTCTCTGTACAAACCTATGTTCCATCAACCACTTGATGAAAAGCAAGAGTCTGCAGCTGTTCATCTCAGAAAACTCAGCAACCTGGATATCTTTCCTACTGGTGCAGCATCCCACAAACTCCACATATGGCTCGACAACAATTTTGTTTTCTTACAGAATCTTTGTTAGACTTCTTCCGTAAAGCATGACATTCTCATCAGTTTTGTTCACATCCTACAAAAGAACTGGAACTCAGCTTTACAAGATCACCGTTACAGTTCAATTGACATCACAACTGTACCGCCTGGTCAATGAACAAAAGCCAGATGTGCATTAATGCAAATGAAACGGCAACATAAGGGACGCTTCTGCTAGCAGGCCACTCTAACCTTGAGCACACAATCACAGTGTAGCAGCCTTTGCTACCTCATGAGACTATTAGGGAGGGAGAAACACTTTACTGGTATCTTCATTTACAAAACTGTGATCATAAAAATAAAGCCTTGCACCTGTGACAATAAAACAACGAGCAAAACTGGTGTTAACATGACATTACCCCACCCACGCCCAATACATAAAAAAAGAAAGGTAATTCACCTTAACACTCCTTTAGGCACATAAGTCTTTATGGATCCCACTTGAGTGGTGGTCAGGAATGCTTTTCACACGACAAAAAGAGTGAGGGTGCCTTTATGCAAACGTGCTGAACAGAGCCTATAGTTCTGTTTTGAAAGAACTGTGCCGGTGGTTTCAGATGAAACAATAACCACTTACAACAAAGAAATCCACACAACTCCGAACTGCATGCCTGACCAGGTGTACAGGACGGAAGATGTCCCAAGCACATCTTCAGACTCCTTCACCTAACTGTGACCTTGATCACTTTTTGTTCCAAATTGTTTTCCTTATGGGTTTGTGTCAACATTAAATCACAATCTAGCCTGGAGTATTGCTCAGCAGCTATTTACAGAATTGCAAAACAAACAATCTGACTGTTCTACACACAATATCTCACATCATCCTGTTTTTTTATTTAGTGGTCCTCTTCAAAAAGAAACATACTACAAAGTGTAAACATGACAAAAAAAAACTAATCTGTATAAATGTTCATCGTTCTGCCCCCCTCCCCACCCCGGCATAGAACCTTATCTTCAAACTGTACGATGACCTAATGAGCGTTTTCTTTTTTCTAATTTTGGGACCCATTATCCGGTTCAGTTTTAGTGCAGATCCGCTGTGCAGTAATAGGACCTTTCTAACCGTTTCAAGTAAACCCCGTTATTGTCCTGTTTTTCTTCCACTCTGCGATCCTATTTGTTCAAATAAGAGCTGTGCTCCATCGTTCTGTATTGTGGCCTGCCTCTGCTTGCTCGGGTTGTGTTCCCCGCGCGCATGTGTTCACGCACGCGTTCACACACGCACGCACACACGCACACACACACACAGCCAGCCCCTTCCTTAAGTGAGTACAATGTTAAACAAAGGAAAAAGAATTAAAAGAAAATCATCTTTCACTTACAACTCCTTCCGTGTTTGCAACATTGAGATGTCAGGCCCAACATTTAAGTTAAATTTCTTCATTTTTTGAACACACAGCAGAATAAACATTGTTTGGAAGCAAGGTCTCCTGGTGGCAAGTCAAATGTTGAGAGGTCACATTTCTTTCTTTTCTTGATGTTGTTCATTGTATTTTTCTTGCCGCTCTCGACAACTTAGTCCTGCTTGGCCTGAAGCTGCTGCTTCCAGGCCTCATTCAAGTAAACCAGTCGCTTGTAGTTGAGAATAAAGAGAATGAAGTTCAGCGCGTATGTGGTGATGCAGATGATGCAGAAGTCCTTTAGGACAAAGTAGAGGATGTAGCCCAGGTATAGTGAGCCCACCACCGACAAGATGGATGTCGTCATGAGAATAAGGGCGGCCATTGCACTGACAGTCATTCCTAAGACAAGAAACACAAACTAGAGCTTAGACAAATAAACATTTTAAAAAAGACAACATTGGAACACACAAGCAACCTTATAAGTCAGCTCTTTCCTCAGAGCTTTTGGCCTCAGACAGTTCTCTCAGTTCCTCGTGATGACACTCAGCTTAAACACTGAACAGACTGGTCATATTATTCAGTGGTCACATGAGGTGCAGTCATAGTTCTAAGGCTAAGTTTCCTCAGTGTTTGTGCTGGTGATATTTCATTAGATTTGAAACAATCATTGATAAACAACAGATGAGTCTATTTTACTACCAAAATCATTTCATATACCTCGTCATTAGGCGGGTCTCCCCTTTAAGTCAATCTGACCTTAAGTATATTTGGTATGATCCTATGATTTCCCGATTTATCCATTATTCCAAAAATGCTGGCTATTCAATACCTAAACTAGTACAGTAGGATGACCAGGTTCTGGTGTGTCTGCACATGCCCACAGACACAGAAGGCATGAATACACTGCATACCCCACAGTGCTCTCTGTGAAACACAGATGTGTTAATGGTTTTACGTGTTTCAAATAGAATCAATGTTTTACGCAATCAATTTCATTGATTATTAATGATAGAAAATGGAATCCTAACATGCATATCATGGGATCCAGTGGTGGAAAGTAAGTACACAAAGTAAGTTCCACCTTTATCAGCTGCAACATTAAAGCAATGTATAGATTGATGCATTAATAATTATGAGAAAATTATTCTGAAAATGGCCATTCTTAAAGAGTGCTTTTACTTTTGGTAATTTTAGTCTATTTTAATACTGACAAATTTGCAGATTTTTTACTTGCAACAGTATTCCAACACTGTGGTAATGCTGATGTTCATGCTGATATCCCGATCTCTATTCCACCACTAGGTGGCCATACAGGTGGGATCGTCAATCACTACCAGCCAGTTATAAATGTGTAGTAGTAGAAGGTCTTTTAGCATGGGAGATAACCAGAACACATTCTGAAAATATCTTCTCTTCTAGAGGTGGATGATATGATTATATATAGCATAAGATGAAATAAATTTGTCAATTGACAGAGATTTGTCATGATGTTTATGTCCTGCAACTATTAATATTTCTTGGGGTATCAGACCATTATTGGCAATGTTGCAAATCAACTAGCAGGACTGCTATATGGACATATTGTATTTTTATTTTTAGGATTTTTGTATTCATGCGATTAAGCACTTTGATTGGCATTTCATTTGCTGGATTATCCAAATATAAACATTATTGCCTGTTTATTTTATCCATTAAGTCTCAATTGATTTTCCAGAAAATATATTTTTCCCACCCCTATTCTCTTCATAAAATTAAATTACAATAAAGGAAATTGCAATAGGAAAATGTAAAACTATAGCCTTTATTTCATGGACATTTGAGTCTACAGTAAAGTCCTTTCTGACAGTAGTCCCATGCAATACACTGGCATAAATCAGAGATTAAAGCCTTGGATATACAGATTCTGGAGTCATGCCTACACACAAATATTGGACAGCACAAAACCATGACAATAATGAAAGTTCTGAAACTGAGTGGCCGTGCCTTTAATATGGAAATCTTGAGCTGCTGTAACAGTTGGGTGTAACTGGGCTGCTATTGTGTTAGTCAAATGAGTGCTAACTGCTGTAGCTAAAAGGACCTCTTGTTCTGTGCCAACGCCAGGTGGCCAAGCGAGCCATGCCACTCGGCAGGCAAACATGTCAAACCAGTATGACTAAGTCAGCAACACCATCGACGTACTGAGGGGAGGAGAATCTGACTGTGAATGTAACCAAAGGGGGAAAATGAAACTTCAAGTCAATGATCATAAAGTAACAAGTCACTACTGCTACTACTCTAATATGTCATCTTTGCAATCTTAGTAGAAATTAGAATTAAGTTCAAAAACAAAATATTGATTGTAGTTCAGTAGGGTGAGCTTTGCATGCAAAGCATGAGCCTCCCATTTAACAATATATTTAAATGTGGCCACTAGATATGATGTAAGCGTCATGTGAGTCAGGATTAGTCAAATATAGCCATGACAGGCAAAGTGTTGAGTCAGCACTGGATGGTAGTGCAATGGCTAGGGAGATTTGTCACGTGAATAAGCAATATGTGAGCAATAAATTGACATCTTACCTAGTAAAAGTTGAAAGGCATAAAAGACAATCCCGTAGACACTGTTGGGTTGGTTCAGTGCACTGTCGTTTCCAAAAATTGAGCCCAAGAGTCCAAATCCTCGGCCCCACCTAAACCACACAAAACCATCAGCAAAGAAGGCAGGAGTACAGAAGACACCTATGGCAAACTAAAAACACTGGATCCCAGCTGAGGACTATCAAAATCTTCACTAAAGATAAAGCAGTACAAGGCAATCAGACCCAGGTCTAACCAAGGTTTGTTTCCCGAGCACCTGAAGTATCGGCTGGCTGGGGGAGGTTTTTTAAGTAAAATTGTGTTTAAGAAATCACATAAAAGTATTTTAATGTGTTCAGTGAACCCTATCGATTAACCTGCCAATTATTTATTCAATTGTTTTCTCTACAAATAAAAAATAAACAAACAAACATTAAAAAAATGTCCATCACAGTTTCCCAGAGTCTGAGGTTACATATCCTAATAGCTGATTTTTTTCTGACAATCAGTCCAAACTATATCTTGACGATTAATTTTCTCTTGATAAACTAACCAATTCATTGACTAAACTCATTTGGATTTCTTAGGAGGAGAAAACAAGTACAGCAAACAAAAACTATTTCTTTACTGCAATGGACAATAACATTGACCTGAATTGAATACTTCAGCGCATGTGAGAGATGAGAGCCCGTCAAAAACAATCGCTGTATTGAGTTTGGCTGATTTTAAGATCTCTTTCTTGAGAACATTTCATTTTTCTGAACTGTGCCACAACAACTGGTGCTGGTGAAATATTCTCGCCCCCACCTGTTCTCACCACTGTTTTTCACACTAACTTTGAACCTATGCAACACATTGGGTCTCATTCACGTAAGAGCCCTTGTAAAACTGTTTAAACATCATTTTTATGTGCTGTTAGCATCCAGCATACCAAAATATTTTTTTTTAAACAGTATGACTTTCACTCAGTGGGAATGTTCAACTTATTCAACATGTTCAGTAAACATTACTTTTTTTCCACATAGTTCAATTCAGTGAACATAATAGTTTTTCATGTCTAATTTGATGCTATAGAACAGGAACATGGAGAACACACCTTTGTTTTATTTCATTTACCACAACCACATGCCCAGTTGTGCCTCAGAGTAACTGTCTTGAAGTTTAAATGCCTCCATACAAGTATTTTACTATTTTAAAATAATTTAAAAATTGCATGTGACATTTATCTCTTAGTTTGTAATATATTTAGCAATCTAATTTCATTTATCACTTTGTGGAAGCTTATTTTCCTTGTGTATAATAAATTATGTTTTGCCACATTGCAGGCAGTCATGCTTTTATTATTTTCCACAACAGGCATTCAGGCGAGTGTTTCAAGACTTAATCTAAGTGATAAGAATTTGAGGAGGACAAAAAAGGTAATTCAACATACATAAATACAATAAGTTGCATCACCAAAGATATGGTATTCACTGTATCTATATCCTTTGATGGTCCAAATATTTTGATGCTTAATTTAGAGGGAAGCAATCATGTCTTTAATTTAGTCATTACTCACTAATTGTAATGACATTCAGTCACAACTGATGATTCACAGTTTATTTTAGGTGGCAAAGGCGAGATTGTCTCCAATACTCAGACAATTCATTCACTCATCTTACAAATATGCATCAACTCCTAGACAGGTTGCATTCCAGTTAACTGTGCTGTAATTATTTGTTCAGGTCTTGCAAAGACTCTCATTCAGTGACGTTCAATAGGTGGGGTTAATTTTCATTAATAGTTTCATGCCCAAAGAAAAGACGGTATGGCAACTTCACAGAATTGGTTTTGTGTGTAAACCGTTTCTTTTTTTATTGCTGATGTACACAGCTAACATGCAACTCCAGAGGCAGCTTTATCGGTGTATCTATCTGGTAACAATGTGTGACTGTGAGCAGCACTGAAATGTTTTAAGGGTAGCCAACATTGTTACAGTCCTCTCCACTGACCTCTGAAGCAGTTTTAAGCACTGTCCCTCGGAAGCTAGGGTGTAGGGTTTAACACTTTGGAGTGACTGGTAGCTGCCCTGTGACATTAGCATGACAGCTAATGACAGCTAACGTGAGCGCTAGCTAGATAATAGTTTTGGGTAACGTTTGAACCTATCAACATTAAGCCAGCTCATCACCAAGAATCCTAGTTTTAGTCGGCGGAATTAAAGAGTTCCTTCAGTAACAACACACCTACAACACTAACGTTAGAGTGAACAAGCTAACTTCAACTTTTGGGCTTAACTTGGTGTTACAGATGTGTTACCCATATATATATATATATACACACGGAAAACATCCAGTATGATCGGTTAACTAACATTAGCAATCAGTAACTTGTTAATTGAGAGTTTAACCATGCTGACGGCTCTCTGCTGATAGCTAACTGGCTAAGAAGTACAACGTTAACAAACGGGTTGCGTTCGCTAACGTCTAGCGAAGTTAGCTTCATCGAGCTAGGCTAGATAACCAATAGTGTGCTTATTGAATGATAAGCTAAAAGTAAACTTATTTCAGACAGGTTATTTAACTAACAGCCAGAACACAGCACGGCAGCAGTTACAGTTAGCCTTAGCGGTAGAGGGCAGTCCTCAAATGTTAGCTGAGTGCATTTGACAGTTTAAACCGCGCAGCCCTTCCCAGACTGCCACAATAGCAGCCAGCTTCATTGAGCGCTCTTTGCTGAATTCAAATTACCTTGAGCTGAACACTTTTGAACAGCTGATGGAGCTGCTGACGTCGCACATAGCCTTATAACTCGAATCCCGAGCCTTTTCCCTCTCGACGTGAAAGGCATATAGAGACAACAGTATGCCCAACAGGCAAACAAGAAGCCTAGCTATTCTTTCCCACCGAGGGGTGGACACTCTCAGGACGGGCGCCGCCATCACTCTCTGGCCTAGCTGCAGACACGCATACATACGCAGCGAGTTCGCCTGCGAGACAGAACTGCGACGTGGAAAGCGTCACACCGTGCCACACCGTCAGGGGCGGGCCGCTGTGCTGAGGAACAAAACAGAGTAGAAACACGGAACATGGCTGCGCTATTTTGTTATATTCTTTATCTCGTATAAGAACAAGAGTTGAATATAATGCACATTGTGGTTTGTGCATTGATGGATACAATATAATGCCAGTAAGCGTAAACGCACAATATGCAATGTAAACCATATTTTCTATTTCCGTATCCCAAGCACATTGAAGTCATAATGGCGCGCTAGCAACATCGTTATTACAACTATTTTAATTCCCAATAACGATTAGATTAATGTTGTTTAATTTGCCATTCATATACACACAAAAGCACTATGCACAAATAAGAAAAGAAGGAAACATTAAAAACAGATGACAAATAGACACGCGAAGACAAAAATACACACAAAGTGAAATAACATAGAACAAAGTACACCAATATTACCACTGAACTCTTATTAAAGAATAGAGTCAATATTTCCTCTTTCAAATTACCAAGTGACACAGCCACGACCACGTGACTATATGTATATAAACACAGGGTGACATCATCTATTTACTTGCTCTCAGACTCGTCTGGCTAAAGTGTAAACTCTGCGGCAGTCCGTTTTCCTAATGGCGACAGACATGGAAAGATTTGCTTCTTTTGAGGAAGCATATTACGATCAATATGACTATTATAATCTGCTGGAATACTCGTGCCATGCTCGTGGCAAAGGGAGAACCAAGAGAGAAATCGAGCTGAACACGAACCGCCATTGCCCCGCAGGACACGAGAGGAAGATTGCAGAAAAATTTCACAACAGCGAAATGAAGCGCAGGAGAACCAAGAGCTCGTCGTCTTGACTCCTTTCCTCGAAGTTTACAGGTAACAACTTGCATTTGAAGTTAAATAAATGTGTTGACACACGGTTGAAAAGACCCTATTCAACAATCGGCCTTTGTGAAAGAAAAAAAAACTACCTCCTGCTTTGATATTTACATAACTAAGGAGATCCTGCAGATCAGTCAAGCAGTTAACTCCCACAGTTATGAGGTAAACAACGCCTGCTTTTCTGATCACAGAATGACTGTGATGTAGTAATGCTTGAAAATTCAAATTTGCTTTATGCTACGTATGACACTCTATTAGAGCCATGTGGATCAAACATTTCCCTTGTGATTTTTTCATTTAATCTATTTTGTTTGTATCACACTAAAAAAACAAACCTCCTTTTTTAGCACAGGTGGAATAACTGATAACATATTTTAATTTGTTAAAATTAGAGCAGTTGTCACCATAACTCAGCAGCCAGCACAGTGAAAAAAGAAGCTGAAAAACCATTAATGAGGTAAACAATTTGTAAACCACAATTAATTGGTGATAATTTGGAAGAATTAATAATTTAAGTAATTTTAATGTCATATAGTAGCTGTTCCCTGTTGTGTGTCACTGAAAATTGAATATCTGTGCCTTTTTAGACTGTTGGTCGGACAAAACAACAAGTGGAATATGTCGACATGCGCTTTGGGAAATAATGATGGACATATTTTATAGACCAAATGATTCACAGAGTAAATAATCTGCAGCTGATAATAGATAATGAAATAATTTTTAAGTTGCAGGATATGATTTGCGATGACCATTTAATCCTGATTTCCACACAGATCCGGACACAAGTTGGATTTCTGATGTTGACCGTGGCCCAAGTGTCTCTGCCTTCCCTGACCCAGTGAATGGAGCGCTGTGACACCAGGAATATGTCCTGTAATCCGTCATGAAAAAGCTCTCCATTCCATACTGTACCCTGTAACAAGACCTCCGGCTCTCAAGTTACAGCTGTGCAAGAATAGTTTGTGTTGAGCTATATAGGTCAGTGGTGTGTGCTTGAAAAACATAGATATATCTAGTCATTTCTGTGGATGCATTAGGTATTATTCTGTATTTTGATTCAATAAAAAAACTGATGTTAACTAAACCACATTTGGTTGTTTTATTATATTGCTCAAAACTGATGGTAAAAACAATTTCCAGTCGATGTAATACAAGTTTACTTCTGTTACACAGGCTGTGTTAGAGGTTTGTCACTGTTTTTGTGTTTTTATAGTCTCTGTAAAAGCATAATCTAGCCATCTACCAGCAATGCACCTTCCTATCTTCTATGATTCTCCCTCCTGTCCGTCCAGTGTTTTCTCTGGGGGAATGAGGCCCTGCTGTTGCTTTTTATATCTCAGTGGATTGGCATGCACATCCAGACACCAAGGCCAAGCAACAATGCTTTTTTAAAATGCTCAAGATTATGGCCTCCAGCCTAGAGAGAGATTTTTTTGTGTGCATTGTAAATCATATCACCACTTTTACTGTTATGAGCATTTTGGATTTTCATTTATCTTAATTATAGAAACTGATTGCAAGGCTCCTAAATCCGTCTGTTTAACTGGTTGATGCGGGCTAAGCAGTGACAAATCAAAATATCTGCATCTGCGGGTTGCTAAAAGTACACTGCAGTGACATTACATGAATAAACGACAATTATAAAGGTTAGATCTATATCGCAGGAACAAGAGGCTCGCAAATACTCGCCAGTGTTTGGATTTATTAGTGTTGGACTACTGGCTGAATCTTACGTAAATGTACCTTCTTTAAGTCTGATTGTTCACCCGGAATTGATATCACTTCTTTCCCACGTGTATGAGCTGCGAGCAACTTGACTAATTTTTGCAGAGAAATATTCATGATGATATACAGGATGTTCATAAGATCTGTAATTGACTGTGGGGGTATGGCATATGGGACAGCAACTGGAGCTGGATGGGTTGGGGGCTAAAGCACTCAGAATATGTGAGTGAGCTTGTAGAACAACACCTGTTAGTGATCTTTTAATTGAAATGGGGGAAACCACATTAGAGCTGATAAGGAGCGAACTGTCTCTAAACTACTGTATTAAGTTTAAGAGTTATGGGTCCCTCATTCCTGCTAAGTGTACAGGGAACACTGAGAGCTAAAGGAAGAGGTGGAAAAGTAAGGAGGGGGAGTCTAGTAAATTCCACGGGTGAGAGAGCAAGTGGGAGCAAAGGATATGTCAATGGGCCCGTCAGTGGCAAGCATTTCACAATGAAAGGTATGATATGGAAAGCAGATATCAAATCGTGTGTCAGTCTTCACTACAGACCTGGTGGCAATCTTGTGGGCATTTGGGTGGATGGAGGAAGTTTGACCTGGAAACACAGTTATATGCTCAGATTCTCCGGCAGTATAATGGCACTGAAGGGTGGGAAAAGTGGGACCAGACCAGATGTATCAGTAAAAATTTTGACTGAGTTTAATCAAGTATCTAGGTTGGGGAGCAAAAGCATGTAGGAGTACAAAGGAATGAAGACGCTGATAAGACAGCAGAAAGTTCCATCAACAGGAAGGAAATAATAACTACTCTGAGACTGGGTCACTGTGTACTGAATCATGGGCTGGCAATAGTTGGAAAGGACCCGGATATCACATAGAGAGAAGCCCCATGCAAACAGAACTTGCATGGAGGTAAAAATGGAGCATCACAAATCATTCATTGAAATCAATACTCAGAGTGGATCATTGTGAAACAACAAAAACTGTAATTTTTTCCCCCGATATCGCTGGGCTCTATGTAAGGATTTAATTCAGTTAATTGAGTTCTACAAATGACCTTAGGAGGGCAGCAATACGACTTTTCGGCGTCTAGGCTGCCGCAAATTCATCAGAAGAAGAAGAAGAAGAAGAAGACGAAGCAGCAGCAGCAGCAGAAGAAGAAGATCAATAACATTCAGGACATTCAGTCAGACACAAGACAGGACATAATTCTGGATATTGCTCATATGGTAGTAATGATTAAGGGGACAGAATAAAAATTAAATTTATGTGGATTCCTGCACGTATCGGTGTGGAAGGAAATGAGCTGGCAAATAAATATGCAAAAGGAGCAACAAGGAAGAGCAATATAAATATGGTGGTAAATTATAGCAAGTATAATCAAATGTTTAGGTTTTTTACAAAGTATAGGGGTTTATAGTAGGATTTAGGGTTTTTGTTTTGTTTTATGTAATTATCCATCCTGGTCTACACTCCTTTCCAGAAGGTGGCGGTAATGCACTTATAAGTTGTTTACCAACCGCCATTAAACGACAGAAGAAGAATTCGTCTGTCCCATTATTTTCCTCTACCCGCCAAGATGCAGATATGCAGTGTGTGCAGCGAACAGACACCAAAATACAGATGTCCATCCTGCAAAATAAGATAGTAAGTAACTTTGAATAACTGTTTGCAAGTTAGTCTACTAACATTACTTAGCTTCCGCTTTGTTTGTTTCGCTGGGATCTTAAGTCGTCAAACTTGTCATAAGAAAATAGAGAACTAAATAGCCTTTATTGTAAAAGACTTTTTTTGTTTGTTTGCTAAACCTAACTTATTAAACCAAATATATCCGTCTTACTCACCAAGCGCTAAAGCTAAATTACTATTAACGGTAGCTAACGTTACGTAGCATACGTTATAAAACATGACATTGGTTCCCAGTTCATAAAAACATGGGGACGCTTGTAGCTAAAATTAAAAATGAGAAAAAAACATGAGCATATTTACAGAACATGCCATTGACCTAATGTAGTGTTAAATTCACGTGAAAACAATTTTGACATCAAGACCACGTGGGACGGCAGCCCACGTAGGTCAAAACGATTTCCGATGTGACGTAGTAGGCCAGTATTCCCACTGTTGAACGAATTGAACATAAAACCATAAATTGTTTTGATTGATGGTTTAATACCTCATTCATTAATTCACTCTTATCTTTAATTGAGGGTACACTCGTTTGCTTATTAATAGACAGAATCCCCTACTTCGAACAATCTTATTTTAACACGTAAACATCAGTAAACAAATAATTGCACAGCGGAAATTACCATGATCTGCCAGATAAATTACTGTTTTAAATTGTGTTTTTCAGTTGTTCACTTGGCTGTTACAAGAGGCATAAAGGTAAATAACATTTATCTCAGTATTTTAATGACGTAATTATGATACATAGACGGGCTGTGATCATAAACATACTCGGAGGACATATTCTGCTGCTCATCATCCGCTGATCCACCATCTAATATCCCTTTTTTTGCCCATAGACACTTGCGTTCCTTTTGAGCAGCCTACACCCATTGATCCTGAAGCTAAGGATGCCTTCAGCACTGGTATGGTGCTATTTCTCACATCATCCCAGTGATTCTATGTGTAGTGCATCCATATCAGCCAGCAAGAGCACAAAATAAATTGATAAGAGGCTGGAGTGTGCAATATATAGAGTAAGTTAGCAGAATGCGATAAAAAAATGTACAAAAACTTATTAGTTACTTGCCTAATGCCGTTTTACATTTCCATATGATTTATCATACTCATTTGTTACAAGAACTGAACAAAATCACTGTGGAAAAATAATAAACAATATACTGTATGTGATAATCTATAATGCTTAAAACGGCTTGTCACAAAACTACATTTCACTGCTCACGTTAGAGATGGAGAGTGGGCAGGACAAGTTGAATTTAAGAAGTGTTGAGAAATATTTGTGTTACTTGAACTTGTCAAAAACTGTCTTTTAATATTTCCTTTAGTAGATAGTCACAGCAGAGACCAACCTAGTTCAACCTTCACAATGTTCATATTCCCTGTGTGAATATCTTTTTGTTTTACTGTCTTTGCAGAACCATGGACTGTCGAGGATCTTTTGGATGAAGATGACATCACTGACAAAGTGCCTCTACAGAGGCTCCAGCTATTAGGTGCTAATCCAACATTACCTTTTGCCCGCTCTTAATCCTTCAGTTTTTCTGAAGTGTATTTACCGATGACCACACAAATTTTTTTTTTTTCAATAAAGTCCAATGTGGATAATTCATCTTTTTTTTCCCCCACAGGCCAGTCAAAAGAGCTGAGAGATCTTCTTTGCAACCCCCACCTGAGACAGTTACTATGCTCCATCGACTGTGCAGACAGCAAATATGATGCAATGAAAGCTGCCATGCAGGAGCCTCTGTTTGTAGAATTTTCAGATCAGTGTTTGAAAACGGTAGAAAAAGAGGCACAATCATTAACCTCAAATGAAGCTCGTGATTTGTGAACTAGTTTTCATATCTGATAATTTTTTTACTTTTTGAAGGGGGCGGGGGGGGCGGGGGATTACCTTTATTCAAAATGTTTTTGAATGAGTCACTGTGCCATGCATGTAATTCACAGCATTTATTTACTGTAATTTTTGTTGATCCCACTTCCTGTCCTGTGCCTTGTCATGCAAAAGTATGTATATAGTGTTCAAATAAATGCTGAAGTATTTTCAAACTATAAATTCCACAGTCCACACCAAAGGCTTTACAGTGTAGTTAACTAAACTCACTTGTTAAATAGCTGATCAAAGTTTTAGGTGGAAGAAAAACATTCTATAGTCTTTTTTTTTAACACTGACATTTATTTCAACAAAGCAGTAATTTGAATATTAACATAACTCAAGTTGTACATTGATCCCTTGGTACCACTGACAAAAACAAGTATATATATTTCAAATGAATTGAAACACATTTCAGTGAATCTATAGCTGGAAAAGGTTAAAAGAAAAGGAACTGTTAGGAAGATGCTACAGGCTGTCCCTGTAGGTATAGTGTTGCATCAAATGGAGGATACACATTAAGTGTTACGTTATACGTTTTGAATATTAAAATCATGACTATAATATAAACTGGTGACTAAAAACATGTTTCACACAAAACACTAGTGTAAAAAGACTTTGGTATGTTATACAATGCTTGCATTGATGCTTTGGACTACAGCAGATTCAAATCCACATCGAAAGTGGTTTAGTCGAACGCTTAGTAGATGTGCATAATATTAAAAACCCGTATTGAACAAAGCATTAATTTGAATAACAAGGGTTCATCCTTTCCCTGTTTCACATAAGTGACGTGTCGTCTTGCTCATGACATTTTCCTCAGGTATGTAGTTTAAATGTGCAATATGTGCTTCACATGTGCAAAACTTGCTTAATCACTTTTTCCCCGGCATTAATCACACTAGAATGAATGTTGGATGATGCTGTGCTAATATACACACTCATACGCACATCTGACTTACCGATATGTTTTTACACATAATCTATCAAATCACACATAAATAGCCACTCTTAAATAAACACGTATACAAACAGCCCATGTGATTTGAGTGTGCATTTCAAGAAAGGCACTTGTCAAAGGCCCAATCCTTTGATCAGCAGTCAGATGTTCCAAAGACGCAACAATGAGACAAAAACCAGCAGTTCTGTTTGTAAGGGTGCTCAGATTGTCCCCGTCTGGAGAACTGGAATTCTATGGCACAAAGACTCATTTTTAAAAACAAGTCTCATTTATAAAAATGAGTCTTTTATTTCGCTTGTCCTGCAGTGACATCATCATAGCCACAACTTACACCCCATGCATTGTTTTCAATATGTGGGGCACATGGCACATATTCTACAAATTACTGCATTTGTCTCATCTCAGATATGGCAGGTTAGTGTTTCTGAATAATCTTCTGAGATCTGAGTTTTTTTGGGTTCCTGGAGCATGAAGGCCATGATTTTTTATAAAAAAGGTCAGGTTTATAACACTGCATCTTACCTGAAAACCTGCAATGTTAAAATATTGCTATGCAGGTTTTGCAGGTCTTTGCACCCTTGTATAACAGAATTTAATAATAATCAACTTTGGCATTTTGAAAACAGTTCATTAGAGCTGTAAATGATCACTTTAAACAAATACTTTTAGCAAAATAACAGCTTAAAATACCAGGTTTGTTCTCCTCTGTAAAGGATTATGGAGGAGCAGCTGCTTCACTGCAGAGATACCTCTGTGCCAGATTGTCCCTCAGCTGTGGCCATGAAATCAGCCTTTAGTGTTCTGTAAAGTTTTAGTTACAAAGTTTTCTCCAGCAGGATCTCGTTGAACCCCGTCACATCACTCTTCATGTCTGGCTGCCTGTCAGCATAGAGAAGTGGTGATCGCTGATAGTGCAGCTTTACAGATCCCTTAGTAGAAAAAAGAAAAGTGGATTCTCAAACGGCCAATCATTAAAAGCATACAGATGATAAAAATTTTATAGGGCATTTAAAAACTTGTGGACATCACTGAACCCTGAACCCTCACCTTGGGTTGAGCCCGTATGGAGGCGAGCTCCTGCGTGTACTGGTTGGGCTCCACCTTGTACTCCCCTCTCCTGGAGGGCAGGTTGAGGGTGGCCATCACAGACATCATCTTCTGCAAGCCTGTGGCCGTTAGAGACACGGTGATGGACGGGGCCGAGGCCAGGGCCAGGCCCATGGGCCACCCTCGCACTGCCACAGGCTCCTGGATGTTGGAGAGCTGCACCGAGCCTCGCTCCCTGACAACAGGGTTCAGTGCTGGTACGTCTTCCTCCACAAGGTCCTTCGCATCATCCAGCTCTGCCTCGGCCAAGGATTTCAATAGGGCCTGCCATAAAAACCACACACTAATTTTCATGTAATCTATAGCTCCACATTTATTTATTTATTTAACAGAGCCAGATGAATGAACATTGCAATAAAAGCACCAGTGTCAGCTAAAACGGCTTTTTTCCCTGGAGAGATTTAGTATTGCACTCATCATGCACTGTGACATCATCAGACTCATGATAGACAGTTTTTTTTAAAAAAAGGTTTAAAATCAATGCAGAATCCTTTACACAGCTTTTTACACATATGCAGTAGTACTCCCCGATATGTAACATCGGGGAATATTTCCTGTAATGTTTACAGATAGATTCACTGAATATGATAACTTTGTGCTGCATTATTTCACAGACAGTTCACAGACACACGTAAAGTACAGGAAATACACAAATCACTGGCACAATAAAACCAAGGTCATAGTAAAAGACATGCAGTTTATCCTGTTTGTTCACATAAGGGTATTTGGGGGAGCGTGACAAAGAGGTGCAAACAAAGAGGTCATTGCGCTTGAGATCATTCAGGTTATAACTCTGAAATATTTCCATTTTTGTTGGTGCCAGTGCACACCATGGTGTAGTGGTGTGGAGCAGGGACCTGCAAGAACCATCATCTAAAAAAAAAATGAGACTGTGAGCTCCAAATACTGTATGCATTTTGTAACTTTCCGAGCCATGAAAAAGGACCTGAGAGAAGAACACTGAGGGCAAAGGGTTGTTCTGTCTATCTTATAAAAGTAAATGTTTCCGAGGTCAACAGGTGGCCATTCTTGAGGATCACTTAACCAAACATAACTACAGAATCTGTAGGGACGACCCTGCAGTCCACTACGTTTTAGTTTAGCATTCTAGAGCACTTGACTGGAGCACAGAAATATAATCTGATGACATGTTGACATGCATGTACCGCAAACGAGATAAATATCTGCCTCATATCTTCCTCACAGGCTCTTCGCGTTTATTTAAACCTCCAACAATATGGTGTGATGTCACTATAGGTCAAACAATAGCAACATAGCAATAGATGACAACAGGCAGCACAGACAGACTGAGGACAGCAAGGACAACTTGATTTTTAGTGCTAACAAAAAATTAATTTTAATTATCTTTAAATAGCCACAATGAGTCCAGTTCTTTAACATGCGGTGTGATAGAGTTCCCAAGTGGTGTTATTGTTGGCGACCCAGTGGCAAAGACAGTGTTAGCAACATGGCTACTGTTAGCAGCCTGGCTACTGTCCAAAACAAAAGCAACCATAAGAATTCCAACTGGACCTAGAAACTCTGGTCTCAGTGCTGTGATAAAGACTGAGTTAACACCCAGTTGTATTAATAAGTAGGCAGGTCTTGTTACTTATGTACTTGGTAAATGGCCTTGCATTTATATAGTGCTTTTCAAGTCTACCATGTCTTCTGAGTCCGAGTTTGGTTCCTATGAGCCTATTAGTGTTTATTTATTTCAAGTTATTGAAGGCTGATCAATGGAGAAAAGAAACCACTACAATGAGAACCATGAAGAATGAGTAAGAAAACATGAGATACAGTATGTGTTCTTTCCAAATCTCACCCTCCACTTCTTCCAAGTGCTCTGGATGACTGCAGCTGCTCTGTCCCATCTCCGGACCTGCCTCCTGACCAGCCACGATCGCACCGCTGCAGGAGGAACAAAACACTTCCAACATCAAACCAAGCCATTCATTCTGCAAGTTTAATCTGTGCGTTGTGGAGACAAATGTTTATGTACTCCCATTCAAAAGGATGTAACAAAAGAACATCTGTCATTAACAGTTAATCAGGTGAGCTTCGGTGTTTGGCAGCTTCTGAGGGGATAAATACTGTCAGCCTGCCAATTCTGTGTACAGACTCTACCAGCTGGTTCCTGTTGACCAGACAGAGGTCAGAGCCAGCAGACTCAAAAAGTGGGAGCGAGGCCATAGAGCTCTACTGATACCACTCAGTGGTGCCTGGCCAGGCCATTAAGAGTTTACCTGCTTGGATCAGGGTAGCAGACCGCTGGCAAGTGTGGTGTCTGCGGTGCTGGTACCGCCGCCAGCAGCACTGAATGGAGAAGGCACACCGAGACAGGATCTTCTTCCTCTGATCCTCCAGCAAATCTAGCTGTTAGACAAGAGCCAGGCAGGTCAGTAATCCAAAGACACCAGAGCCCTTATTTGCTATATAGGCCTGATAAATTACCCGAATACCCAAATAAGTACAATATGACCAGATTGAAATAGTTTATTCTGACTGTGTAGTAAATTTGCAAATTATTTCCAAGCTATACATAGACTTTAAATTACGTGTGAGGATGTGTGTGTACCGCATATCAATGACTGACCACTGACTGGGTGAGAAAAACTTTAGTCCTTCCGCAGTGCACCCATGAATTGTGTTTTTTACTGTCAAGGTTGTGCGAGGGGTCCAATGCCTTGTGTTGTAACACGACACGGAGGAGCTTCTCTGCTTCTTGGCGAAGATCGTCTCCGCTGTCCACATCTAAGACAAAGAGGACTTAGAGTGAAGCACTGGAAGCATGAGTCAAGAGTGAGCAGAGCAGTAGAGATTCAGTTTTACCACATAGTAAGCATAAGTGTAAAAGAACAGAGAAAAAACCATCAGAATCAACAGCACAGTTTCGATATCATGACTGTGAACAAAGCATCTTTCAAACATGATGATATTTGGCAGCATTCAGGATTAGTGAGCAGGATCCTTGAACATTCATACAACAAGAAGATTCCACAGTCATGCCAGCAGCTCTGTGAGGCTGTACCTGGGTACAGTGGTGGTTTGGGCCAAATGCTAATGCTAACATGCTCACAAAGGCAACATGATTACCATGTTCTCTATTTTAGTGTGGTGGGTTAGCATACCAACATTTAGCACTAAACACAAAGTAAAGATGTGGCTGATGAAAATGTCAATAGTTTTGCAGGTTTTTAGTCATTAATCAAAGTGTGGGACAAATTCAGATCACCAAAGTTATCACAGATTATCCTGAGGGGACCGTGATGATGTGCGTTTACTAAATTTAATCCATCCAATGCTTCTTTTTTCCAAAGACATTTCACAAAAACCCTCAAATGTCAACATCATGGTGGTGCTACAGGAAAAGTCAGGAGACACCAAGTAAGTAGGAGTCATCCTGTGTGGACTCAATTAGAAACAATTAGTCATTTAATCAATTAGAAAATAAGTTGTCAGTTATTTTGATAATTGATGAATAATTTCAGTCATTTTTCAAGAAAAAATGTCAAACATTTGCTGGTAACAGTTTCTTAAATGTAACGATTTTTTTGTCATTTCTGATAGTCAATGAAGAGTCTTTGGGTTTTGCACTGTTGGTTGGACAAAAGAAGCAATTTGAAGACATCACATCAGGCTCTGAGACACTGTGATGATTATTGTCACAATTTTTTCACTTTTTATAGACTAAACAATCAACCATGAAAATAATCGTCAGATTAATCGAAAATGTAAATATTTGTTAGTTGCTGTTGACGTATTCCAGTCTGGACTAAAGTGGTGAACAGAATGATCCATAGAGCTGCTAGCATAGCTAAAAATCAGCAGAACAGTGGGTTAAGATGAATATAAGTTCAAGCATACAATGATCAGGAATGAGAAGAGAAATATGAAATGACACGCAGAGCAAGCCAAGATAGTCAGAGGTGCATGAATTTACCTGGAAAGTTCATAAGTTGCAAATTTTGTTAGAAAGTCCTGTTTTTATACACCAAATGGAAAAGCTCCAAGAAGAGTAGAGAACTGAGGATCAAATTTACAAAGAGAGCTAATGACGGAAAAGGAGAGTAAACCAGCAGACCTAAGGAGAGGAAATAAAATCACTTTTTGTCCACAGTAAACATGCTAAAACTGACTTTAAATGGATCCCACATTAAACTGCACTTACCAGCACAATGACTTAAGTCGAAATGTGAATATTTTGCAATCAGTCCGTAACGTTGCATGAAGGCTTTGAAAGGAATTCTGTAAAACAGAAAAGACAAGTCAACCAAAATCCAAGAGAAACAAAGCAATACATTAAGAGTAAACACAGGAAAAACGTTTGACCTTATTGGAAAGCCAGCAGCGCTAATATGAATAGTCTCCACAATCCCACAGGCCTCCAATTGCATGATAACCTGACAACAGACAGCAAATATCCATTAGAACCTTTATATTTTGTGAACGTATAAAGCGCCGCCTCTATTTGTTGTCATTGTAGTGTTAAATGTGTGTGCAGCACATCTACCTCCTCCTTTTTGAAGGCCAGCGGCTTGCAGTCTGGGTTCGGTTTGATGCAGCGAGTGTAGTGAGGAGTTGTGGTGTGGAGGATCCTCATCAGGCTCTCCAGAGAGTTCTACAATCAGATATAACATCATCAGTGCCACGACTCACCGCTCCCAGGAGGAACTCATTGGGCCCCAACAAGCTTTTGTTGTCAGTGTGAACATGTCTTGGAAAATAGTAGCTTTAAATGCTGTGATACATTGCATTGGGTATTTGAGCAGTTCTCATATAATAGGCTCCCACCTTGAACTTAGAGACCACAGTGACTTTACTGAGCCCTTTGGTGGTCGGGTTCTCCGTTTCCTTGTCAGTGAAGATCTGGTGCAGCAGGGGGTTGTCAGACTTCTGAAGCAGGCTGGTGAGCTCTGGCGGCACCGGATCCTGTAACACAAAAGCCAGTCGCAGATGAGTGGAGGGATCTGTGGTCAACTTCATGAACACCATTCAAAAGCTCTTCTTACACACCTTGTTTTTCTCCACCATCCCCTGTATCTGGTAGTTGACTTTGCCAGCGTAATGGGTCACGGTGAAGTGTGGCTCCTTGCTAAATTTGTCCCAGCTGATGTTGGGGTTATCACAGAGCTCCTTCTCCAAACGAATCCTGAGTGTCTTTGCATCGGAGGCTCGATTAAGACGACTCTCCTACAGGGCAGGTATGTAAAAAAAAGTTGGAAACATTCTTGCTATGGATATATAAATATATATATCTAAAGATGACTCCAGGTATGTTTTAAGATGCATATAAAACAGAGCTTCTGCTTTCACTTTTTATTATTTGTATCATTAAAAAATGATGACAATAAAAAAGAAAGAAAATGAGTGGCATACCTCATTAAGAAGAGAAAACACACTGACAGGGCTTCCCTCTATCAGATCCAGACATCTCTGATTGTCTTGGTATTTGACAAAGGACCACTGCAACCCCTCTGACACATATTCCTCCTGGGAGAAGCAGAGATAAACACACAGATTCAAGGACAAAATCCATTTCTCGCCTTACCCAAGCTGCGACAAGTTGCTATGCTTTGATCAACAGAGATTTCATAAAGATTGAAGAAGAATGTCTGAGGCCTGGAAATTGACATGATAAGCAGATCACCATCAAAGAAACTACGGCTGTGCCAAGATCTCTGCATGGCAACAGACAAACTGACAGACGCTACCTGCTGAGCTCGGAGATAATGAGTCACAAAGTGCTGCTGCAGTTTCTCGTTGGTGTAGTTGATGCACAGCTGCTCCAGGTTATTGATGTGGAAACACTCGAACCCGTACACATCTAGAACTCCTGGAGATCAGAGAGGACTGTGTGAGCTTATGAAAAGAACCCGGGGCAACAATTAGAAACCTTCAATGACGTAAACAACACTAATGCATTTACCTATGAAGTTGCACCATGTGGATTTGTCTGCACATATGCTGTTGTTGATGAATGTAACCAGCCATTCAAATAATCTGGGGGGGGGGGGGGAAGTGACACATCATGATTCACAGACTTCCTCACTGTTTACTGTAAACAAAAAGGAATGATGGTTTCACATTTGAGTGTTTGGTGTGAAGTTTGAGTCTTAGTCAACACTATCACACTCCATCACAAATAGTCAGATTGTCGCTCTTACTGGGCGTAGATGACCTTGGCCAGGCAGTCTCTCCTCGTGCCGCACTCGGCCAGGGAACAGGGCTTGAGCACGCTCTGCTTGCCTGCCTTCAACGTCCGCACTCTTAAACACGTCTGAAGCTCCACGGCAGGGACGCACAGCAGCTCAGCAGCCCTCTGCAAGAAGTCTGAGACACAGGCAGGAGCGGAAGGCTGTTCATGTTTGTTGGTAGTTGGCAGGGAGCGGGGTGATGTCATGGAATTTATTGTTCAATCAAAGTACAGCCTGTCTGCCATCTTTCAAATAAATCTCATCATACTGTTTGTATTTAAGTCGGCCTTAAGTTTCTAAATAATGGAGATATTAAGCACTGAGTAACTGGAATTGATTCTATCCAATACCTTTGGACTGTTCATCTAGGTTACAAGGCTGTGATTCATCCGAAGAAGAGGAGAAATTCACATTTCCCAGCTGCAGAGTCCCAGCTAATATCTGTAATGCCATAAAACAGAAAATATTAAAGTCTACACTCACAGAGAAATAAAGATAAGCAACCCCCCCCCCCCCCCTGT
>JBBPCS010000226.1:83453-95953 GCA_037974645.1 Hollardia meadi
AACAAAAGACCATGTGGTCTCACAAAGTTCAGTTTGATTCACACCATAAAATACCTTCAGTTATGGATCCCAACACAGCCTATGACAAGACTCTAATGCAGACTACTGAATACAGGGCTTCATGAAGTTTGAGCATCTGTTTGCCTTCAGACAATCAGTGATTCATGGCAACTTTGTTTGTTTCTATTTTTGGAGCCATTCCTTGCTCACTTCAGATGTTTTGGATAAGGCTGACATGAACCTGTGCGGGAAGCTGAAAGTTATATGGACAAACATCGCAACTGTTTCCATTTTTTCACTTTGGATAAAGCAATTACATAAGTCAAATTCTGTTTTTATATAAATATAATTGTAACAATGGGAAATTGTACTGGATCAATATAAAAGTACTTAGAAGTGCAGATGATTGCAGGCATGTCCAAACCAACGATTGAACCTGAAAAACAAGACAACTACATGCATCTATCCCTGAGGGGATCTTGAATTTAGCTCCTTCACAGTTAATAACTGTCAGTACACCAATGAAGAACAAAGAGGTTACTATCATCTCTACATTGGGTGTGTATATATTTCTCTCACCAGCGTGGATGCAATATCTTCCAGGCCATTCTCCAGAGCCAGCCACAATGGAGGGTCCCCTTTGTCATTCACCACAGACATATCAGCTCCTCTTGTGCAAATGGCATCCACCACCAGTGGTAGCTGGTTACTGATGGCCAACTGTAGTGCCGTTTGTCCCTCCTGGGTCCTGGTAGTGGAGATAAAAAATATATATAGACATTAGACACAGAAAACTCCAGAACTATTTCAAAACTCTCCCCTTAAAATTCTTAGCAGGATACTGGGAGATTGAAATTAATTTACTTTACCTACTTCATAATCTATTAATTTGTTTTTCTACTAACCTTTCTGTATTTTGGCTCCCACATTAGTTGTTATACATTACCTCTGTGCGTTACTTATAGTGTCTGGCCCATATAACAGAAAGAGGTTAAGGTGGCAAACATGAATGGCAATGACCCCAGTTCACGTCTGGCCAGGGAGCTTCATCATATGTAATTCCCCATCTGTCTTCCCACCTCTCTCTACTGCTAACTTATAAAAGAGATAAGATGCTGTAAACAATTACAAATGCTTTACAACTGCAGGATAGCCCTGGCATTACCTAACACTGATGTCTGCCTGATGCTCGAGAAGGAAGAGGGCGCTCTTGCTGTCTTGTCTTTGGATGGCCATGTGAAGCAGGGTTTGTCCATTGGACATAGTGTCATTGATAGAAGCCCCTGAGCCCAGCAGCTGAGCCGCTATGGTGTGCATACCTGACAGACACAGATTGTACATGTTAGACATCACAACACATAATCTGGACAGTGCAGAATCAACTGTATCACAACTTCCTCGTGGAGGTGCAGTGCTGTGTACCTGTCCAGAGGGCCAAGCCCAGCACTGTCTGGTCCATGGAGTCCTTGAGACTGAAGTCTGGAATGATCTGGAAGTTGTTGGTGGCATGAAGTGCATTGGCTGCAACAGAGCCATCAAGGAAGAAATAAGTGGATTCAATTCAGGATGTTTGAGTGATAACGTGCAGTGAGTTAAAGCACCTGCCATGTTTGCAGTTTAGTTACAGGTAGTCAAATGTAGAAAACTCTTAAAACACATACTAACCTTTTTGCTCAAGGATGACAGAGACCACATCTGGGTGGTTGTGAGCAATGGCCATGTGGAGGGGGGTCTGCATAGCCACACCAAGGGTGTCATCAGGCAGAGCCTTCTGGGTCTGCAGGTTGGGGTTGGCCCCTTGCTGAAGCAGCTCTGCTGTCAGGTTCGCCAGGCCACAGCAACATGCTGTATGAAGTGGGCTCTCACCCTGAAGGAAGGTAAAGGGATTTTAATCTTTATTAGTAACACATAAAAAAGTCAGATTTATCTCATGTTTTAAAGATATTTACTAAGTTACTTTTTAAGGTACTGGTGCACTGATGCCACACTTGTGATACATTACACTAAGTGGCTGTGTCCATATTGCATTTTTTTCTGAGTGCCAGCATATTTTTCAGTTGATCCCAATGAGGAGAAGAGTTTATGTGGCAGCAAGCAGCTGTCTTGAGGAAAAACGCTGCACCCAGTGTCTGTTTCAGAGCACTCCGCCATTTTTGTGCAGACGCTCTGAGCGCTTCAAGTTGAAAATATCTCAACTTTTTAGAATGGGGAAAATTTGATGCTACACTATATATATACATTGACATGTTTTTCTTTGTTCATTGCAACTGTAATGTGATTTGAGCATCTTTCAATAAAAAAATCTTTACAAAAAAAATAAAGGACATACTACTTGCACACCAGGTTTTATAATCAAAACTATGTAATGTAATGTGAATGTTCATACACACCCATTTGTTGACATGGTTGACCTTGGCTCCGTGAGTGGCTAGGAAAAGAGCAGCTGCCTCACTGCCTGCCCGAGCTGCTCTCTGCATGAGACAGTTTCCTACAAGGGAATAAAACACAGGGAGATGATAAAAACGTATTGGCACAAACATCATCCCATTAATGAAATTACAGTGAATGAGGTTATGAAACAGCACCTGTGGTAGTGTCAGGTGCATCCGCATTGCTTCCTCTTTGGATAAGTAGGGCTGCGAAGCTGTTCTCGTCAAACGAGGTGCCGTTCACGACTGGAGCGTCGTCCTCAAATGGGTTTACTGAGGCGTCTGAAGACACGGTGATATACTGCAGGGCCAGCCACAAAGCAGTGCTGCCCTCGTGGTCCTTAAGTTCCAGGTCAAGTCTAACAAGGTAGACAGATTACATGCAGGATTATCTTGAGAGTTCGATAAAAACCAGGGTCATGTGATTTTAAACACTGGGTGACTTCAAACGGCGTTGTGTTGAAATTTTTGCCTGAATATTTTCTACATATTAATATAGTGCCATTTAAAAAAACAAAAAACATAGCTCATGATGGTAGATTACACTTGAAGACTTGAACTTACTGTTTGCACTGTAGCAGCTGGTTGAACACTGGCTCATTCCCTGATGCCACAGCTTCATGCAACGGAGTTCTAAAAACAACAAATGACAAAGCTGAAGCAACATCGTACTTTGCACGGTAGGTGGGCGCCTTTGCAATCCGATCAAGTTTATAAACCAAGAGCCCTGCGACCTACCTGCCCTTGCTGTTCTGCATGTTGGGATTGGCTCCGGTTTTCAGCAGAGCCTCTGCGATTTGTGCCATGCCGCTCATTACTTCCGCAGTGTGTTTCTTGGGGCTGAAAGAGCAGACCAGGTGAAGTGGGGTTTCCACCGCCCCCACTGTGGCTGCATTCACCTGAGCCGAGTGGCGAATCAGGAAGACGGAGGCGAATTCATCCCCTGGAAGAAGAGAAAGAAGGATCATGAAAGAAACATTCATGAAAAAAATAAATAAATTATGATTTCATGCATTAACTTCAATATCTACTGCTCAAACAGTAACCTAATCTGTACAAGGAAAAAAAAATTGAAATGGGCAGAGTGGTATTTTAAATAAAGTAAATCATTTGAAAAACACCCCCACACCTCTTTGGATGGCCTTATGCAGGAGGCTCCAGCCACTCTGGTCCACCATGTCCACATCAGCTTTGTTGTTAACCAGCGTGGTAGCAATACTTTCCAATTTTCGTGAGAGTGCAAGGCCTAGTGCCAGGTCACCGTTATTGTCCAATTCATTCAGCTTGCCAGGTAGCTGAAAACAAGATTTAAACCCGTTTAGAGCATAATGGGGGTAAAAAAGTGTCAAGTTAGTGAGCAGTTATTAAAGGGTTAAAGGGAGCCGACCTGCGAATCCATCTCAATCAGATAGAGAAACACCACATCTTCTCGCTCAATTTTGATGGCTTTGTGAAGAGGATACTCCGTTTTAGACTTGATCATCTTGTACAGAAGTTGGGCGCTCATGGTGCTGAAATCTTCTTTCCTCAGATCATCCTAATAACAGATCATGAAACACAACAAAATGTCAAATACCAGAACAAAAATATCAGAACTGGCCCATGATGGTAAAAAAAAAAGAAGAAAAAAAAAAAGGTGTCGCCCATTTTCTAGAAAGAAATCTCGAAAATAATGTTAACAGGCTGTTAAACTGAGGAATACCTTGCTTTAGTGAAAAGCAATTATCAGAGCTTGAGCCAATAAAAAAGGAAACCGAGGTGTCAGAAGGTGGTGACAGTCAACAGCCATTTTCTACACCAAAGTCATAAAGACAGCCTTGAAAATTGCAGAGCTGTGGCCTCTCTGGATTTATTGTATCGTAAATGATGAGATGATACAAACTGGTGAGACAATATAACTCAGAGGGCTGTACTATGAAGCGAGGCAGCTAGCTTATCCAGGTAACTTCAGGAGTAACTTTTTGCTGTCGGGTGTAATTTACGGATTAACTCGTACAACGAAAGGTGGATAAGTTTTACCCGAGGTGTGTTGCCATGGCATTTTACGCTGCATCCCTAAACTGCTCCAAGCAGGTTATCTTCGTGGTTAACTCGATGTTGCCCTATCTAGATTTCCATTTATACACGTGGCACTACAGCTGAGCTGTTTAGGGAGGGGAATCTTAATTAGCGGGTCAATTTCTGACATGTAGCCCATGTGTAGAATTGAATTATCCAAATTGTTTAAACACATTTAGAGGGAATATTGTACCTGTCTGTAACCCACTATCATGGCATATTAGAGCCATTTTAGGTAGAAAAAATACAGAGCTGGTGGTGGAGAGGAGTAGCCTTACAATCCAAAAGAAAACTCTGTACAGGTCAGATTTACAGCAATGTCTCTTTAAAGTCTGGATACTTCATGAGAATGTCATTATTGCTACATCCCATTGTGAAGTGGGCCTATAATTTGATTAGGTCATCACTGCAGGTAATATACAAGGCAAGCAGTGGTGTCTGCTGTTGTATGATGAGATTGAGCCTTAAAAAGTGAAGATGTGGTTCCTTGAGAACCCCCCCCCCCCCCACTATTTTTCCACAATGTTTCTTGTAAAAATAATGATTGTACTGTCAGAGAGTTTTTTTCTTGTAAATTTGTGATTTACTTTCTAATAAATTTAACACGATACTCTCAAAGATTCTGAATTTTTGTCTCGGAACATTACCCCTCTCTCTCGACTTTGACGCCATTGTACTTGACATTTCAGTTCCATTACAAATAAAAGAAGAGTCTAGACAGATGTCTACAGTGCGATGCCAACAAGCCTCCCTGGCTTTATTGGCCATTACAGTGTTCGATTTTGCCATTAACGTTTCTTTAAACTCCTCATATCCTAAAATTATCATCGTACATTATTCCTGGGAAAAATACAGAGCACAAGTCATAAGGAAAAAACTCTGCCTGCGCTGCCGAACAAGCCGCTTTTATGCAAACACACACCAACTCCAAATAAGTTAACATCGAGTCAACTAACATCTTATTCACCGTCATAGTACAGTTTAACTCCACTGTAAGTAGTCAGTTTGTCAACCCTGACTTTTCATGATTACCCCGTGTTAAATCTGAATAGGTTAAACTCCCTCTGTAGTACAGCCCTCTGATCTGTCAAAAATGAGTAAACGTAAGAAAATTAACCCACAGAGAAACACAGCAGGTTATGAATTGGTTGGTGGATTCAGAAGTGGCATACATAGTATATAGATGATCACATAATCCAGACAGCTAATATAAGACAGCAAACTAATATGGTTTGATAATGCAACAGTTTCAGCGCCAACATCCATCCCACACAAGAATGCCAACACTTGAAAGCACACACGAACACCCCCTAAATTGCCCAGTTGGCCACATACTAACACTGCCTGAAGGTACTCACCCAGTGACTGGCGATGATCTCCCCACAGTAGTTCATCAGGGTGGCGGCATTTAGTTCCTCGGCTGTTTGGTAGAAGCGAATGCAATTCCTGACATTCACCGAAGACATCACTCCTTTTTCACACCTGTCCCACCGGAGAAACAAATGTATTTTCGGGGTGTTAAGCCACATCATATGTTGCTTTCTAAAATGTTATGCAGCAGTAGCACTGCCACTAGCAACAACTGAAGTTCAACTGTAGCCTGCAAAGCAAAAGTCAGTATTCGCTGACCTCTCTCTGAGCAGCTGAAGCTGGAAGCGGTTGGCCAGCTTCATCAAGTCAATAAGAAAGGCATCATCCTCACTGAGCTCCAACTCATCGGTGTATGCCCAGCGCAACATTGCCATGGCAACCTCAGGTTTGCAATCTGGAAATACATCATGCCATACAATCAGGAATAATTAACCTGCAGTAAGTCTAACATAATAACAATAATTTTCACATTTATCAGGCAGTCATTTCCTGACATTTGTATGTATTAAAACCTTACTGATTAGCTTACTGGCAAATAGGCATGAGGGCCAAAACCTGATCCACTAGTACAACTACTACTAACCCAATCCACTCCAAAATAAACATTGGGTCTTCATCTATTTACTCATAAGCATGTTGCCCAACAGAGGTGAAGGTAGATAACAGCTGGATTTTCATTTTGATTCAAGTTACTCCTTTAAAACAAGTCAAGTCACTCCAGGGTTGCTCACCAGATAGGTCCAGTTCTGAGGTGGAGGCCAGGTTCGCCAGACTCCAGACATCACTGCGAGCAGCCAACACAAACTTATGGGCACTGAGCTTCTCCCCTGCGACATTCACTTTCAGATCACTGCAAAACCAACACATTCATCTCTGAAAAAACAAGTATGTAATGTATATCACAAATATTCTAGGTCTTCGATAATGCCAAAACTACCAATGAGTGCCAAAAGACAAAAAAAGAAAATGAACTTTTAGAAAAGGCTCTCAATATTTTGCCAAGAACACTCAATAGCACTCAAAATATGTCTTACAGTCGCAGGCATTGATGACATTATGTGACAAGCCAATCAACTGCAACCATGTAGCAGCAGAAGTGGGTTGTTTTACAGAACGCATACCAGAGCATAACATTTGCAGAAACCTCTACCCATCTATTCCGACCGTGATCCTCACCTGTACTGTTCCTGCTGATAGAGGTCGGCCACAATGTCCAACAGACGGCTAATGAAGGTGTTGGCAGGTGCAGGGCTGGGGGAGCCCTGGCCAGAGGTCTGAGCAGCAAGCACGGCACAGCGCCTCTCTGTGTCGGCCAGCTTCTGCTGCATCTTCACATACTCCTGCCTGAGCAGGGCCAGGTGCTTCTGCAGCTTGGCCACCTCCTCTGTCCCACATCAAGTAAAGGAGACAGACAGAGGACAAAACCAAGATGCAGGGAAACAAAAAAGTGGATTAGAAAGACCCATTTCTGGACACAGATTAGAACTCTTTTAAGAGTCCTTCCCCTTTGGTCCAAATAACTAGGGTTCCAATATACAGTACCTCGAGTTGGTATCCTCCTTTTTTTCTTTAATCTGTTATTTAAATATCATTCTTATGGTAGTGATATGTCAGGAAAGAAGCAAAAAGGTTGTAAACTAGATTGTCACCTACAGTACTAAGGGTTTGAGAAATAATAATAATGGCCTATTTCTTGTCAAAAGCACTTCCTGGTTTCAGCCAAGTTGCACAGAAAAACATTTTCAGCATTCCCTTTATAAAAGGATAAAAGACGCAAATTTCTGAATCTTTAAAACAGAACGGCCACATCTCAAAACAGTGTTTCTGTTTTGAGAATGCTTTCCCTCTTCCTCTAAGTGAAATACACTTTCTACAGATCTTCGTGTTACAACACAAATTCATGTCTCAGCCAAGAGGTTCGCTGAGGCCCATTTCCTTCCTTTAAAACAGTAAGGTTTTAGTGGGGAAAAGAATGCTGATGCGGCACGTTGCTCCTCCCTTGTAAACCGTTGGTGGCACAGCTACTGGTCATGAGGAACAGAAGGGGGGTGTTTCTGAAAACCACCTGATCAGCTCAACACAGGAAGGGCAGTATGGTGGAGTAACAGCTTAGGACTAACTGACCGGCCACTGGACAAATTCTTAAAATACACCTTTGTTTTGCATTAACAGGCCTCACTTATGCATTTACAAAACAAGTATATACACCTGTAGTTTTTGTACTTAGGTTTGTGAAGTTTATTCTCAGACAACTGTACATACATCCAGCCCTCAACATTTAAAAACACTGCACCATAAGCAAAACTTGTGTGAAGTGTACTCAGTTTTGTCAGGACTTGTGAATATGATCTTGTCTCTTCGAGAATTTGTAAAACAATAAGTGAAGACACCATAAAACTCATTAAAATGCAATAAAAAAAATATCACACAACTGAATACAAGTATTACACAAGTAATTTTAAAGAAAATTTAAGGTATTCTGCTCAGCAGCAATGAAGCAACTCCCTTTACAACCCCAACACGACAGACTGAAGAGTTAGTTCTCAGGATTCAAATTGGTAAGTAGATTCCCCTTAACACACAGTAGACATTCCCTTCTGTCTAAGCCAAATATAGGTGTTGCCCTTGGCCATGGCTCTCCTGTCAGGTGGTCCAGATGACACCTTACAGAATGACACACCTGCCCTGTACTGTGAAGTCTCTTGATTCGTATTTACCTCACAGTTAACAGAACCGATATCAACATGTATATATATTTTTTAATTACACTGCAAAACAGCGGCAGTTAGCAGTGTGTTAGCTGTTCAGCGAGTAATTATAATGAAGACAGTTTGATGCGATCCTTGACGTTGCCATTTAGCTTAACACTTACAACAGCATTACCTGTGAATTCCAAGTTAACATAATATATATATATTTACATAGCAAACATGTAATCTACCTAAACAAAATATGTTATCTATTCAGTCCAACCCACCAACATCATCTCTTGCTCGGTTCGGCTAGTTATTACTCGTCGCTTTAAAATTGAGCTAGCAACATCAACGAGAGCTAACGACAGAGGTTGTTCTCTGGCAAGCGGAAAGTGACAAGACAAATGTCGTATTTTCAACCACAGGCAATGCACGGTTTATTAAATTGCCGAGACACTAGTTGATTCAGTCCAACAGATCAACAAGCTTACGAGGAAAACAGGGAGTGTACCAAATGATAAAAATACAGTCTCATACCTTCCGCCATGTTGCTCAGCGTTAGCTCCGTGGCCTGACAGTCTCTATCGCGATATGATGAAGAGGCAGATAGTAGGTAGTGGTGCTGCGTTCAAATGATTCCTCAAAACACGTTAATTTATAGTTTATCACATGATAATTACTATTCTTACACGGAATTCTAAAGTGCTAATCTATTAATTGACAATATTTGTGCCGAAATTGATTTTCTATACCAATGGGTATAAGGTGTTAACTTGACTTTTCTCTCATTTACAAAAACACAAGTCCTCGGTGACACTTATTACAGTCTCTTATGATTTCATTGTGATATGACGGATTGTCTCCACAGGCGAGAGCTAAAAGGAGTTTCTGCATTGAAGAGGTACATTAAGTTCTCTCACCCAAGGTGACGCGACAGAGTAGGCTGTATTACGTTCAAACCTGATGAACGATCGTCAAACTTGTGTTGCCTTCAAGTGCTCCTGCTAAACTCCTACCTCTATGTGCCAGGCCAGGCACAGTTCTAAAGCAGGGTATCTAAATTACACTGGTCGGCAGATTCAAGTCTGCAAGTCATTTAGTGATATGTTTGAGTAAAGGCAAGACAATAAGGTGTCTGTGAATCGCAACTAAAAATACACTTACTATACAGTTAATCTGCCATAATGCAACAGTAGCTCTAATAATTCAGTTTTTTTTGGCAGTGTGGTTCATCATCACCAACAATGGCTTAACTTAGTCTCCAACACAAAAAAGAAAAAATCTGAATGAAAACAGGTGACTAGTTTATAAAAACATGAGCAGAAGAGGAAACCACATGCCCTTGGAACAATCCCCTAAAGCCACAATAAACTGCATGTAAAGAATATATCAAAATATATAATTTGAAGAGTGACTTTGCTGATTAAACAGACTATGACTGTTGTATTAACTGTCTAAATATCTGCAATATTTAGTGGCCATTTTGTTGAAAAATTGGAAAACAACGCAAGGGCTACTCTATAAATAAATGTCATTTGTAGAATTTAAACACTTAGTGTATCTGAAAGGTTTCTGTTATCTCCGTCATGAGAAATATGTTATTCATGTTGTATCCAAAACACGCCTGAATTAAATACACAAGTAAATATTGAAAAAAAAGTCATATTTTAGAAGAACTCACTACAGGTTTCATAACATGAAAAATATACATCAGTATTTTGTCTTTGTACATTAGGCAAATCTGCAATTGTTCGGTGAGCAGAATAATCTTGGGATTGTGGATCAGGGGAAAGAGCAACAAACATACTGTATAGACAGACACTCAAACATTCGCAAACCAGAAGTCCCAGAACATTCAGCAAAAAAAAACAAACCAAACCAAAAATACCATAAAGCATGCATAACAGTTTCTACTGAGGACAACACAGACAAGGAAAAGAGGCGTTAAAATAACTTAATATTGGAGAAGAGGACCTCAAACTGTATAAGGATCAAAAATTAACATGTGTACACTTCATACTAGGGGAGTTATTGCTACACCAAATTTTTACCAATACCCTAATTATACAGATTCCCTGTGTACTGGCTATTAAATAAATTCCCACATAAGTAGTACACAATTTCTTGATCTTGTTTCAACATTTTTTTAACACATGTTCAATGCAGGGTGAGGTGGCCAGGCATTTTATTAGGAGGCACTTTTGAAAACGAATAAACAAACTTTAGCATGCACAAAAAATTAAGGGGCATGTTGCCTTTCTTAAGTCAACTGAGCAAGATGGTAAGACTTGTAACTGATGAAGAGAAACAAAATCATTCAGGTACACATACGATGTTCAGATGTGAGAGCGTTAAAGAACCCACAACGATAATATATGTACTCTAATACGGTGGTATTCCTCAGAAAAACCCTTCACCAGTCATGTCATTCATGTCTCGCTTGAATCGATCAAGCTCTTCACCAGCGATATCAGCATTACAATTCTCTTTCTATTTAAAACCTGTTTAAATAATCTAAAGAGAACTAATATTATGCTGAGATGAGAAAGGGAAAATAGACAAAAATAAAACTATCAGAACCAGTGCTACTCATTTGGTCTAAGTGTCTTGATGGATGGACAGGGAGCTTATATATTATCCGGTTTAGTCTGTGCTATATACATGTCTTTACAATATCTTCCTGAATGTTGAAGCAGTTCATAGACTTGAAAAGTGTTTTCTCATCTTCTAGGTTTTTTTTTTTTTTTTTGTGAGTTGGCACTTGCTTGGCGGTTTTCTGTCAGCCTTGATAGTCACTGTTATGTTCTATTGCAGCCTACAGTAGCCAGTCTGTTCCTGAAAAAATAAAGGAGGACAAGCCTGACGACAGGATGGAAGAGTGCAGAAAACAGTGCCGAGTTGATTTTCAATTGGAGACCTGTTGGAAAGCACAAGTGAAATGACAAGTGAAAAGTTGTTAGGAAAACCAAACACACAAGTCATAACGTCAAAACGGGTTAAAAAAAATATATGAAAAAGATAAAAAAAAGGGCAGCGAAAGATGTGCAACATGTTAGATATGTGTGCAATTCCAAGTTAAGGTGTGAAGTCTTGACTCCCTGTTGCTTTTGCTTTTAAGCTCGTCAGTTTGACATTTGAGTTGCACACTGGGTCAGATGACCGTGAATAACTGATACAAACCCTTTCATCTGAGTGGAAAAATTCATTCTTGTGCCCCAATGGAGTGAAAATGATTTTGACCACCCAATTTATATCAATGAGAGTAGGCTAAGCAACAGCAACCACCTCTCTGTGTAATGCAATACGTATCAACAGCAACACAAACTGCAGCCTCCAAAATGACCATGCAGTTAAATCAACACTTCTCCAACAGTTTCAACAAAAACTGAACATTAAAACCTTGATGAAAGGAGGATTTAATGCAGGGCTGTTTTAATAGACCGTATTAGTTTCAGCTAAGTGTACCTAATAAAACTGAAAAACTCAGTGTAGATGACATTTGAACTACCCGACATTTTTACTCAAATGTACCTGACGCACGAGGCGGCCATTTCTGATCAGCTGAAGTTAGTTGTGATTCGTGAACCAAAGTGTTTAAAAAGTCAAGAATACTTGCCCTGAAAACATGAAGCTAGATCCTTGCTCTGTATCACTCAAATGCAGTCTCTTGGCTTTTTCGTACACAACGGGCAACTTTCCTTTTGAATGCTCCGTGTCTGTCCTCCCTCCACTCTTTCTGCAGAGGGGAAACAAAGATCAAGACAATTCAGTTGCTTACAGTTGTTTTCTAGTGTATTGCATATCTCCTTATTTCATCATTCTATTCGCTATAATGAGATTTAGGATATCAATTTAAAGGTTAAATATGACATTTTGAACATTAATATAGCAGCAATATAGCAACTTGTGTGTTGAAGTTGTGTATATATATATATATATATATATATAT
>JBBPCS010000226.1:100953-107559 GCA_037974645.1 Hollardia meadi
TAATAATACATTAATATTTACTAATGTAAAGTATGGAGTACCTCAGGGCTCTGTCCTTGGCCATTTTACTCTTGGCCAAATTATATGCAGTTATGGAATACATTTGCACTGCTACACTGATGACACTTAGCTGTATGTGTCTGTAAAAGCAGAAGATCATTCTCAAATTACAAATTTGTTTGTCGACGGTGAAAAACTGGATATCACGTATTTTCCTGCTCCGGATAAAACAGCGATGTTGGTCATTGGCCTCACTCAACATAGACACCAGTTTGATAACGTAATAGTGATTCTTGAAAACAATATGATTTCTCAAAGGTGAAGAATACTGTGTTATATTTGATCTGACCCTCTCATTAAAGAAATGACCAAGATCACATTTTTTCACTTATGTGGCAAAGCTAAAAGGAGGTCTTTCCATTCATGGTTGAGGCAGAGATCTTAATTCATGCCTTTGTTTCATCCAGACTTGATTATTGTAATGTTTCATTGTCTGGTCTGCATGCCAGCACTAAAATTCTGGTGCTGCAGCCAGCATTTTAACTAAAACCCCCAAATTTGATCATATTACACCAATCTTAGCCTTGCTTCCTTGGTTTCCCTTTCATGTGAGATCAGACTCTAAGGTGCTTCTGATGACTTACAAAATTGGAAATGTGTTCAGCCCTACACACCTTTCTGACCTCATTAAACTTTATATCCCACCTCATGTATTATGTTCTCAGAATAAAGAAGGCTGGCTGAAGGGACGTTTCCCATCGTGCCCCTTTTCTCTGGAATAACCTCTTTGCTGAAATAAGTAAATCTGACTCCATTGAGGCCATCAAATCCAACCTTAAAACTAGTTTCTTCACCTTAACTTTCAATTACTGCTTAGGTGCTAAGGTAAGATAACCGGTTGCTGACTGCGGCAATATATTAACTGCACAGACATGAAAGCGGTAATCATTTTCTCATCTAACTCGCTGCAAAAAAGGAAATAAACTTATTTCCCAGAATAAAAACAGATGAGCTTTATACATCTTGGTGATCCTCAATAACAACATTTCATTGGATTGCTCAGGGCATGACTAGCCCTTTTGAATTTCCACCTGACGATTTGGGACAACAATCTTTCATCCATTAATGAAGAGGTGGTAGTACATTTGAGTATACTTCTCAAAAGCAGTGTGACATGCACATATTCAGAGGCCTAGCACAAATTCCGCTTTGATCTGCCCACAATAGAAGAGTAGCTTAGGGATAATGGTGAGATCACCTCTCTAACCCTCTCGCATCCACTCCCTGGGATATCACTCTGGCAGTAGTCAATGAGCAAAGCTTTGTACCAACAGTCAATAGTGGAAAAGAGCAGCACTGAAAAGAAAGCACTTATGATTTGACCATTATGGTGAGATTAGCATTACTTGCACTACGTTGTTTAAAGCAGATTCTAAACATGAACTATCCTGGAGACACGCTCTTGTGAAGAAAGGTTGTAAGTCAGCAGGTGGAGCGTTTGTTGTGCGCTGCAAAGCAATAGCTCACTCCTTTGTTCTGATTAGCAGTTTGACCCCAGAGATGGACTTGGCTTGCTAGCTGTCAGTGAAAGACTGGAGGGGAGCGTTGGCATTCAGGCCCGATTTCTTGGCAGCCGTTTCACTCAGCAGGGATCAGCTGTCTGCCAGAACAGATTACACCTGGGATACTGACGCCGTCCCCAGAGAGTGTTTTGACAGCTGACCCCACAAAAAAAAGGAATCTTTCATGGAAACACCAGTGTAACACAGTTTATACATATTAACGTTGATTGAAGTGTGAAGATCCATCCAAGAGGAGCTAAGCCTGGAACGCACCCTTGAATATTTCCGGCGCATTGCCATTTCAAAGGGTTTCAGGCAATAAAAAAAGTATTTTTTATTCCATTCTTAAACATTAGCTTAATATGTTTTACCTCAGACCACGAAGAACATTATTTTACTCACTTACCTCATAAAGCCTGACCAGTGAGTGCAAAAAGGGGACTTAGCAAATAAAAAGATGGATAAAGTTGTATATCTACAGTACATCCCTGTAAACAATCCTCCCCCACTAGACACATCAATTTAGAACTCCTGCATATTGTATGCATGGATGTGAGTGCACACTTATTTCAAGGGGTCAGACCTGCTTTGCCCCATGTCTTATTTCTTCACAAGGTAGAAATGGAACAAAGAATGGTTGCTAATTAAGTGGCATGTTTAGTGTGTGTGTGTGTGTGTGCGCATGACACTTTTTGCACGTTGTTGTTTTCTAAAGCTAATCGGCTACGTGCCGGAGTGCAGCAAAAGCTCACGACACCTCCTGCTAATCAAAGTTAGGCAGGAGAAAAGAGACAGAGAGAGATATGACAAAGATTAAAAACAAAGGAATGCACACACCTGCCTACTGCAATGGCATGACCCCAACTGCTAATGAATAGAGAGCTCATGCACAACCAATTAGTAGATGTGCTTGTTAAACCGGCCACTTAACGCAGGCTGTGTCAGGATAGATTGGCCTTTCATGGCTGCTTTGGGGCGATTGATATGGCTGGTGATGAGTGCATTAACAGAGGAAAAATGCATTGAGCCTAACCGAGCACCTAACAGAACGCCTACTATGGTGTTCTGCTATTACTAATTCATTTACAATGAGAAAATAAATGAAGGTCAGCCAGCTAAACAGCAACCACAAATCACTCATCTGCTATATTTGCTTGTTTGCTCCTTTGTTTTTTACCAACATTGAAAGAGAGGAAGAGTTGGGATGGTACTTGAGGGGGAAGAAATGGACTCAAGGATAGATGGGGTTAGGGGGTAAAACCGTGAGGTAATGCAGAGCTGCAAATAAACAGGAAAAGGGTCAAATGGAAAGACACAGCTGGAGTTGAATATGAGAGCTAGGTTAATGAGCCAACAGGTGGATGAAGAGAAGAGAAGAGAAGAGAAGAGAAGAGAAGAGAAGAGAAGAGAAGAGAAGAGAAGAGAAGAGAAGAAGCCAGAGGGGATGAGTAGTGCAGACAAACTAGGAAAAGCAGAGTAGGGCGTGGAGGACTTGGCACAGCACAGTGTGGGTAGAGGCAGTGCCGTGGTGAGATGCCTCATGGGAGGATGACACATATCTTATTCCCTAGAGAGTGAAGGAGAGGGGCCAGACAACCCTGCTGATTGACTGGCAGTGTCTCGGTATGTCACTCACCATCCACTCACCCTCATCAACACTGGCTGTGCTCCCTACGATGGAGCCAAGGGCAGAAAGCAGCACAGCACAATAAGAATCACACACACACACACACACACACAAACACCAGTGTTCTATGCCAAACGAATGCACAGCATTAAAGGAGCTTTTAAAATGAGTGATTCCTCCCATCCTCAGCTCTTTTTTAGTAAACATCCATGTTATTCTGGCAAGACATCTGAGAGCTGTCAACCACTTCTGATATACAGTAAACAAATATTAAATTGGCCATCAGCTCAGGGAAAGAGAATGAAAGAAATGAGCTGCAAACAGTTTTCAAAAGTCAACCTGACATCAGCTTCTAAAGGTACAATCAGGAACATCCTTGTTGCAGTCTCCCCTCACTGAGTTAGATAAGGGTGCGTTACAGAAGTTACACAGCCTCCATTTATTCACCCATTCCCTTGTTCCACAAACAGTAAATATGTGGCTATTAATTACCGCACAGCCTCTGCTGCTGAATCCAAATATCCTGAATACAGTGGCAGGATGACTCACCAGATTGGCGCTGTCCAAGGTGCTGCCAGAGAGAATACATCACACTTCTCGACACTGCGGCCCACCAGGAGCATCTTAGAGATTGGTGTATTAGTACTGTTCTCTAGTGGTCATTGCATGTACTACTGCACCGCTCATATAGGTCTCTGTCACCATCTGGTGGGGAGGGGACACATTACACTGTTTTACCTTACAGCCCCTGTGTGTTTGACTGTGGAGACAGGGAGGTGAAGTGTCTCTACACCGACAGACATTGTACTAAAGAGTTTGTCGATGAAGGATGCGAACCAGTGCCTGCAGTGATGACAAAACAAATTTGTCAGAATTTTTTTTTTTTAACAGCTGATGTAAAAGGCTTTGTATGTCTGTAATATGGACCATTAATAACTGGATCACAATTGAACAATGGTCAATAATCACATGAAACTAAAGAATAGGAGTGGGAATCTTTGGTTATCCTACAGTTCCATTTGATTCTTCAGTCTTGGTGTCACGATTCAAGACCTCATTCACCGTTAAATAAATAGAAATGGGCGCACTGTTTTCAGGCTCTTACCACACTGAAACGCAATGTGAAATATCAGTTGGGCTAACTGGTCTTGATGAAGGTCGCTTTCTGACCGAACAGGAAAATACAAAGAAAAGTTTGGGAACATGGAGCGTTATTTGAAAAAGTTAACTGCATTCATTTGGAAGCATGTTACAGTCTTCTGTCTGTATGAGAATGATGAAATTAAGGTGTCATTTACTGACCAACTTCTCTTTAATTAAATGTTGCTTTACGAAACAGAAGTCGATGTGTTTTTTAATGTGTTTTGAGATGCGTTGCAGTGGGAGTGGGTCAGCTAGTGCTGCTCCAATAACTTTAGTCTCTGGGTGATTTTGAAGTGGCAATCAGAATATAAACTCTGCATAAAGGTGAATTAGCAGTTGAAATGGAATGCTAAAAGTAGTAAAAGTTTCAGTGTAAAAGTGTCAGTTGTAGCAAAAGTACGGTTAGTTCAAGTTCAAGTGTACTGTGCACACAGCTAAGTTTTCTGCCTTGTATGAACAGTGGTGCTTGTGGGGTAAAAGTGTACATTGCTTAAAAGTGTTCGCACACATTTTTTCACCACATGTTCCAGTATGTTCATAGTCTGTGTGCTTCTTCTTCTAAGAAAGCTACCAAAGCCAGTGTGATAGCCAGAGTATTTGAAGTACTGGGGTCATGAAACCAGGTTGCTCAAATACACCCAACTGCACGAGAATTGTTTGTTTTTTTAAAGAAATTTTGCAAAACGATCTGCACTCTTTGAATTTTTCACATTTTAGTTATTTAATAAACTAATTAATTATAGCATCTGTATATTCCTATGCTATGTCAAAGTCTAAATGTTACTGCTAGGGCCAAAATTCTGGCAGAGAAAAATGGAATCCTTCATTATTGTTATTAATATTTGTTTTTGTTGGCCTGAAAATGGCCAAATTTGAAGAAGCTTATGAAAAAAACTGTTGAATATAAACTCCTCGCTGGTTGCTAAAGTTCCCAAATTCCACGACCTCAGTGACCTCAAATGACTCTACAGCCTTAGTTGGCAAAATCGGATCTCATTTATCACAGTTACTATCTGCAATGCCACATTTGTGATTTTTGCATCGCTATTCATTCATCCCTCAAGGAACACATTCTAATGTGACAAACATCCAATTTACAAATGTGCCTCAGTGCTGAGTGAAAACTGCTTTTTTTTTGAGTGTGCAGTCTTAAAAGATGCTAAATCCCACTTTAAAAATTAAATGGTTTTGCTCTGAAAGACCAGAGAATGATATGCACCGGTGTAGCCTGTGGGGAGTTACTGTGCGGAAATATTCAGTCTGCATTAGACAGAGACAATTGATCAAAACAGACTAATTAATGTATGTGTTTTACATATATTCATTTCCGTATCAAATATTAATGAAAATAAACGTATTTGTTTTTCAAATGAGCACAAGGCTATCAAATATTTCAGACACACCTCATTAAAGATACAGAGCCAAGAGCGAACATGCATTTTTAAAGCACCACGATTCACAACGGGGTATCGCAGAGTTGGCTGCTTAGCAGTGCAACCTAGATCAGCTATGCAGAGGGCTGAGTGTTGCATGAGATCAAGGTCTTCTTGTAAACCTCTCAGCCTTTTCGTCTACATTCTTTATAGCAAACATAAAAGTAGTCCTTGGGCTCTTGAGGTCCACTTAAAAAACAATTCACAAGCTTTAAGAGAGTTAAGAGAAGCTTTGGCCCAATGAATTTAGTACTCCGCACTACCACAGTTACAATGGTGTCTTGTCAATGTCAGGGGATATGCTCTATTTCTTAAACTTGTTTCTTGTTCACATTGTAATGGGGAGGAGACAGTGCCACAAGTGTCATAATAATGCTAGAAGATGCTGGTTAGACTGTGGATCTGTGCAGTTTACAGTTTATCAAGACACGTTTCCTCTATTTCTTCTTATTGTTTTAATTTTAAACTCGGATAATGCAAACAAATTACGTTACACCTCCTGACCACACGAGGGCGATAAGAGGGCGCTTTAGACAAATAAACTCCATGGCAAATGTGAGCAATTGATGTTTTGACTTTATTTTTGCCCATTAAGCATGTTCATTTATCGTGCAGTAAACAGTAACATTGTAATGAATTGAAAATAATTCCTTTGTCATTGAGATAATGACGGTGTTTTAGAATCTCACAAGGGGTTTATAAAGGGGTGCCAACTTTTCAGTTGCCACCACACGCCCAAGACATTTATTTTTATTCATTTTTCCTCTATTCTTATTCTTCTAATCCTTACCCCAACCATTAAAAAATGAACATAGAAATAAAACAGTTTTTGGCCACCAGA
>JBBPCS010000226.1:122500-136026 GCA_037974645.1 Hollardia meadi
CACACACACACACACACACACACACACACACACACACACACACACCCACACACACACACACACACACACACAGTGAAACCAGGGGAAAGGGGAACACACACACACACACACACACACATAGTTGATATATAAACAATGGAAACATATGCTTTAAATTCAAGCCAGACTGATCCTATAGACTGACTATAGCCATCACCTCTTTCTTTGCTACTAATGACTCCTGTATCTCCGTCTGTCTCTCTCTGTTTGTCCAACACTCATCACTGCTAAATTGGACCACTATTCTCTCCTTCCTCTTAGCCTAGTTTCTCTGAGCAGAAATAGAACCAAGGGGGGCCGGAGATATTCCAGTCTCTGTTGGGGATTTGATATGAAATCTGTCCTCTCCAAGCTGACGGAGTTCTGTGTGCGCATATCTGTGTATGGCAGTTTGGGTCGTGGTGTGGTGCGTGGGCGTGTGTGTGTACACTTATGGTGTATTTGTGAGTGTATGGTAGTCCCAGAGGAGTAATGCTGGCAGCGTGCGTCACTGCACGAAAGCTGGCCTTGCAAAAACAGCCTGCTGTATCCTTCTTTAAACGTTTCCTCTGTGTCATGTTGTTTTAACTTGACGTCCAATAATCGCAGCAAAATCCTCTGTGGTGTTGTCAGTATGTTATTTGGAGTAATAGTTCATATGTGTTGTTTTTTTGCAAACGTGATACATAGTAAAAACGTGTTTGTGTCAGTTTTCTGGAGCTGCATTGATCAACATGATTCATAAATCCCAGCCTCAACAGTCTACTGGTAGCTTTATGATGGAAACAGCAAATGCTGAAAGACGATCAGTCACAAGTCACTGCTCTAAATGCAGCATTTGTGGCGTGTTAACGTTCAACAGTTTGTGTCATTTTTTCTTAAGCCAGGCTGAAAAAAGTGGTCATAATGGGGGACTTTATGAGAGGGTGGAATAAGTGTCAGCTCCCGACTGGCCCCCTGACTCACAACTCTGTGTTTAGGTTGCAGGGAGCAACTGTCTGCAGCCCCATGTACACTCCAGAATCACAATAAATTTATGGAAGGGGTCCCTGAAAAGAACACACAAATGTGGCTCTGGCCTGTATTGTTACTGTACTGAGACTAAGCTAAATTAACCTAAAACAAATGGACTCAAAGGCAGCTGTGTAGTCAAAGTCAGAATTATAAATACATTACAAAACAGAACAGAACTTTGCAGGCAGATCATTAAGCTTGTTCATTGTGTTTTGTTGGTATAAACTAAGGGTGTGTACAGTATATTGTGTGTGTCAGAGGGAGTGTGCTTTGCTGTTACCTTGAGTGAAGGTGGAAGTAGCTGGTGTATTGTTGTGTGCTGTCAGGATCATCCACATTCCTGTGATGCCTCTCGCCTGGCATCATACTCAGATGAACACAGACCCCTGGGGGCCAGAGACTTGAGGAACTCATTAACGTTGTTCAGTTAAATGGATGCGCTGGGTTATATTTGCAAAATATCCCTGTTTTCAGTGCTGCTATGATGGCAGATGCTGCATTGTAAGAAGCAACCACAATGAGGATGCTCGTATTAGAAAAAGGCAGGGATTTGGAAAGCATGAGTCCCTTTGTGGTCTCTTGACCTTTATCTCTTTGAGTGCCTGTACAGCATTGCCATGGCAACTAAACTGGGCGCTGCCAGCTTGGGCGAGGGTTGTGGTACCTCACCATCAGATACATTACTGAATCTCTTTGTCTTAATAAGACACGGTCGATACATTTGCTCAAAAGTAAAAAAAGCAGAGATGCCATTTAAAGGCGGGCGAAAGAGCATGCAAAACAGGAAGAAAGAGAAATCAAAAGGACAGAGTTTGATTGCCAGGCTGTAAAATGCCTCATTGAGAATAAAGATGATAGTTGTGATAGGCTGCTACACAAACACAGAGCTGCTGGCTCTCTGTAATCCCTTACAGATTAGCACAGTTCATTACACAGCTCATTGGACATGAATCTAGTACAATAAACACTGTTTCTTTGATACGACTTCCACCCCTTATTTAAATGGTTACACATTTAGCTGCTGGAATCAAGAATGGCATTTATACCATATTAACTTCTCATACAATATTTTCATAGTCTTAATAGATCTAATCTTGTTGCTACAGCCGGACTTACTCACACAGTGGCTACAGCTCTAGTTCATCCAACATCCACAGCTCTGCTTTCCTAATCTTACTGTACAGTGTAAAGAACATTTTGCCAACTCTACCTTTATTAATTGTCTGGTAACTGTAGACGGGTGTGGCTCAGACAAATGCAGACTCTGTCCAGGAGGGACGCTCCACCATCTGGCATAGGAATCCCCCTCCCAGCAGGCTGTGTGTATGTGTGTGTGTGTTTGTGTGTGCACTTCTTCCAGGCTAATTAGAGTACAGCTGTAGTTGTACAGTACACTGTTAAACATTGTTGTCGCTGTTCGACAGGCTTGACAGAGGGGTCAACGTCGCTGTCACAGCCATTGTGTCTGCCAAGGCCATGTAGGGATGACAACCTGATCTGTTTTATGATTAGAAGTAGGGCTGCAGAACATATCACTCAAGCATCAACATCACAATGTCACATTGCGAGGCACATTAACTCAAATGTGTCGTGCTACAACACTTTTCTGCTGCTTGATACGTAAGGAGAAGATCTCATTTTCCATGACTAACCTACAAGAAAAGTCCATCTAATATTACATAATTTAGTCCAATTTAAGGTTCCTTAAATACAGAGAGTTTGATCACTTCCTGGTGTGCTTTGGTGAAAGGTGCATTTCATCAATTTATCAAACAGCCAAAGCAGGCCCCACTAGTCGCCTATCACAACCAGAGAATGAGCGCTGCCTGTTTTAGTTGTTTGATAAACTGGTCTCCTGGGTGAAAGAATTAACTAAATCCTGAGGTGTATAAAAATGTGAACTGAATTCTTCCATTATTAATCCTAACTTGGACGGAATGTGATTGGCAGATTGGCAGATATACCTGCCTAGAAATGTAAATTGAGTCTAAACTGCCTTGAGCCAGTCTCTGCATAATTGCCACGTTCTGTGCTAACAAGAAACACAGTTAAGCATGTTAAAGTAGAGGTGATGTAGCAAATTGAAATGTCTTTTTAACTGAAGAAGTCCAGATTCTCCTCCTTGTTGATAGTGTGGCTGATGAACTGTGAGTATCACCGAAAGCGGGTGTTAACAGCATGCCAGCACCTTGAGGCCACATCATTATGAAAGAGGAACAAGGTGAAGAGCTGTGAGTGCAATGCTTGAACAAGAATGCTGCCTGTAGTGTGAGAATGTGAGCAGGTGCTTTGACTCAGATGACAGGAATCTGACGTATGTCTCGCTCCCAGTCGCGGTCCAACCTGCACCTGCCCCTGCAGCGCACCGCCTTTAAAACATACTGCGCCTCTCTGTTGACAAATAGACCAGGCAGTGCCAAGGGTAGCAGGATCAGCAACATCTACATGTATTTGGGTGGGTTGGAGTTGGGTGCACTTATTTGCCTGCTTCGCTGTGATCTCTCTCTCATCATTCTCCAAGGCAAAATCAATGAGATGACACGAACATTAAGTTATTTCTGAAAGTTCCAGAGACTCAGGTCCACTCGTCTGGAGGTCAGGTTATGCTAGGTTGCACTGGTCTGCTGGGCTCAGAGGGGAGAAGCAGCCAGCTTTTTGAAATGTTAGTCATGCTGCTGTTCCATTTTCATGAGCTGTGTTGAAATCCCCAGGACAAAGAATCAGCAAGCTCTACCAAGCACACCACATTGCATCTGGATTTCTATGATCGAGATGCATTATTCCTTTTTTCTTTTCTTTTCAGTAATAAAATAAGACTTTGAACCTTTCCAGGTCGATGGTCTTAAGAGGAGCAGACTTCATTTGATGAGACTCGTTGCCTCTTGTTTACTGGTGCTTAACATTGTATAGTGCTGTAGCCATAAAGGGATTTCTTTAACACCAACGTTTCACCCTCTGATCTTCTTCTTCATCTTTTTATGTTTATGATGTGTTAAAAAGTTTATGAGATTTCTTGTGGATGCTTTGCACGCCCGCTACACTGAACACGTACATGATGTTGTGATGAGCAGATATTCAGCCGTTCATATTACCTGTGGCCAAGCACCGGGTGCCATCCACTTCATTGTGGTATTAGAGCCATGCATAGTATGTGAGCTTCTTCCATTCCAGCATAGCTGCTCTTGGATTACAGTCACAGGACGGAGACGACTTCAAAGGCCGTGTGGTTTCTCACAGTTATGGTGCTGCTGTACGTCTGTGTGACTGATGAGAGCCACCAGACATATTGACCTCACACAGTTGGTCGCAGCGTCATCTGGTGAAGCCAAAATCAACTCCAGTCACTGCTCCAAAGCTGCTCCTCCGAGCTCTTTAACATGAGCCAGTGGGAAGCTAATAGTGGAGAACGTGTTGTTCGTCTACAGTACAACACACTTCTGTTGAAGTCTTTGCAGCCATTTACAAGTTTAGCACTGTATGGGAGCCAGGAGAGCACTTATCAGGGATGTTATATTGCTCCTCAGGGATCTTAAGTGAATGATAGCCTTTGAGTAATATCCATACATCATATCCATCAATGATCACAAGCCACAAAAGACTACCATTAAACCAGAATTAATTTAACTATGTATAAGTCAAATAGAGTTCAGTGTTTCAGTACCTGTGATTATGATTATTATTTTGTCTTGAAAGCACATTTATGTTTTCCCTCTCCTCCTGCTTACAGGTGTTCTGCTTGACATCCAGCAGCATTACGATGTATCTGACAGTAGAATCGGTTTGCTGCAAACAGGTAGGTCTCCTTTAATCCCATAATCACATGTGAAAAATCTTAGATCAACACACCAACACATCCAATGCGTGATGAGGGTAATTATTGCATAACTCTGATATTTTGGTATGAGCCAAGTTGGATGGAACAATGAAATCTGCCTCGTGTCTTCCTTCACATTGCAATACTGAAAGTTCCAGTTAACAGCGGCAACAATGCTTGCCATGTTTTCTTTTGTTCGCACGCACGCATGCGCGCACACACACACACACGCACACACACACACACACGCATGCACACACACACGCACACACACACACTCCAGTAGACACATTAAAGAGTGTGGCCAACAAAATTGTATTTCTATTTAGGGTTGGCAAACTTGGAAGGAAGGAACATTGAGCCATTTTTCTCTCTTTCTTTGAGAAAACTTGAATTGGTTTATTTTTAAATCAGACAAAGAGATCACCTTAAAACAAGATGAAGCGCTGCCTCAGTTTTTGGAGGAACTTATCATATTTTCATGTGAAATGCTGCAGTGATTTCAAGCACAGTCTGGGCCATTGAAGCTGCAGCACTGATCAGAAGAGTATTTGAAGATTACACCATGAAGAATTTAGTTTTTCTGAAGATATTTAAATCAAAGCTGATTATATTTACCTAACACCACTGTATCAGTGAGGGAGTGAGACTTCCTCACAGCAGCAGCAGGGCAGGTCAAGAGAAAGGAAAACACAGCCGGGAGCCAGGCAGGCTGTTCTCCTGAGAGCCTGCATGCATGTACCCAGAGCGTCTGAGGACTCTGGCTCAGGGCAGGGTTTCCTGTTCCACTCTAGACCCCAATGAATTCAGCTTTTAGGGAGATACATTGCAAAGCCCTCTCATTGGAGGACAGGACCCACTCTTGTCTACATGTGCTCTCAGACTCATTCAAACACCAACAAACTTGCACACAAAGTGCCATTGAGGGCAAGCAGGCAGGTTTGAGTTTGTGGGAGAAAGAATACAGCCCAGTGTTTTCCTCCTTCACTCGATGCTCTTAGACTGACTTTAGGTGAGCTGAATGGTATGTTGAGAACAAAAATATCCACCAGGAAAAATAAAAACATGCGTTGTAATTTCTGTTGGCTGTCCTGTGAATAAGCCATTTCATCATTTCCAAAACTCATTTCCACCCATTTTTACTGTTGTATGAAGAATCTATACTTCATTCTGTTTCATTTTCTATCTTTTTTTGTATTTTTATGCAGCAGTAGTCAAAAAATGAACTAGTTTGACATCAGACCATTTTATGTGATGCCTGTACGGACTGGTAATGGTCCTGATGTGTAAAATCAACACGTTTTATGAGTTTGTTTCATCAGCGGGGTGCCTGACTTTGTGAAAACACTGTCACCTCTCTAGGTGATGTCTGTTCTCACCAGCACGTTCTGCAAATTTGTATGAAACAAGGAACGGGAAACTGTATGTGAGACGGCTGTTTGACTCTTAATTCTGTTTGCATTGCCTAATTATTTTGCCAATGCACACAGCCACACTGGCAGCGACTCACGCGCACTCAAACACACGCAGCATGTTAGTAGAGGGGCAGAGTGTAGCTGACTTGCCCTCTGTAACGTCTGAGAGGCACCCAGCTGAGCAAGCTAAAAGCAGGGCTGCTGTGTGTTTGATTGGCCCCTGATCCCCAGGTGACCTCTTTGTCACACCGGCCTGAGGAATGCTGGATGTCCAGGCCCTGAGCTGTGAGAGCGGGTGGGCGCAGACAGGGAGCCTAGGTGTGAAGAAGAGGTTAGGAGGTTGACGTAATCTGGAAGGGACAATCTCAGTGTGTGCGTGTATATGTTTACAATATGCACATGTCCCTTCCGGGTTCCCCCCAGCCCGCCACATCCGTCTCCAGAGGGAACAATCCCGGCCTCTGTGAGCACCTGCAAGCCAGGCCTTCCTTGCTCCCTCTGTCCTGGCAGCTTTCGTCCACCTGGGAACGCAAACTGCCAACGTAGGTGTTTTACAGGCAGTGGGCGTTGTGTGTACTGAGACTTTCTCTCTTCCTCTGTTGCCAGGTCACCCTCACACTTTTGAAAAACACTGACCGCACACTCCAGGATCCAAGTCGTAGAACAAACACACTCAGTCAAAATCACTTTATGAACTCTGTTTGAGCAGTGGATAGTTTTGACCTCTTTTCTTTGGCTCTTGATCAGAACTACAGGAATGAGTAATTTCCCATATCTACAAGTTGCTGACTAGTTGTTTGCTTTTGGGAAATACTAGCCTGGCTTAGCACTTACCAAGCCCTTAAGACCTGCTGCAGTGTTTGGATTTGGATTGTTGCACTATACTTTTGTGTATTTTTGACTGGTAAAATGTAGTTTTCTTAGAACAAGCCAACAATCAGTGAGTAGTATTAGATGATTTTATGTGTTTCAAATCGAAATCTAGTGTTATTTTGTTTTGTATGTTATTATCCAGTATAGGAATGCACCTCTCCCTAGCTTGTTTGAAGATATTGATAGTCACTTCTAAAAAAGATATGTTAAGATGAATACTTTTTGCAGCGCTGTGGTGTGAGCTGGTGTTTTCATGCTAAGGGACAACACGTGGAAAATACCCTGTGGTCGGCTCAGCCTCCGCAGCACCAGTTATTTGGCAACACAGACCCTTTCAAAAACAGCTTACACAACACAAATTGACTTGAGGTATGTACTCATTTCTATTGTGCATGTGTGGAAAAGGATGAGGTGTTCGCAGCTGTCAGTCAGGTTGGGGTAAAGGCATGCTGTTTGAGCCTGGAGCTCTCCTGCTCGTCCATCAGCTTGTGGGGATGGTCTCACCTGAGCTCAGCAGACCTGTCAGAGCGTCGAGATGGCTCTGCTCTCCCACTCGAAATGACAGGCCCCTGTGCTAATGGCCCTCTGGCAGTGGCTATCTGAAGTGAGTGACACCCATACACAAGGCCGTCAAGAGGAGCTGTCCCGAGGGTACGGAGGGCGCGAAAGGTTAGTGGAAGAGAGGAAGAGGAGAGGGGGTACACCTGGATGGTATTACCTTTGGTTGGAGGGTAGTTTTGAGCTCTTTTCTTAGCCCGAAATCTGAGAGAAGACTCTCCTCCTGTTTACATGCTGTGGTTATTGTATTCAAGTGCTTTGAGGCAAATCAGAAAAAAAAGCCTTAATGGGTTGAATTATCCCTTTCAGTGGAAGATGGCATAGTAATTATCCACCCCTGGTTGAGCATGGAAGCAGAGTTATTGGGGCCAGTCAGGTTGATGTACAGTGGGGCGGCGGCTTAATAAAGAGCCGGCGCTGGAAACAGCTGGCAGACTGTCTGTGCCCTGTTGTGTGTGTGGCTGCCCACCTTGTCTGAAACACGACACCAGCACACACATACACACACACACCAACTGACATTGCACCAGTCTTAACATGGTATCAGCCTGCCATTCAGCCAGCATGTGAGCTGTAAGGAATGAGGCGATAGCTCAAGCCATAAGTCTTACACAGGTGCTGTGTAAGACTTATGGCTTGAGCTCCTCTAACACATCAGAATTACACTGCCAACAAAGAGTTTCAAGCCTAAACCACAAGCACTATACTTTAAAATCAAGTTTTTGCCACTGAGGGTTTATCCTGTATCTGTAACCTGTTATTTGCTGGGTCTGAGGTGTGGACAGTTGTATAGGTTTATGGTCAGTGTCAATCAAACATTTCTACTGTTGAATGGAGGCCTCTCTGATTTCCTTTTACACAGTGGGAAGTTCAGCCACCAGTGCTTGATCAGCTGTTTTGGCCACTCACAGCTGCTCCTATTTTGTCTCTTGCCCTCGTTGGTATCCCTTGGTACATCTTCACTCTCTCTGTCTCTCTCCATCAGCAGTTTGGCAGCTGTTGTTGCCTTGTTGTCACTCCCACTGGCATTTTACAGGCGTTTGAAGAGACGGAAAGGATGAAGGGAAATGGAGGGAGAAGAAGGAGCCACCTGTGACTTCCTCACTCTGGTCATGCATGGCAGCGAGGTTTAATCTTCTCCACTATTGATTCCCAAAGCCAAATAATTGCACTGCGATGGTGTTCAGCGGCCCCTCTCCTGCTGAGACGAGAATAGAACGATGACCTGATGATGCATTGACTTCATGGTGTGTGTGTGTGTGTGTGTGTGTGTGTCTCCATTTCAGGCTGTTTTTATAGACCACGTCTCGGAGGAAGGCAGCTGTTGGGCGATGACTGGCACCCTGCTCCTCATCTCCCTCCCTCTCACTTCCTGTTGACAAACCAATAGCACTGCTGATGAGTGACTGCCAATCCAATCAAGATTTTAGGGCCAATTAAACAAGCTTCCTGTCAGCCCCTCTTTATGTAAATGTCCTATCAAATCTCTACTCTACTTATTTTAGAGCCCCACATAAACTACACAAACAGTGGGGTGCTGGAGGTGACAGTAGTCCTGTTATTTCATCATCTTTGTTAGTCGTCATGGGAGTGATCGAGCATTTATGGTAACAAGACTTTTGGTTGTATTTTCTCTCGCTTCTTTGAAAAAGGAGACTGAACACCGATTAATTTCGCCGCCGAAAGCTGCTTCACTCTGTCTGCTCCTGGTGATAGCAACAGATCAGTTAGAAGAACACGCACTCACACACACTCCAAGCCCCCCCAGCCAAACACATGTGCTCGCTTCATAGACACCTCAGCAAGTCAAGGTCAAAGATAGGGCTGTTGCTTTCTCATTTGTTCTGCGGTCATTCATCATTAAAAGAGTACAGTAGTGCGTGTGTGTCAGCTCTAGTCCTCATATCCCATTAGTTCCAATAACAAGAGCAGCATAGGAGAACACAAACACAGACAAGCAGGGTCCTCTGTCATTTCAGCCATAGCATGTCATTAAGTTGGCTGCTCCTGTAGTTACTGCAGGAAAACGACAGGAAAGAAAAACCCCTCGCCCAGCGCTCTAGTGCTCTGCTGGATCTGCGTTCATTGCCATGTCATCAGCCACAGAATGTATCTCTGGGAGAAGATAACTGCATGTTTTCAATAAGACTGTAGCCTGGATCGCCGCCTGGAACCTAACTGACTGCACATCTCACTGTTTCTTGCTTTTAGGACAGAAGCAAGCACCTTATTCTTATTCTCCTTATTCTTACCATCTGTGTTTGCTTATAATATGTGCTGGTAACGTGCAAAAGATGGTGTTCCACTGCACTCTTGCCAGCCAGCCTGGTATTTGTAGCAGCGTGTAATTCTCCCCAGCTGCAGTTTGCACACTGAGCAGGTAATAGAGAGATCTGCTGCAGCTGCACTGACAAGCTCTCGTGTCTCAGAGTGGCTGAAAGATTGAATAAAATAAAAGGGGTTTAAGTTGGCATTAAGTAGCACTTGATGGCAGCTTCTGCAGGACTTAGCTGCCGAGTTGCTGAGAGAGGCGAGAGAGTGCTGCACGGGTGTTTCCCAGGCTGCATGTGGCATTTATCAAGCAACAGCCAACGCACTGGTAATCCAACACTGGTGAAGTCTGCACAGAGGGAGAGAATTAGTGGTAATCAGAAATTCAAGGAATGCAGAAATTTTGGGGGGCACTGCATGAAGGGGAATCCAGGAGGCAGAGATGTGATGTATGAGGATGTCACATGTATTGGTCTGCTCCTACTCAAACCACAGTTATGTGTCACACCTTACACAGGCAGTCCCATTAATCATTAAAAGGACGAAACTAAGCTGCCTCTCCCACCAGTGCCTCACACTTGATGGAAAACACAACAAAAAGCTGCCACAGTGCACTGGACAACATTGATTGGTGATGACTCAAAGGAAGATTCTGTTTCCTTATTCCACTCTCTGTCGTGGTGTATTTGTTCTCTTTGCAGACTGTTATTAGTCAGCAGTAGCAAGATTAAGCAAATAAAATATATCTAATATCTTATCCCAGCCTTGGTAGTAATGAATATTGATTTCCTCTCATCCTTATTTCATCTGAATAAATTATGGCTACACAGCTGCCTTTTATGAGACCCAGCACTCCAGTAAACAGCAATTAGATTTAAAGGTGTTAAATATAATACACCAGAGGATGTGCAAACCTTCAGGCTGCCTTCTGTTAAACAAATACATGCTGTTTAGTCTCCACAGCCACAATTCAGCAGTAAACGTACCGTGCCGTTCCAACCTCTAATTGCACATTTGCTTTGTAGTGATTAATTGTCAAATGTAATACCATAATGTAACATGACTAATCCTAAATAAAATGTTCAATCATCTTGCACAAATAGAGTTGCTGCTACCCAAAATTAAATTGCACACTCAGTATGGCACTCAGTAGAGCACATACCTCCGCCAAGGCCCAACAGTCCCCTTAAATTAAGCCAAGCCAACAAAACAATGCAGGTGAAATCATAATCTCCATTGCGGAAGAATAACAGGTTGATGAAATAGAGAAACCAAATTACACTAAGAACAGCATTTATTTACAGCATAAAATCACATTCATGACAAACAAAATTACAATAAACAAATCCAGGTTTTTATTTGGATCCGCACCAAATTGTACACCCTCATAGATACCCAACTCCGACATATGCGTGAATTTTCTCAATAAGATTCATGAATTATTCGGTGAGAAACTAACAAAAATGTGGAAAAACATGTGGCGAATGTGGATCCGCACCAAAATATAATGGTTCTTCCTTGGCCCATTCCCCACCCTCCCACCAAGTGTCATTGAAATCCATCCAGCACTTTTCGCGCAATCCTGCTAACAAGCAAACCAACCAACAGACAGACAGGGGTGAAAACATAACCTCCTTGGTAGAGTTAATAAGTTTCCATTGAAGTTATTATTTACCTGTTACCTTGTCTCTTCCTTCCTTCATGAGGAATTCATTCAAGAGCTGCTTCACATGTTTCAGTGGAAAGCTTCAGGTACTTTTCCGTGTGAACGTGATAAATCTGAATCAGGACACCTGTGTAGAGATGACACAAGTACCAAACAGTTTCATTAAAAAGCTGCTTTATTATGAACACTTCGGCGTGTTAATAAAAAAGCTAAGAATGTTGTTTTGCCACAGTGACTTTTGATCAGTTGCCTATAACTGCATCCACGCATCTCTGTTGTCTGTCCCAGAGTGGAACTTTTATGACTATATGGTATTACAACAGTGCAATGTATTGTTTGCAGTTCTCAAGATATTTGAAGCATTAATTTGTGCGATTGGCACTTCTGTTGTGAAGTAAAATCCTACAAAGCTTCATACAATTATTTCATCTGTATGATAATAGGGATAATATTAGCTTAGACTTGAGACCTTCTTGGACTGAGCCAATACAAGAGCAAGGAGAGAGTTACAAAGCTGTGTTACTGACTAACAGACAGATTACTCATCCATAGTTTACCCTCCATACAAACGCCTCCGGTTGCAGCAAGCACATAACCTTGCAGTGATGAAACAGGCACAAAGGTGGAGGAGAGTCAACAGACACTGAAGAAGGAAGTTGTATTTATGGAAGCGGCGTGTTTGAGACGTGATGAACGCTGACACCTAGGCACACACCCCGTCCACAGTGAGCAGGTCAGGGTGACACTCTGCGGTGCTGTAAATGGCACAGAGTGACAAGCACTAGTCTGCACGCGTGTACAGACCTGCAGATAGGATGTGTTTGTCCTATCCCTTTAATTCTGTCTCTGGCAGCTGAGGGACAATCGAAACCCTCAAACTGTTGTTCCGTGGTTGGACGATCTGTCCTGACTGTCCTAACAAGGATGACACTTCCTTCAACAATGGTGGGAAATACCCAAATCACATTCCTAAAGGGATAAAAACATTGATGACAGGAAAGCAGGAATTTTTAGAGATCCAAATAATTGAGATCTGGATTTAAGGGGGTAGAGAGCATAATAATGATGTAATGTATTACTATACATTTTTGGTTTGCATCCCATGTTGGTAAAACTACTTTTTAATGTTGCTATTTTCCTCTGTTCAGCTCCTTGTGGTAATATTCATTTTCAATAACCTGAAGAATCAATTGAAATAGTTTCAATCTCCATTTTGCATTCTGCCACTGCAGTGAAAAGTAACTCTTTGCCACTTGATTTCTATATTACTGACTGAAAAATACTGACTTCAATTTCAAGCAAGCTCAACTGTGACAATCTGTGACAAATCATATTTACTTCAAACGTCTAATCTCAGAGGTAGGAGCTTAGAGGGAGCTCTTGAAAGCAGCAGAATAGTTTCTGTGTGAATCCGCATTAGTAGGGGATTAAGGTGCCTTTCAGCACTTTAATTTACACTTTTTCAAACTAAAGCACTGTCAGCCACCTTCATGAGAAATATGAATTATTCCATATACCATCAGACAAGAGTCTGAAAAAGAAAGGATCAAATGGACCACTGAGCATTTGGTATCCTACATCCACATGCAGAGCCTCACAGGTGCTCTCGACAGGGGAAACTGGTGTTTCATAGGGAAATGTATTTGCACAGGCTCAGTGAATATCAATCACACATACACACACTGGACATACGTGTGTCTATTCACAGTGGCATTGAATCATAGGGTGGGTGTGAGTCATCCCAGGAGGTTTTGTTCTGCTGGTCAATCAAAGACAGAGCTGCAGCTCCAGTGTTTCTAGCCTCCCTCTGTGTGTGGCAGGAGAATAGTGTGTGTGTGTGTGTGTGTGTGTGTGTGTGTGTGTGTGTGTGTGTGTGTGTGTGTGTGTGTGTGTGTGT
>JBBPCS010000226.1:136126-159095 GCA_037974645.1 Hollardia meadi
TGTGTGTGTGTGTGTGTGTGTGTGTGTGTGTGTGTGTGTGTGTGTGTGTGTGTGTGTGTGTGTGTGTGTGTTTCCACCGAGCCACAAGGTTGTTAAAGCATCCGCTATTTCTATTTATTATAATCCAACATCAGACTACCTAACTTAACAATGATAACAATAATAACCAACCATTTTAAATTAATTTTTAGAGTATAATGTTTCAATGGTAAAATGTTACCAATTCATCATGAGACATATACTTCATAAAGGGTGCATAAGGTGGTACTAATGATAAAAGACAATACATGATGATGGTGAATATAATAAAAGATGAAAAAAGATGTAGTCACGTCTTTTTCTTGTCTTGTTTCTTACTGCAGACTTTATTTTCAAGTGACAAAGATTTACTTGTTTAAAGGTCAATAAATGCTCCACTTCACAATAAATCAGTAAGCAATTACTAGATATATTTTGGCCATTAGAGGCACCTAGTGTTATATCTCCAGGCTGATCAACAGTATCCCAGGCCATTAGCTCCCTAAACACACATCTTGCTGTATTGTAGCTCATCCAGGGCCTCATCTACACCTAGAGGTAATCATAGGACAAATACCTTATGACTAACCTGTGACTAACATCACACTGACGACACAGTAATGTTACATTTAAACACCTGCCTCCAGTGTCTCCTGTTATTGTGTCTGCTTTTAGACTTCTCGCACAGCCATTGTCCCCACGTGGAATGTGCTTAGACTGTGGTAATTGATGTCATTTGCTCACCGAGAGACTGTGAGAAATATGCACAGAATCTTATTTGAACTTTGAAGAGCATCAGAACTGGTTTGGCACTTTTCCTTCCTGAAGCGCATACTGGATACGGCTGACATTACAATTCATTGTACTCTTGGTGGAGAATTGTGAGTTTGGACGGCTGTTATCTATTCTGTCACAAGTGTGCAGAGAGTTCAAGAGACTTTATGGCTTTAAGCCCTGGCTACAAAGAGAATGAAATAGATAAGAAAAATAATGATTAATGTATCTGCTCTATAGAGGCTTTAAAACACAAAAACACTCCTACTAGACTGGCCTCAAAGGAGGCTCAGTAAGGTTACAGTGAATTATCTCCATATTTACTGTGTTTCTTTGTGCAGCATTGTTATACAGTACATAATATTTTAGTCAAAAGATTTCCTTGTCATTAATTAACCTCACAACTTGCTCGCTTAACTTATGCCGCCAGTGCAGAATTGACAGTTACTCACAGCCTAAGAGGAGGGAGATGAAAATATTGTTAACAGGAAAGAGTCTGTGTTTGTTGAGCTAATGAAGGAGAATATGTTACATAAACCTAATGATAAAGGCAGGATGTCAGGCAGAAGTGATAGTGTGGGGCTTGTTTAAGTCTACGCTTGAGTCACTTCCCTCACAAATAAATGTCTGTAAAATTCCATCATTATCACTGATGGCTATCATAATTACACAAAAACAGACAAAACTGTGATTATCAAATCAAACGTAATGCCTTCAGGAATACGTACGGTCTCATGAAAAGGCTTCGTCTCATCGGCAACAATGAAAAATCCCTTCATCACTTTTATGTTTATTATTTTCTGCATAATAAACTCTCCTTATCTCCTTATCTCATCTAATTGGTCAAATGTTAAATTCTTGATGCAAACAGAGATATTTAACATCAATTGGAGCGTAATTGCGATAGGAAAATTCTGCTCCTACACTTAAAGTTCAGCTTGTGTCAGTGACTGTAGTCCAAGCTGACCATTGTTCTTTAAATGAGGTTATGAAAGCTACGTCTGCTCCAGACATCAACTCCTTTCCTGCCGAATATTTGTTCCACATGCACTTTATTTATGGGAGATTGCCATTTTTGTTGATTAGCCAGGACTTATCTCCGATGGCACTGTGGAGGTCACACAAACATGTGGACTTGTGGTGTTCCACTGCCTAAACAAGAATAAACAAAGAGACAGTAGTGGTCAGTGTAGGAATGTGACTTGTGAAGACAGGCAACATTTTGTACATGTTTCATAGTCAAGAGCTGTTCACTGTATGTTAATCAAACCTTTCCATTCAGTCCAGCTACCTGTTCAACAGGGACATTTAAGGCCTTTCAGACTGCAAAAAATTAGACCTATCCTCAGGAATAAATATTTAGATAATAATGAAGTTTAATAATGACGTTTTGATGTCAAATCTCACTGCCTGCACTGACGGTTTTGGGTGTGACCTGCTGTGAAGACTTATTGTTAGTCATGGTGTGTTTGTCTTTCCTGCAATGTCTGGAAATAGACTGAACACATTTGTTTTCTTGTCATTGAGTCCATTATCACAAGTGTAGCCAAACATGTCTTACACTAGTCATTGTTTTATTTTTAAAGAAAACATGCTGGATCCCTCAAAATGAGTTGCACTGGGGAGGAGGAAATCATTTTTTCCAAGCATGACAGATTGCCTTTATTTGGGCCCTTGTACAGCAGGTCAGCAGCCTTCAAAGACGATTGACAGGAGAGCAGTGGGGTCACTTTATAGACACTCTTTGTAGTGAGAGGGCATTTCCTGGGAGCAGATGAGCCTAAATAAAGGGTGCATGTGATATCAATGTGCATCCGCTGTCAGTGACAGCATGTGTCTTATGTAATGCAGATTATTTCGACTGTATGTCAACACTGGATTAATTACATCAAAATGATACCATGAAAGATTCTTGTTGCTGTTGCTTGTTGCTTTTTGTTGACTGAACAGAACCGAGTGTCTCCTTTGTGAATCCATATTATATCATCTTGTATTCCTTACAGCAAATTGTTTTATCGACAGCTTTGGTTTTTCAACAAATCCGGAGATACAGTATGTCTTATTGTCATTTTCAACAAAGGCCCGTTTAAATTTTTTATTCTCTTAAATCTATAATTTAGGTCAAAGAGAACAAGACAACAATCTCCAGATCCAAATATTTAGACCGCAGCAGGGTTGTCAGTGCCAACTCTGATATGAGTGAATTTGATGAAAGAAAAAGCAGTACGACTAATGCACCCTGATTCTGTGGAAAGGTGTGCCAGTTTTTGTTTAAAATAAGCAACCTGCCAATATTCCCTTGTCAAGTAAACAAGGCTTCTATTTGTAACTCAAGTGTGACGGTTAGTTCACCGTCTTGTTATTCTGTCAGTTCAAAGCAGCTTTTTGATGAAAGGTTTTTCTGAAACACGTGCGTTGTTGGGTCACTCAAACGTAAAATGGACCTTAACACACTCATGCTTGTTTTCACTAGATTCAAACAAAACCTGGTATTCTAGACATTTGTTTTTGCCAGGTGTTGTAGCCAGGAATTTACCCCTTTCTCTCAAGTACAGTGTCTTATTTGCTTACGCTGAAGCTAAAATCACACCAAGCATGCAGGCTATTAAACCAATGTAAGCATAAGGCTCCTCTCCCTTGCTCAGAATGCAGCAAGGTTAATAAGAAGCAAGGTTAACTCTAAATAAATGCGAGCACACTGTCAAGACCTGACTTCATTCCCATGTGCTGACACTGCAAAGAGGTGATAATGGGCCTTAGGAAAATGGTGTAGCTTATCAACAAATCACAAAATTCCATGAAACAAGACGCACGGAGAGTTGGTGATGTGTGGTCCTGCTAATGACTTCAAATCGGCCAGTTAATGATGTGAAGATATGTATTTCTTGACAAGCTGAGTAATGATCTTTGGGCCCCTGGTTTTAAAAACCCACATGGAACCAGCTGCTGGTGGTTGATGGTGGACCTCTCCCTCATCTTATCTCCAGTATGCACTGCAGAACACCCTGCTCTGTGCGTGTGTGTGTGTGTGTGTGTGTGTGTGTACAGTGCTGTGGCTTCAGGGTGAACTAGTAAAGCTCTTTAAAGGGCCGGACCTGCACTGAGCAGTCATCAGAGTCAATTACCGTTACACAATAGACCTGCAGCACTTAGGCACATAAATGCTCATGATGGAGGCTGCAGACCGAGAGAGAAGGAGGGAAAAGCAGGCAACAAGCGGGAGAGACAGAACAGGGTGGTAGCGGCACTAAGGCCTCATTTAGACCTGCGGTCATTAGTGCAGGTTTGTGCAGCGGGTGTCGGAGGACACACCTGGGCATGTATAATTGTTTGGTCCCTGAACTCTGCCTGGATAGCGGCCGGTTTCCAGCACTCGGTTTGGGAGCAACAACTCTTTCAAAGAGGCTTTCTAATGATGGCAGAGTGTTTCTGCTCCCCTGCTGGAGCAGTTATAAAACACCGAAAACCTCCATTATTATTAAAGTAGAAGGCTTTATTGATAGTGTCATTTTATATACTAAATTGTAAACAGCTTGAACAACAATACTGTTGAACAGCCAGTGTGATCACCGGCCAATGTGATTGGCCGCTGCAGCGTGATGTCAGGTTGTCCAAAAGTTGAGTCTGTTTCAACTTTTCATGTTTTTTTTTAGTAACCCAAGCAGTCTGCCTAAATGCACCACCCATACTCAAAATGAATGGGTGCACTGGCGTGTGGCTGAATGTGACCTTTAAGAGGTAGAGAAGAAAAATATACTGTAGAGATGAGGTGGGAGAGACTCATTATCTGTAATGAGGATAGCACATGAAGTAATCCTAAACTGTGACCGGTTCATTCATTAATAGTCATTCATATTAAGTTTAAATTAGATTTTTGAGTACATTTAACCTTCTGAAATGGGATTATTTTTCTCAAAATGATATAGTGAGGTCAAACTGGAGGATACCTGTACATAATCAGAATGGGTGTCTCTTGTATAAAATATTAGTTCAACAAACATTTTGAAAAGTTTAGTCAACAGTTTTGATATTATATCCAATAATATATTATTGTAATATTAATTTACGTCTGCATACATAATCATTTCCCAGAGAGTTGAATCTTTTCTTAAACAAAGCCACCAGCACTGGAGTTCTTCAGTAAGTGTTTAACTAAAATAAATATTTTTTGGCTTTGTGGTGGTGTAAAAATCAAATTTTTATTTGCCAGGTTAGAAAATGAGCCAGTGGTGTTGACACCATGTTTTAGAATTTATTAAATGATAAAGTGTGGGAATCACTGGGACTATATTTCCTTAAGCAATGCAAAATGTTCATTGTTTGCAGCTTTATAAAAATATAGTATATAACAGAAGTGCTCTTAATCTAAATAATATACTGTATCTCTGAATCGTTTTCATTTGATTTGATGTGTTTTTATGTGCATGTTGCTGCTGCTTTTAAAAAAAATGTAAACTGTACATTTAATGTTTTAAAATCCATACTGCATATAGCACTAAGCAAAAGCAAAACAAAACATGGTAATGGTAACTCAGTTGTGCATCATTATTCACTGTGATGCACATAGTTCTAAATGAAATCAGAGCTGAGACAATCAAATAAAACATGCACTGATTGTTTTTTTGTTGGATGCATAACAGACATACCTGCTGCAAAGTAATGTAACAGGATTTGCTATTTTTGCTTAACTCTTCCCCCAAAATAGTGTGACGAAGGGACATTTTTTACTTTTATTACACTGTAATATCACATGTTTAAAACTATATTTATGAAATAATCTGATTATTGTCCCTTATCCTGTTGGTCGGCCGAGCAGCTGGGGGATTGTGATGCCTTATATAATGCCCCCCCCCCCCCCTATCTCATCTCCTCTCCTCCCTTCTTCTTCTGTATGTTTATGCTGATGATGTGTCAAAACACTTCGGCCTGCCTCCCCAGCTCCCCTCGCTGCTGTCAAGAGTAACATCGCTGCCCTTTCTCCTCTGCAAAGACACAGAACTCGGTTTGAGAGTATTCAAAATTCACATCTGTTTGGGTTGGTCCTCCTCATAAATATTGACTAAAAGTCCCTGAGAACAATGAGGGCCTAGTTAGCCAGTTAGGGGAGCACATTTTAAAGCCCTTGTGCTCCTTTCACTGGGACATAAGTTTGGTTGTAAGATATTAAGATTAAGGAATTATTTATGGCCACACAGCCAGCACGGTCCTATCCTTGGAAGAAAGTGGGAGAGAATCAGTGACAGGCTATTAATTGCCTTGCACCTTACATTTGGCTGCATTCCAAACTGTAGCGTTACCTACAATCCTTCCTACGAGGACACTACATTAGTAAAACTCCTTCCTCTTTTAAAAATGGAATCCTGTACAACCCCTGTACCACATCATCTTTTACTGTGACATTTCCCAGTGCTGTATTGTCTGTATTTAATATTCTTTTGCCAGGGGTCTTGTAGTGAGTGTAGGTGAGCTATAATGGAATCCTAATTGGTTGGAGTTGAGTGGAGGTCTCCTCTGGCAGTCCTTCACTGTGTCTCTGGCAGACTGGTATCACCCAGTCGATCTGGACAGGTCTTGGCTCAATAAGTGGACCTGGAAGCTGAAATACATGGCTGGGTCCGGTTGGAATTTGAGGATTTTTACGGCAAAGTGCACTAAAGTAACACGATACTGTAACTAGCGGAATTATGATATGAGATATGTCTACATCAGTAACAGCCATTTTCTGTCTTTTCCCTTTTCCTTTCGCAGTCTTCATCTGCAGCTTCATGGTGGCAGCTCCCATCTTCGGTTACCTGGGCGACCGCTTCAACAGAAAGGTCATCCTGAGCTGTGGCATTTTCTTCTGGTCCATTGTTACTCTGTCGAGCTCCTTCATCAGTAAAGAGGTACAACATCACAAACACTCTTTGACAGAAACTGTAGAACAATCGCTCCAGTGTTATTCCATTAGGCCGCTGCGTCCCTGTGATACAGTCTACACCGACAAGCTAATTATTCTGTTATGGTCTGGATATGGTTGATGTTAAGGCTAGTGAAATGAAATGATACACTTGTTAAGTTGGACACCCACTTTGCCTTTGTAGACATTCTTTATGTTTCCCTCCCCCCCCCCCCCCCCTCTTTCTCACTGGCTGCCAGCCAATCAACTAATGAAGGCCCATGCCTCAGACTTGTCTCAATTACAATACTTTCGAAGATAAGACTGTTGTTTCACTTCCCCTTGACAAGGGGATCAAGATTTGATATCTCCAAAAGCCCCTGTGTGCTGGGCGGGTTAAATAATACCATTATTCTTTGGGTGATGATGTGGGGGAGAACACTGAGAACTAATTACAGGAAAAGGCTCTGTACATGTACATGTACTGTATATGGTGTGGGGGCATGTAGACAGACCATGTTATATAGTCTTGATGGACAGCTGCAATAAACATCTAACAGACAATCTGAAGGCGACTGGCAGGGATATGTGGCAATAAAAGCTACGTTAGTTAAATTTATGCAGCATGCAGCAGGTCTGCAGAGCGGCGTCATGGAGTCGTGCAGTACAGTCACTAAGCCCTCTCACTCTTCAGCCCAGAGCTGTGGCAGGGAATGACAGCTCAGAGATATTGATGGTCTCAGGAGGGCATCCTTTCACTTGAATCCCCTGAAGACTCGTCCGCAAGGAGACAAAATGGCAGCCAATGGCCTAAGCAGGAAATACAGTAAGGCTGCTTATGGCTGAATTGAAATTAACGGCCTCTTCCCCTCTGACAAATGTTACAAAGGCCACTGACTGCGGATGATAAGATGCGTAGCGATCCTCAGCAGCCGCAGTCCTTTGTCCCAAACTTAAACTTCGCCCTTGAGTCATGTTCCTGAGTGTGCCAATCAAATGACACCAGAGTAGATGTCTCTTACGTAATAGCTCCACGGCGCCGTCGCCATGAGAGATGAAAGACGTGACATGGAATGAAATGTTAATGACCACTTACAACTGAGTCCTATCATTACGCATTTAAGACACTCTGGGGCATTTAGGAAGGATTTGCAGTGATGCAGAATTTAAATCTTATGTAACAGAAGTTTTCCGCTGCCATAAAGTGAAGCTGCATACTTTTTTTTTTTCCTGCATGACCACATCAGATTATTGTCATTAAATGATCACCTGTAGGTCGTTTGAAATTTGAAACACATTAGTGGCAGTCTATTTATAATTTCCTCCAACGGAAAGCATGACTCACTTCCATCTCATGAATATAAAGAGGGTGAGACAATAATAATATAACTATTTAAACCATTTAACTATGATTGTTTTAAAACAAAATCTGGTTGGATGGACTGATAATCCATGATAATGTACTTTATTCTTTTTAGGAAAATGTATTGTTTTTCGATGTTTGTCTTCTTTACATCTGTAATATTTTATCTACCATCAGTGTAACTGATAAAAAACCATACTGTACTTCACATTGCATCTCTCAGCTGCCCTGGTGCAGGTACATCTCTTCTCATCCAGGTGTGAGGTTTGTTAGTGGTTGATAGGGCTGTAACTAACAATTATTTTCATTGTTGATTAATCTGTTGATTATTTTCTTGGTTAATCTCTTAGTTGTTTGGTCTTTAAAATGTCATAGATGGTGAAAAATATCAGTTAGTGTAAGATATTCAGTCTACTGTCAAAGGGGAGTGAAGAAACCAAAATATATTCATGTTTAAGAAGCTGAAATCAGAGAATTTCTTTTTTCTTAAAAATGTACTCAAACCGATGAATTAACTGTTAAAAGAGAAAGCAATTCATTTAATAGTTGGTAACTGAACCAAAAATTGACCTATAGACCTAAAGACTGTAGGAGATTTTGTCTATATGTCTATGTTTTTATTGATTTGAAATTATAACTGAATCTAGTTGTTACATCCCTCAAGGCAAAACTAATTTGTTCTCCTCCATCCATATGCAAACTGGGAGAATTTGTTTTTTGCTAATTGATCCATTATCACTGAAGTAATGATATGTAAATGTGTTAACATATTTTACCTTCATTAGCCAAAGTACCTTAATCAAAAGTTTAAAAAGGACAGCTAATGGCTACTGATAGTTGACTCTCACGCTTGTTTGAAAATTAATTGAAAAGAGTAGAGTCTTCTCTTTTATTTCTTTATAGTCTTCAGTCTGCTTTTGTAATTTATAAACTTGTTGTCAGTGCTATTAGCAGTTCTGTTCCATGTGGCGATGGAAATACCATCATGATCCCAAAAAAACCATGGGATATCAAAAGAAGAAAATAGGCTGACTATAAATTATTTGAAACAGTGTGACAGATATACAGCAGTGAACGCTCAGCTGTGATTAATCATAATAATGTATCATACAAAAGAAGAAAAAAAGCAGAAAAACACAGCTTAAGGCAACTGTAAACATATATAATTGAAAATAATATGGGTGAATACCACAGCAGAGAGTTTTTAGGATGCATCCCCCAAGTGTCATCTTATAGTGAGGTGTGCGTGCGTGCGTGCGTGCGTGCGTGTGACCTCATGACATGATGTCCCATCCACCAACATGAAGCCTGGAGTGACAGCAACTTCATTCGTTTGTTTTCACTGCAGACAAACCCTACACAGTGTGACCTTGTTAGGGCCCACAATGTGCATACATATATTCTAGGTGGAAATAGAAAAGACTAGCTGACGTAATGTAAAGTTAAATGTCCAGTACGCAAATTAGTGGCTAATACTTGCAGTTTGCATCATGTTTGGGGAATCAGATTTCTTTGCAGCTTCACAAGCAGACATGGGAGTCGGTATCCAGCAGTAGAGTAGTAGTTGCCATGGAAACAGTTAACAATCCAGCTACCTACACATGTGCCCCCACCAGCGTGCATGCTCCTATTAAAGCCTTTTAAGTGTTCATCTTTTTATTTGTCAGTTTATTATATCTGATGGAAGATAATACTAATATGCCACAGTAATTAAACACAGCTAAATAGGATTAAGCACATTAAAATGCTGACATGATGCTATTTCACTATTTCATTGGGCAAAATTTATTTGGTTGATCATTTGAGCCTCCTCCAACGTTTTGGACATGTGCAACAAAATCTCAAAAAAGGGAATGTATATATATAAATATATCTATATTTATATATATCTATATTTTCTATTTTAAAAATGCCAGTTTTGTTGAGCAGTAATTTAAGATCCATCAAAGGATGCTGTAAAGTACAGAAACCAAAAGGCAAAATGCACATACTGATGTTGTGTGTGGTGTGTGTTAATTTGTTGTACAATCCTGTACGCCACTTACCTCTCATTACCTGGTAGATAGATGTTTCAGAAAGTACATGGGGCTTCCCAACCAGATTTAGAACACTTGAGGGGTGAATGAGTCTTGCATCAGTGAACCTTAGGGGCTGACTGCTTGTAATGTCATCATGTGTGTGCCTTGTAAGGTAAAGTTGGCAAGGAAAAGGACTTCTGACCAATGAAAATGGCTTTTGGGTTGACATTGTGCTCTGACAGAAAGTTTCGTGTTGAGCTTGATAACAAACCTCCTATGTCTTTCTTTTTCTCTCTTTCTGCAGTACTACTGGCTGTTTGTGCTCTCCAGGGGACTGGTGGGTATCGGAGAGTCCAGCTACTCCTCCATCTCTCCCACCATCATCGGAGACCTGTTCACTAATAACAGCCGCACCATGATGCTCTCTGTCTTCTACCTGGCCATCCCCCTGGGAAGGTAGGAGCCAGACAGATCCTGTCCTCTTGAAGCAGGAAAACAAGATATATGATCTATTTTGGGAGCTGTTCATGCACACATTTATGATACTATGGCTCGGTGATGATATTAAATCTGTTCATCCTTTCATCCAATCCAGCCGGTTCTTCACATGTTAACTCTAATGGTGCAAAGGAATCAGGAGAATTAGCATAGATAATTGAAATTATCCTCACGCATAGAAGGTCAGACTCGCTCCTATCTGGCTTTCATTTTTTTTTTTTTTAAGGAGCAGCCACACAAAGAGCTCAGGCTCTCTACAGAAAAAAAACGTACATTGGGTGTGTGAAGCTCAAAGGAGGGTGGGAGGCTTTTTGGAGATGTGGCGTGGGGGTGTGGGAGTAGGAGGTACAGTATTATTAAGCCCAAATCTCCAGCCTTTTCAGTTCATTCAATCAGCAAAAGGGCCACAGGGAGAAAACAAACAAAGCCAAGTAATAAAAGATGAATGTTCCGGTGAATGCGCCACAGGAGCCACTTGAGGTTTATGTCGTTATATACAGCATGTGCCTGAGCTGCCGCATGTTGCACTGTTGTCAGCTTCTGCATGCAGAATTACAAACAAGGAAATGCTAAGTAAACAGGAATGTGCTGCAGTGTGTCCAACACTATAAATATGTATGTATAACATGTCACTTAAATGTGTTGCTTCAGAGCAATCCACATTAATAGAACTAATCAGATTAGTTTTTAATAGCAGACTGGAGAGAGTTGGACAAATGAGGAAAGGAAAGACTAAAGTGCCCTCGGAGTGGTTGTGTTATGAGCTGCCAAAATGTTTAGGTCACAGTAAACTGCCCAGCAACACAGACAATAGAAGGTAAAAGAGTGGGCCTCAGTAAAGTGCAGTCAAACATCCTACCCAGGCTCCAACTTGTTTGTCTTTACTGAGGTTGTTATGACCATTTCCAGGAAATGACCTCAGGAATTAGACCGGATTCACAGGAAATGAATTCCCATGTCCTCCTTTTCCCCCCCATCATTTTTAACCTTAGCTCCACAGACAGGTTTCTGTGCGACGCCGGCGTTTGATGCGAGCCTATTTTTTATGCTCGGGTTTTATTGTTGGTGCTGAACTTTCCAAACACTCTCTGGGTGGACTCTGATAAGATTAGCTGCTGGTCACTCACTGGAAATATCATATGCTGTCTGAGCCTGTTTATGCTGGGCTGTTATTTTTGGAGAACTAATCATGGAAGCATAAGCGTAGACTGTTTCCCCCTTTACTGCGAGTGCGCAGATGTGTGAGTATGTGTAAAACCAGTTAGACATGTTTGTGGCCTTTAAGCAGCCAGTGCTGATAAGAAGCCACAGTGCAAGTCGTTGGCTGCATTTGATCATCAATCTATTGCTCCAGTCTGCTATTCTAATGGAGAACAGCATCTCTTGGCCAGAGGGTGTGCACATGCAGACAAACAGGTTGAAAGAACTCAAATCAGGACGTCTGGTTGATTAAAAACAGGTAGGAATAAGCTAGACATGGGTGAAAAATTAAAGAAAAAAAGAATGTAAAATGTCTTAGTAAGGCATTGGACAGTTCAACAGTTCAAAACTATTCAGTTTGGTGTCACATAAGACCAAAAAAGGTATCAAATATTAACACATGAGAAGCTAGAACCAACAAGCTATTTATCTTTCTGTTGATCCAGTCAATTAATCAACTATCATCGCTTCAGGTCCAGTTCAGGTCATGATTATCACGAACAGATATCAAAAATACTAATCGTCTCTTTATTTATTATGTTGAAGATAATGCACACATACTTAACAGTCAGTCCTCTGCCTCTCATACCATTTAAATCCTCTTTGTCCTTTAAATGCTGATGTTATCCAGCAGCAGAGGCTTATCACAGCATAGGGGCAACTTTATCTGATCTGATCTGATCCAGCAGCATTGCCCTCAAAGCATTTCACTGTTGTTTCCCTTCATGAAACACAAAACACCCTTATACTGAGATAAAATGCGATGAAATTCGATTACACTGTGACAACACACAGCCCTCAGCTCGATAACCATGTTAGTGCTGGGCTCTGTTGGCTCATGGGTGGTAACTTTGCACCTGCATTTTGTGACTATATGCACAAAGCGCACACACATATATGTATATATATATATATATATAGACCAACTAGCCAAGTTGCCACCAGTGCTTTGATCAGTCATAAGCTCTCTATGTCAAGTATCCAAACACTCAACGCAGCTTTAATCACACTACAAACAGGACGTCTGTTGTGTAGGCGTAAGCTTAAGTGATGGAAATGACAGACTCAGCTAACTTGGGACACTGACTCATATGCTTAATATACAACATGCACTGATAGAGCTCAGTGGAGCAGGTTCAGAGTGATGTACTGTATATGATGCGTTGTGTTGCTAACACACAGTCTTTCTCTCTGCAGTGGGTTGGGTTACATCCTCGGCTCCAGCGCCAAGGTGGCTGCAGGAGACTGGCACTGGGCCTTGAGGGTAAGGGCATCATCATCATCCTCCTACACATGAACATGCACACAAAGACAAATGAATAGCTCCTCCTGCAGGGCTTGATAGGGAGGCCTGTCACGGATCTGGGGTCAGAGGGGTCAGTGGTGGCAGAAGCACCGGGGGGGGCACACATGGCCGAGCAGGCGATCTAGTTCCCTGACATTGTAGGGAAGTGACAGAGCAGAGCGCTAAAGGCTAGACAACTCTCACACACAGCCACATCAGCCTCCAGCCTCCTACGAAACCGCTTCTCAAAATGTTTCTAAAACTTTTGACATGAAACTCACTCAACGTTTAATACGTGCTCAAGCTAAAAGAAAAAAAGTGTGCTTCAGTTCAGATCCGACAGCTGCAGCAAAGAAAGTGGATTTCTATTAAAGATCAAGGCCGGTGCTAGCTGCCTCTTTCTCAGTCGTCGTAAACACATTTATTTTTCATTACACTTTACCCACAGAGGTCATCTCCGGGGAAGCAGGATCAATGGCAGCCTCCACGAAATAACAAGGTGTCAGTGCTTCTCTAACCTGTCTATAGTATTGTTTTCAGTGCAGAAATTTAATGAAACATTGCATAAGGTTTCATTGTTAGCTGCACACTTGGGGGAGGTTGCAGGAGGTACATTCTGGCCCTGCCTGGGACGCAATACTAAATGCATGTTCCAGGTACTTTAAGGGGTGCTCGCTTTACTGTGGAGTGTCTTTTTTTAAAACAAAGGACAGAAGTACATTGAGCTCTGCTAGGCAGTTGAGATGAAGATGTTGTTCAGTGTAGCAGAGAAGGCAGTATGTTTTTTTGGAGGGCAGTGATAGAGAGGAGAACAGAGCTTCACATTTGTGACTACATACTGGCTCCGAAAATGCCCCAAAGGTGCTCCAAAAGCATTAAGCTGGATTCCTTTTAAATTAAAGGTTAATTTCAGATTTATCTGCATGAATTTGCTGATGTCCCACTTTGATAGAGTGATGCTTCAAGAAAAAAAAGTCCTTACTGGGCTGTTTGGTTGCAGTAGCACACTTACTGTGTACTTGCTAGCAGACGCAGGTGTAAAATCAGGAGCATAAATCACTGTTGTTGCAGCACTTTTTTTAGTGGGACTCCACTGAGTGCTTGAGACAAAACGTTTAGAAGTGAACAGCTCTATAAGGCATACCAGCAGTAATGGAGGGGACCAATGAACAGTCTAACAGGACTCGTCAGGAGCTGCCGACTTCAGGGTCCCCTTTTAAAATCCTTAAAACCAATTATGACCTGACTCCTCTTATTAGTCTACTGACATTTAGAGGAAGACATTTAACCTTCTCTCAGCATGTCGTGGTGGTTCCTGGACATGACAGCTCACTGGGTTTGAGGAAACAGGACGTCCATTTCTTCTTGTCTTAGTGGAGCTTTAAAAAACACACACACACACACACACACAGACACAAAGACAGGGCAGTTTGTTCCACAGCTGCCACAATGACATTCCAATAAAGCAATCTCAAAGCCAATTAATCACCGGTGTGGCATGCAGGGCAAAACAAATACCAAGACATGAAATGGCTTCTATGCAGTAGTATCCTGCTTGAAGGAAAGAAAACACTGTTGCGCTTCCGCTTGTTTTTGCCCGACGTGTTCCAGCTACCTTCCTTGTTTAGCAAAAATGTGGACGATAAGAAGGCGGGGGGGTGGGGAGCGAGAGAGGGCAGTAACTAATTTCTTTGATTGCCAGGCGTGCATACAGGAAGTGTCTAATGGGCCCGGTGGGAGTCAAGGTCAAAGGTCACAGATTCTTGGTGTCCCGTAGAATAATTCTGAGGGGACGTGAGTGCAAAACTTTTCAACAAAGCTAATATTTATTTATTCTTTAAGATGAAGTGCGTATTCTCCATTAAACTGCCGCTCACTGAAAGCACATTATAAGAAGACACTATATAAGAAAAGGAAATTATCAGTGTTGGTGTAATTACCTCTGAGACCATAACCACATTATCAGCCACACTATGAGCCACATCAGACTGAGAGTTACTCCCAGAATGAAAAACGTGAGGACACATTCACACACAAACACACTATACGCCCTATACGTTTCTCAGTTCCACAGTACTTTTGCATATAAATGGGCTGCAAAATATAATATGATGAATTTCCCCTGACAGATGAAATTGCTTTTGCTTTTGTGAGCAATTTGTATTACTCAAATAAATCCTCTCCCACACATCCCATCCTGTCTTTTGTCTTGGTCTTCCCCACGCAGACACACACATGCACAAACACGCTACCTCATAACCCATAAAAGATGATAGTGAACCGAAAAGCAGATGGGCACTCACAAGGTTTTCACCTCAGTGCAGAGATCACAAAGCAGCTCTCAAAACCGCAAAAGCTCTTTTACAGTCTTGTGTGCTTATACACGCGCACACACACACACACACACACACACACACACACACACACACACACACACACAGTGCCAATAGGTTATGCAGAGGGAATGTTCTCAGAGAGGATGTCAGCCGTATCGGCAAACACATTCGTCGTCCATTCAGATTGTAAACACACTGCCCTTTGTCCTGCATCTCATGTCTGCCCCCACCCCCCTCCCTCCAAACCCCACCCACTCTGAATATCATGTCAGCGTGATGTCTTAACATTATAGGTCTTTCTTGTCCCCGGTAGGTGTCCCCAGTTTTAGGCATCACCGCGGGAACTCTGATCCTGGTCTTTGTGCCTGAGCCAAAGAGAGGCAGTGCTGACCAGATGGGAGGACGCATCAAGACCCGCACTTCCTGGTTCTGTGACATGAAGGCGCTCGCCAAGAAGTAAGGCTTCCCATCATCAAGCTTCTGAGAATACGCCAGGTTTTGGGAGATTAGCCTGTTTAGGCATCCATCCCCAGCAGATCACTGCGAGCCGTGCATGCTAACAATTCAGCTTACATTTAGCTTGAATGATCGGTGGCAGCATTATATGTTAGATCTTTTTATAGTGGCCATTAATTAGAGGCATGGAAATGTCAACACAAGACACAATGAACCATTATCAACTTTGCATCCACGACACTGTAGGCCCTTGTTTTTATATGACCTGTGGGCTACGTTTCTTTAAAAAAACCTTATAAACTCTATATAGCTACTGTACTGCTATAGCCATGTTTATGGGACCTATTTTATGAGAGCAACCTCATATTCATCCCCTGTGACATTTAGCTGTACACAGTCTCCCACATTCACCACTAATGGAAACACGCAAAGCGTTAAATAGTGCTATTTTTGTCTCTTTACATAAAACTGTCAGTGTAACTGCATATCATTTCAGTTACCATTTAGCACCAGAGCTGCTTTAAATTCTCATTTTCCCACCTTTGAGATAAGAATCTTGTCTGGCCAGAAAATCTCCCAAACACCTGCCGTATTCCTTTATTATCTGTTGAATCTGTTTGCAGTTGTTGTCAGATAATAGAGACAAACTGAGTGAGTGAGAGAGATTGTTTGTGATTCTGTGACAGAAAACAGTAGTTTATTCATTTGTTTTACTTTTGGAAGCCAAGATAATCACCTGTTTGATTTTGTGTTTCTCTGTGGCTAGTCGGAGCTACGTGTTCTCCTCCCTGGCGTCTGCCGCGGTGTCTTTTGCCACAGGTGCGTTTGGTATATGGATTCCTGTGTACTTGACCAGAGCCCAGGTGGTGCAGAAGACTACAGTGGCCTGTACAGAAGGTGTCTGCAATAGCACAGACAGGTGAGAAGTTAATGACTAAACACGGAGTGCACACTTTGAAGTCACTGGCGTTATTGAAACCTTATAAAAGAGAAAATTATCAGCATTGTTTGTGGACCACACGGAAAAAGTTGAATGAACTGGGTTTAGGTGGATTTATGCCATTATATACTATTGCTCTGTTTATTTTGCAGGTATTTCAATGGTGCCCCATTTATAACAACCCATGCTATTTTCTAAATGTGCATATGCTGGCTGAAGCTTCATCTGCATGGTTGCATGGACTACATACATTTTTAATTTGAAATAACAGCTGTTTCCTCTCGTGTCCAGCCTAATCTTCGGGGTGATCACCTGTGTGACCGGACTGTTAGGCGTGGTCATCGGAGCAGCCACCACACGCCTGTGCCGGCAGAAGACAGAGCGAGCCGACCCGCTCGTGTGCGCTGTCAGCATGCTGGGCTCGGCCATCTTCATCTGCCTCATCTTTGTGGTGGCCAAGAAGAGCATCATAGGAGCTTATGTAAGAGTCACTTCCTGTAACTGTTTTGTATATATTATAAATGCAGTAGAGGAAGATCAATCGAACTGCAGAGATAGTTCTGATTAGGCCAATTTTTTGCTTTCCTTCATACAAGAATCAACAGGTCCCCAGAGGAAAATGTCCCTCTGACAAAGAGCAATATTAGTGTGTTAATTGTGGATTAGCCATAGGGGCTGAGAATTAAAAGGGAAAGTCTGATAACCAATCTAACGAGAGAAGGCTTAGTTAAAGCTTATCGGATGGGGTTAATGTTTGAATCAGGAATAAAGCACGAAGAAGATACTTTGCCTGATGCCAGTTCCTTTCAGGCCCAGAGTCAGTGAGTGGGTGTTGCTCCCTCATAATGAATGGCTGTAATTGCAGGTTAGAATGAGATGGCCTCAGGAGCTGCTGCAGGTCGCTGAGGCTTAGATCTCATCTGGCCAAAAGTTAGAGTCTACGGCAAATGCTCATAGAGCTTGTGTGGCTAATTACCTTGTGAAGCAGGAAAGGGTGCAACTTAACAGAGACTGCACTGAAACAATGCACTCTGAGCTGCTGGACTCACCAAGCACAAATGTCTCACTCTTATCAGAGACAAAGGAATAGGAACTGACCCTCAGCAAGTTGGGCGGTAAGGATGCTGGAAAACTGGAAAAGATGGAAAATATTTCTAATGCGTGTAAGGGAACATAACAAACAGGCTTCTGTATCCTAAATATGTGACTTTGGCTGACCTCGGTATGTCTGGCCTCTGACTTTATTTACTGCTTTATCAGTGCAATCACACTAAATGAATAGTGGAAAAGCAACCAGGTGAACTGATCCACAAGTCTTAACATCTGCGCTGGACTATTTACACAATATTATCATATGTGTGTTCTTAACATGATATCAATATTTCTTTTTCAATATCACAGTTATCATCAATACTGGTATGTCGCAACACCCCTACTCCATTTTTCTCAACAGCTGCTTCAACAGGAAAGTAGTTCCTCATTGACAAATAATTACTTGTATCAGTGGTGATTTTGCTTTAATGAATTACAATTTGTATGAAGTCCCATTAGGTCAAAGGCACACATTTAAAGATCATTTATTCATCTTTGACAGAGGCATGACTCAGCCAATTAGACCTGAGGTGCAGCAGTTTCCATATAATTAAAATTAAAACTCTGTCCAACTCAATTTTAAATAAATGCTGTGTGACAGAAAGGGCTTTTGGTGATGCACCCGAGTGACACCACATATCTATCTTTGTACTGTCACAAAGGGTAAAAAATGTTTTATACTACAGTGTGTTTGGTTATATGAAACGAGTAATACTCGTTTCACCATGTGAACCTCAAACATGTGACTTCACTTCTTCTCAGACTACTACAATATTAAATCACCGTACAGTACGGCAGCAGTTGTAAGTGATCAACTCGGGTTTCATCGCGAAGCGCTGACAGATGTGTCACATTATAAGGCGTGACGTGGCTGTAATGGTTGGTGCTGCTCTGTTGAGGCAGATTGACCCCTCGCAGCTGTTGTCTCTTCAACGCGCAGCGAATCTGAGGAGAGGCTGGGCTCTTCTTCGAAAAGGCAACACGTCGGTCACGGTGTCTGGTTTGCAGCTCTTGTCTACATCTTCGCTGTCAGACTGTGGCTCTCTGTACTGTACTGTAGGTCTGGCACACTGGCAGAAGGGTTATTCCCCAGCAGGAAATACACATCAACCGGCCGTGTTAAACCATGGCAGATGAAATCAGCCAACACAGACACACGAGATTCCGCTGCAACCAAATCCCTCTGGGTCTGTTTTTAAGAAAGTGGTCAAATAGCAACACCAGCTGCTACCAGCTCATGTGCATAGAGTAGGTTACATGTACTTTTAGTACGCTGTATGTCGACTCCATGTTGTTATTTAAAGTTTGCATTTTCTGTTCCACCCATTCAGAAGCAGGACCTCAATTCTCATGTTGCAGCTGGATATAAGCTTAGGACGTGGTGTTCCACGTTGAATTTTTGGCTTTGACAAGAATAAACAACCCTTATCAGACGGTGCTGTTTTTCAGCTCGTAGGCTAAATGCTCAGCTCAATGAGCCCAAAATGAAGGCCTGCAACTCCATGTATAATTGGGCCACAGCATAATAACATGTTTTTAAACCACAGCAACCAAAGCAGTGAATTTCCCACACACGGTAGAAATATCTGCATCCTCCTCTTTTGGCTTCATGTCTGGTTACCAGTCTTTTGTGCAGTGCAGACTGACTGATCTTAATTAGCACCACTAAATGGACTTTTTTTTCTCTCTCTCTCTTCTTTTATTTAGGTTTGCATCTTTATAGGAGAGACGCTGCTTTTCCTGAACTGGGCCATAACAGCTGATATTTTAATGGTAAGTACTGAGAACCTATATTTATCCACTGGGTCACTGTAAATTCCTGCAACAAAGTATACCAAATAGCATCCAACTGAGTTGTGAAGTGTGTGAGTAGACTCGGACCTTGGCTGCAGTTTGGGTGTGGCTGATAACCGCTGTCTTTACCAACATTGATTCATAGACTGTTCATGGAAACAAACAAAGGGGAGCCCCTTCTCTGACATATATTTTAGTTTCTAAAAGTAAAAAGAAGAGGTCGAGTGAGTCAAATGAAATTAGATTTTCAGTAAGGTGGATGTACCGACCAGGTCCTTCATTAGGATGGAGACTGTGGTGAGTATATAGAGACAGATACAGGCCATTACTGACATTACTTTATAGTGACTGACAGGACTGCTTGAGGTGTTCTGACCCAATGAGGTGCCTGCATAATTGAAGACTGCAAGAGTTGTTTAAACATGGCTGAGTGAATCTTTCTACCTCTGTGTCTTCATTAACCTTACACAATCTCATGTATTTTTCACCTCTGTCTCTGCACAGTTTGTCGTTATCCCCACACGGAGAGCGACGGCGGTCGCCTTTCAGAGCTTCACCTCTCATCTCCTGGGTGATGCAGGAAGTCCGTACCTGATAGGCCTGGTAAGGCTCTCCCAGAAGCATTACTGTGTGGTGATCAGGGTGTGAGGGGCAATAGATTTACCCCCCAGGTCATAATTCACGGGGACACACAGCTTCAGCATATCTGTGAGTGCCCCATTCATATACACGATGTGCACAAATACCAGTTTAGCTCTTTTTTTAAGTGGGCCAAGTGCAAAATGCTTTTAGCACACGTCTCAGGAGGGCTGGTGAGCAGAGTTGTGATTTCACCACTGCTCTTCAGGCTGTCACTGGTATTTCTAGTAAATCTCATGGATACGAGGAGGGGGCCAGTGTTACTGTATTTGATTGGCCAGGAGATGAAAGACTGTTTTTTACTGGGGCAATAGGCATCTCAAGGTCACAGTCACTGCCCCAACCCCCAACAGCTACCCCTCCACACACACACACACACACACACACACACACTCATGCACGCACACACATACATTTCAAACTGCATGCGTTCACCCAAAGAATAGCATCCTGGAGGCCAGTGTACAAATGCTGCTTGCTGTTCAATGGATTGTGAAACAGGATCCACTTCAGACTGTCAAGCAGCATTCTTTTCATTCCAAATAGAGAATGAACATTTCTGAAGTTAAATAGTAACTCCATAGGTACACGTTCTGTATGCCTAATTGAGCAAACAGGACATGAGGAAAAATGACAACAAATATAGGAAATATGGGCTCTTTTTCAAGTACAACACAAAAACATGCTGCAGTAACATCAAAGCCAAAAAGTACATCACAATCTACACATCATATGCTCACATTTAAATTTTATATCAGTATTTATGATGTTCTTTGGTGCTGGGATTGAATAGCCTGCCTTAGTGTTATGTGTTTACATTACATTTTGTTGTCGTGCCTCTGGCTCACAGCCCAGGTCATGTTAACAAAGGCAAAGTGGAAGTCTTTGATTAGTGAATCAAACTGATCCTCGCGATCCTCTGTTGGGGCCTGACAGGCTGGCGGTGGGCACAGCTGTCTGTCAAGCTGCATTGAAAGTTGGCCCTTTTTTCCTACTTCCTGAAATGCAAATGTTAAACTCCAGTTGAAAGCCAGATAAAAGGAGCAGTAAGTTATCTCCAAGTGCTGACAAGCTCTCCAAAAGACTAAACCACTGGCATTTAAAAAAGAAAATCTAAATTCCGGAAAAAAGACTCAGTCTTTGAGCACCAGCTGAAAGACTAGTGCAGATCAAATAAAACCCAGTGTGATATTATATTGTACAAACTTCCTCTTGACACATTTAGATATGTAGTACTTTGAACTGTGCAGATATTGGAACCAGTCCTAAAAAAAATTAATGGATTAATTGATTCTTTCAATCAATAACAAAAAATGTGAAAAGTGATTAAGCATTTAAATAATTTATCCAACAAAAATGAGAAACACTTATTGGTTTCAGCTTCTCAAATTTGAGGATTTGCTGCTTCATTATAAAAATCTTGTTTTATTTTTTACTATTAGTCAAATAAAATAAGTAAGATAAAGATGCCAACTTGGCTCTCAGAACTTTTGATGGGCATTTTCAAAAATGTTTTGATGTTTCATAGACTAAACAATTAAATAAATTAGTTGAAAAAAAGTCATGATTACTTGATATGAAAATAAGTTCCACCTGTAGTTTCAGACTTACAACATCTGAAAAATAGAGGCTTCCCACTACAATTGCTCTGGTAATATTTCAACAAGCTCCACATGTCAGAATAATGCAAGCCACACACACACACACTGCCAACCACAGTTACCCAGACATGGCCCCACAGTCACCCAGGTTCTCCATCAAGCCTCTGAGGTCACGACTCTCCTCTGAGTGACATACTGAATGTCCGGGGGGTTTCTCACTCCTCCACAAACTCCTGACCAAGGAGGCCCGGAATGCTCCGAGTGCGTCACCACTCGCTGCCTCAGTTTCTGAGCTGAGGTTTAGCGCATGAGTGTGATGGACTTGTCATGACGCACGCTGAGCGCGGGCAGATGTACACTCGCCCATGCAGCCTGGCACAAATCCTGTGAATGAGCAAAGTAGACAATCTCAAGAAAAACAGATTGGTGGTTATTGCTAAGCAACCACAGGGAAAAGTGAACAGGCTTTTTGGCTCACAGGCTTGTAGATGATCTACTCAACTCTACAAACCAATGTTGTGTGTCCAATGCAAAATAGTGCTGCCACTTCCTGTTGTGCAGAAAGAAATAGCTTTAGTGCGTCTGGAATCATCCTGAGCTTGAGCCAAGCTCCCCCTCCATCAGCATGTAGACTAGGCAGTTGTCACTCTGGAATCCCCTGAGAAACACATAATGGACTTCTCCTATATTGTATAGGTAGAACATGGCTGCAGGCAGAGTGGGTGGCAAGGGAACGGCAGGAACAATCTCTCAGCAATCTCCCAAGAAATGCCTTCAAACTCGATAATTAGACATGCAGCAGTTTGCGATGTATTTTTAGGTTAGCTGCACTGTCCAAGTTGCAGGCAATTTGCTGTGCCTAATGAAATAGCTCTGCACTGGCCACACACATGGCTGCTGGACCAGATTTAGTCACACACATGTATTTTATTTATTTTCTTCCACCATTCGCGCCCTTTCTCTGATCAATCCTCACGATGTACGGTGCATTTACTCAGGCACCTTGCACACACACACACACACACACACACACACACACACACACACACACACACACACACACACACACACACACAC
>JBBPCS010000226.1:159195-182472 GCA_037974645.1 Hollardia meadi
ACACACACACACACACACACACACACACACACAGACACACACACACACACACACACACACACACACACACACACACATATGAACACATACTGTACGCAAACTGTCAGCAGCTCTCCCGCTCACGCTGCAGAGAATCTCATTCTGCTGACGCTAACATGTAATCAATGTGCTTCTGCCAGGGTGACCTATGACCGCTCAGACTCTCGCGGACAAGAAGCCCCCTCTTGTTCCCGCTATGCACACATCCACACAATCTGCTAAAAGCTACCATCGGCAGCCGCCACTCCATCACGACTGTCAGTACGCTGATCCACTTGAGAGCTGCCGTATGAGTGACACTGGGTGGAAGAAATGGTCACTTCACACCCACTGTTCTCCAGCTGTTGTTTTCCCCAGCGCCATGCGTGACAGACCGAACGCCAGTGAGCCTTCAACAGCAAAGTGAACTATTAGCTGTGAAATCCCACCTCGTTAAAAACAGAAACAGGGCGTCTTACATCATGTGTGTGTGTCAGTTTTATCAATTGCTGTGATGAAACATGCAGAGCTCACTCCGGTATTCAGTGTGAGTATGTGAACAGCATAGAGTCGTGTGGTGTGTCAGAGCATGACAGGAATTTTTAAGGACTTTTGCTGGATGATTAGTTTGAATAAAATGTCTCTTCTCTTTTGTCTGTGTGCGTATGTGTGGTGGTTTTGGTGATGGCGGGTGCATGTTTATCATTGTGTGTTTGTGTTGGCGCGCCTGGGTGCAGATCTCCGACGCCCTTCAGGAGAGCTACGCCACGTCAGCGCTGTGGCAGTTCCTCAGTCTGGGCTATGCCCTCATGCTCTGTCCCTTTATCATTGTCCTGGGGGGCATGTTTTTCCTGGCCACTGCCCTGTTTTTCCTGGATGACAGGGAGAAGGCCGAGAAACAGTAAGTGACTCAGACATTGTTGGAATAACTCATCATTATTTCATTTATTATTTAGTCATTTGTTCTTTAAATATTTAAAACTTGCTTGAGATGTCCTCCACTGACTCAAAAATCCAAACACACCGCCTCAGTGCAAGTGGCAGACATATTGGTTTTATTCTGAGTGCCTGACACAAAGAGTTTTGACACTTTATCTGGACAATGCTGTGCTCATTAACCCTGTTGCTGAGGTTTGTGTCAGGGACAAGCTGCCCAGTGATGCCAACAAAGGTGCCAACCCTGCAAGACTCAGAAAGGCCCTGGAGCCAATAGAAAGACCCAGTCAGCTAAAATTGCTCCAGAGCTGACACAAGCTGTTCTAGCCATCAATTTGTTAAAGTGTGCTTGCTTAGACTTTTACCAGCTCCCACCCCTCGTATTCGTGCATTCATATTTTCCTCTTTCAAACACCAAAAACGTGAACCAAGAGGGCATGGTCACTGGCCATGGCCTTAAAAGGCTAAAACAAACACACTCATCCTCTTTCAGATGGTGATACATGACTCGTTGTTTCTTTCTTACTGTTTTTTCTAACTTTATATCACATCGACTCGCTCCCCTGGTGCCAGCGCTCTCAGAAATGACTTCCTTCCTGTTGAAGATGAGGGTCGTTTTTAGACAGGATGGCAGTCTGATGTCTGACGTCTGTCTGCAGTCGACTTGTCTTCACCCTGTGGAGCTGGTTGCTGGGCTTTCCCACGCCAAAACCTCTCCCAAGGAGAGATGTGAGAGATTTTAGAACAGCTAAAATCAATTTGAGCCTTTTTGGAATCTTATGTACTGTAGAGGACAGCTTAAACTTTTCTGCATTTTATAATCCTGGGGTCAAGCCACTATCCAAGCTGCAAATATGTCCTTTGTGTAATGTGAATATGTAGTTTTAAAGGGGTCTTTACAAAGGCACCACTAAGCTATGCTGTGGTTTCAGTTGGGCCTGGTCCAGGGAAGAAAATGGAGAAACGTAGAACAATGACTAAAAGAAAAGTCACACTTTTGCCGTCGTGCTAGAAATAGATACTAATTTGTGGTTTAATATGTGGTTCAAGCTATCTGACCACATTATTGCACAGTGTGGGCAGATGGCACATGCTCACTCAAATTATATCTAACCACAACCCCTCTTTCACACTACATGCTGGAGGGCCAACCTAATAGAGCAACAGATGGAGTTTTACAAGTCTCAGATATGAAACGGAGACACTTGGAGGCATTGGAAGGTTGTTACTGTATGTCATTTAGTACAAATATGATCCTTAACATACAGTATACCCTCATACTGCTGTTTTATACTACTAAGTTTCAAACATAATACAGCATCTAAGCCTCTGTCAACACTTTCTGATAGGTCATCATTCATAAAGGGTTCATAAGATTTAACTAGCCTCTATATTAATCATTCACTAATGCTTTTGACATTAGCCATATGTCATCAATAGGAACAACTTTGGCTTGCCTGGTTGTGAAAAACTTTATAGGCTATTAAGTCTTTAATGACAAAGGCTCAAAAGTTTGACACTCCTTTAAAAGCAAAAAGGTATGCAGTTCTGATTGAATTAATAATAAGTTAATAATTCATTAATACATGGTGATAAACGTGAAGTCTGCCGCTAACAATGTATATAAGTTGCTGATCAATGTTTATAAACAGCAGATTTGCGGTTATAAATGATTATAATTACTCACACCAAACCTTTTCCTGTACATTCATATGTAGGATTTGATGTATTACAGTGAAAATACACTTTGATCTGTATTAAATCTCAAAGGTATTCTCCTAAGTTTACTTGAACACATTCCCATCTATATCTACCATAAATGTCCTGTCAGAGTAACTCAACTTTTCCTTGTTCGCTTCCACGTTTGCTGGTGTGCCTCACCCAGAGATCAGTTAATCATACACCAGCTTGTTAGATTACATCCAGCCATATATATATACAGCAAACGTACAGTTGCATACCTCACATAATGTACTAAAGGCCTCTACAGAATTGTACAGATTTGTACTAAACATCCCAGGGAAGCAAAACCTCAAACTTAAACAGCAGTAGCTCTTATGTAACAAGCTGCGAACAGCACCTCGGGGACCAAGAACGATGAAAACATCCACAACTTTGCACAACTGGGGTTGTTTCATGAGTGTGATATTTATAGATTCCATTCACACTATAAAGCCCCTGATTTATAAATTCCCCCTGACTTTACAGAGCACTTTGCTGCTGTTTTTTCCCTCCTTCGAGTGTGTCCTCAGATACACAGCGCTATTTATAAAAGGAGCGGAGCCGAACAAGTTACTCACAGGAGCGCGCCTTTCTATTTCCAGCCTTAAAGAGTGCTCTATTATTTCTAGGTTGTTAGCTTTTTTTAGTAGTGGGGATGCCATTTATAGCTCAGGTTCAGTGTGTGCCCCCTCACACATTCCCCCAGTCCACATTTACACTTAGTTAGACGTGAAAGCAGAACTGTCTCATCTGCCATGCCAGTGTATCTTGACAGTGCAGATTCAGTGTGGGTCAAGGCAGGCTGGGAAGTGATGATTGACCAGGGAAGACAGTTACCATGTGATGAGTGACATTTGGAAACATTTAATATAAATGTTGACTGTTTTGTTTTTTGTGCATCTTTAATTTCTAAAACCATTCCTCTCTCCTCAGGTTGAGCCAGCTGACACGACCGCCCTCCTCAGTCAAGGTATGACCAGGTAAATTGTCTTCTCTCCGCTTTTACACTTTAGCGCTTTTCACATCAGCAGTTCCACAAGCAGTTTAAGTGGTTCATAACAAAGAGACGGTCTTGGAACATTAGCATTTATAGTGTTTCTCTTCTCATTACCAGGCAAGCATTATGTAGAGCTCCTTTCATTAGGATGCACAGAGATCTGAAAGCAAGATGTTTCAGGACTTAAAAGACCCTTTGGCCTGAGGCTATCCAAAGCTTTAGGTGGAGGTGGTACACGAGATGATACACAAATGATTGATCTATGATCCATTTCCTGTCCCATTGTACTAAAGGATTGTCCAGGCATTCTTGGAGTGGTGATTATTTGACCAACTATATGGCATCTTATCAAGACCTAAGCTGCCTTCCTGCCTTTATCAGACTCACACACATGGTGCAAAACCTCCCTAATTATTAACTGAGCAAAGAAAAGACACAATAACTGGCAGCACACCAGTCAACTCTGCACTGTAAGACAATGGGGAGCTACTTGTGTTGTTGGTAAAAAAAAATAACAAGATTAAACTCTGACTCACTGATTAGAGGGACAAGGAATCTGTTGTGACTTATTTGTTAAGGTTATCATGTTTAGCTGAAAGGTCAAGCTTTTACCCCTTCCTAATCATCACCCTGTCTGGGTTTATTTTTTCCTCTAAACATTCATCAAAATACTGTATGTACAAGTACAAGTGCAAAAAAGATAGGTCATGAATGTGTGTACTGTATTCAGTGCTCACAGTGTGAAATGGAGAGAATCAGAAGGTTTGGTCATCAGTTTTTCGTGGTAAAATTGCACCAACTTGTGAAAACCAGGAAATTGAGGTGTGAAGGATTTCTTCCAGGATGGTTAGAGTTCAGGTCAGGCAGCAGTGTGATCTGCCAGTTGCAACTCCCTGCAGTATTTGAAAGGAACAGTTGATTTGGTGGAAATACTGTATGAAGGTGAAAATTCCTGCAGGCGTAAGACAGGATGAACCAATTAACTACAGAAACCCTTCTCATGCCTTCATTTCCATTTTTAGATTAATTTATACTGTCCAGACAACTATTAGTTTTCATTTATTTTACTATAGGGTAAAAATGTAGGCTACTTTCAAGGGCATTCTGGTGGTCTATCCAGGGCCGCCCATGAGGGGGGAAAAAGAAGAAAGCCTTCCGAGGCCCAGTCACTTGGGGGGGCCATGGAGGTCTTATCATATTCCTCCTCAATATAAGCAATTATAACCAAAATTTTATATATTTTTTGTAACAAAATACTCTCAATCAACAAAAACAACAAAATCAACATTTTATCTATTGTTGTCTTATTGAAATGCAGCCTGTTTCATAATGAAATCCCCTCTCCTGAAAATGTTATTAGTTGGATAATTAAAAAAAGAAAAAAAAGAAAGAGCTGGCAAAGGCTTTTGACCCAAATAATAATGTAATGACCAACTTTTTCTAATCAGCTCAGAAAGCTGTTCCCAGCCAGGCTTACAAGGCGAACAATAGCCAAGAGGCTAATGCTAGAGCTAGCCTTACTAGCCAAGAGGTAGCTAGCATCAGTGAAGATTGATGATGTTGATAACAGCGAAGATGTTCTGCATTTGAGAGAGAGAGAGAGAGAGAGCACGTCCATGCCTTGATATAAGTAAATTTGGGTTCATTCACTGGACCCACCCAAATCTATAGGCGGCCCTTGGTCTATATATCTATCATCATAAGTCAGCGACAGCCATTGTAAAAATGTTCCTCCCTTGTGCATCCTAGGTCGCATTTGACATCTGACATGGGAGCATCGGCTTATTAAAGCATTGCATAAAAGGTTCAAGGTCCAGCTGTATTGTATCATTGTGCAAATCTGTATTGTATCACAGTATCGAATTTGACAATGAACTGCAGTTGTAGCCCTGCCCACATGCAACACATTTTCCGAAGAAAATATACAAGTAAAATCAAAAGATAATGTGAAGTTAGTTCCTTGTGTTAAAATTTCAAATCTGCAGTGTCAAAGTGTCCTTGAATGTTCCAAAAATGAGATTCTTCCAAACACTTGCTGCATCACCACACAACACAACAAAAAAGACTAATAGTATGATGGATCACCCATTGCAAGCAACTCCGAAGGCGCTGCAAGTTGACTTGCATTGTGCATTGATGAATGAGAGGCAATGGCTGTCTTGAAGGCAGGAAATCAATCTAAAAAGTTGTAGTATGCTTTGGAAAATATCAAGTACACACAATTGGTACCTAATGGGCTCCAATATGCAAACTACCATTATGACCATTTAATCTGGCTATTCTCAAACAGTGGGCAGGGGCCGCGGAGGCAGTGGTATTATTTGGTGGTAATTATTTTTGTAATTTACAAAGATAGTTATTTTTTATATCTAAAGGTACTCAAGAATTCACATAATTAAAAAAATACCAAATTAAAAATACATAATTATAATGACCCGCTGTGTTTGAATATCACGAGACAAACGTTTTTTTACTACTAATGTCTGCCTCAGTTAGCTAACGTCTGCCACTACAAGCTAACATCTGCCTCAGCTAGCTAGCTAACGTTCCCTTGGATGCAGTGGCACAAAATGTTATTTGAAAAGAAAAAGTGACGTGGGAGACAACCCTGCTCCAGTAAAAGCTCCAAAGCATGAAGTGAGGATATACGACCATGACTACAATAAATTTGGATTGATAATGGCAGGTAGTAATGCTTAGCCGAAACAAATGTGTAAAATGTAGTGAAATCCTCATTTATTTATATATTTTTGTCATTTATTTGGAAAGGTGATCCTCAGAATTTTTTTAACGATCAGAAGTTACAAAAGGTTGAGAACCCCGCTTTACTCTATGTACAGAAATGCCATTACCATTGTCAGGGCGACATCTGCATGCACAGCTAATGACAGGTGACATGAAGGCTCCTACAAGGCTGCCAAACATATGAGGTTACAGTGGCAGTTTAGCTCTCAGCCTGAGGGTTTCGTCAGATCTCTGTCACACACAGCAGCTAAAGCATTTTCTCCCTGCTGTCAAAAGGGGCTAATTATAGAGAACAGTGATTACAGCCGCATGAGGTCAGAGTTGAATACACCTATGAACCCAACATTTCTCTTCTAAAGTGAACCACCGAGGCGCTCTGTGATTCCACGATTGATTTTCAACCTTTGTATGGGAAGATAATCCAATCACTGAGGCAATATTTCCTCCCTTAGGTCTGACTCACAGATCAATACAGTTCATAGTTCAACTGCTCTCTGATGACAAGAGTTCACCCCTCACACTTACTCTGACCACTGCTCCCAGAGGTCCACCATGCTGGAACCATAGAGAGGTGAAAGAAGATATATGGTGCCATTGTGAAGTACTGTGGTAGATTAAGGCGAGTAGTCAGATTACAGGAAAAGTGTTTGGCTCTGACAAGGAGTGGAAGTGAAGGAGAGGAATTTAAAGCGGGAGAGAAAAGACGCACGGCTGCTGAATAAATGAGGATGAAGAGAGGAAGTAATCGCCTAAGCTGTTACACATCTCAAGCTATTAATCTCTGGTGATGCAATCCCAGACGGGAGATCAGATACACCGAGATCCAATTAACTTAAGATTCACCCCACCCCACATGACAACTAGATAGAATATCCCCAAACTGGGGATTGTCAAAAGATCAGCATGAGCTCTGACAGTGGAGATTCACACTCATTTATTCAGTGAGCACAATCCCATGTTACTCGGGGAGGAAGTTGTCATCATGAGGCAAAGCTCTGATTTAGTCACTGCTGTCCGAACTTGAACTGTTAAAAGTGTTTATACAGCTGCAGGCACATACTTTCCTTCTTCGCACTCTTATCGTTCAACAAAAGCGCTGAATCCTCAGTCAGCAGTGCCGAGCGGGTTCATGGTGACCACAGACCACACACACATGCACACACACACACACAGTATACAGCTAAGACCTGATGTGACATGTATAGCTTACAATGCATTCAGAAAGGCCATCAACTTTCAAATCTTCCTCTTTCTTTCATAATCCAATGAATACAAGGAGGAACTCAGGTGGTGCTCTCTTTACAGTTATGTATCTTTGGTCTCATGTAGCCGACCATTCACTGCTTTATCCTTCTGCTATCCGTCAGTCAGATCTATAGCAATGTCAGCCCGGCTGAATTCAGTCGTGATCTGTGTCCCCCCAGCCACAAACCATGACAAGTCGGTTGGATTAGAGTTTAATGGCATGCCAGACTAATCAGACCTCCCCTTTGCTTGAGAAACCAACAGTCTCCAGCACATTGAAGCTGCGAGGAGGCAGGCCAATCTTGCAAATATCAAAGCATTCACAACTCCAATTATCTCTATGTCATGCTGGCATTTGAGCGGTTTAATTTCTAGTCTGGCTCATAAACAATTCACAGAGTTTACAGCAACATCTGACACTAATAATTGAGGAAAGGGTTCATCCCAGAGAGGATTGGATCTGCAGCTATGACCTTAACACATTGTTTTCGGGAATCCTCTGATCCTCCTGTTTAAGTTATTACTCGTTTTTGTTTTTATGATTTGCCGGTGTTGTTTTTCTGGAACACATCAGTGAGTCTGCATGTGCATATATGTTTATGTCTGTGTTGGTCTTGTGTGTGTATGTGTGTTTAGGAGTAAGAGACACTGGTTCGGAACATCGCCCCATGAGCTCCTTGCGCTAATCCTACTGTAGCAGCAGTTGTAGCAGTGTTCAGAGCATCCAGGGCAGTGTAACGACAGACTGAAACAAACAGCGGGACACACACCGCCATCTCTCTCATCCAATCTATAAAGAGATGACAAGCATGGCACCATGAAGACTTAATGTTCTAATCTCCAACTGGAGAGTATTTTTCTCCTCCGGTGCCACATTTTCCCCACGTATGAGTTGTGGTAATGTGTATTTCAGCAGCTGAAAGAGATTTGGAGAAGTCTGAATAAACTGGCATGAATAAATTGTGTTTTTATGATTAACTTTATAGTTCATCTCCACTGTAATCCAGTTGGAAATATTGTACCTTTTTCCTCTACTACATTTACTCTTTATTTTGAAGATCAATATTTTACATCCAGAACATTAGCATCACAATCAGCATATAAAACATGATCCGTTCCGTGCATCACTTCCGATAATTTAATCCCATTCAGCTGCGTTGTACTTCTACTTTAAAGTACATTTTGCACTTTTCTTTAAGTAGGAGTTTGAATGCAGGACTTAAACTGGTAATGGAGTATTTTTGACAATGCTGTGTTTATACTGTTACTTGAGTAAAAGACCTGAATACTTCATGCACCACTGGCACACTAACTGCTTTGACCGTTGGCCATTTACTAAGGATAGCACTTTTACATGAAGCAATTAGTGAGAGATAATTTAACATTTAACTCCAGGTCAAATTTTCCAAGTCAGTCATTTTTAACATCACATTTATGCAGTCTGGATTCTTGCAAAAGCTCGATGAAAGCCTCAGAAATATTATTTTACATCAACAAACTCTTTCCTTCGTTAATCTTTGTGTAGATGCTTAGTAACATATTTGATATGTTGAGACAGAAACAGACTCATATCAATCCCAATCTGCATATGTGGAGAGACAGCGGCTGTGTGTACTCTGGTTTATAGCTTGCTGTTGTACAGATTGAGGGGAAGCTGGAAGGGGGGTTGCATTGTATACAATCCGATATGTGCTGGTATGCTGTGTGCAGACAAATATTTAGGTCACAGGCTGGCTGTGGTGAGCAGGCGTGATCAGGAAGGTCCTAACAGATGGCCCAGGAGCTTTCGACCTCAACATTAATTACACAAGAATGTCCTGTGGTGAGGCCTGACTCTAACCCCACATTTCCTCCCCTCTCTCTCTCTATCTTTCAGGTGACAACCAAATGAGGAGTTGTCTGAAGGAGCAACCAAGCTCAATGAGGTTGACAAAATGGAGATAAGAAAGCAAGGGCAGCTGATCCACTTCTTTAAAACCACGCCCGTGTCCTCTTCACCATGCATCACCACCGCAATCACCCTCCTCTTCCTCTCGGCTCCTGCTGCTCTTTCCTCTTTACTCTCGGCGGCTGCCCTCAGAACTGGACCGAGGGAGCGTCTTGCCCCTCCTTTAAAAGCCTGTAAATCACAGGCTGGTGTTACGGTGCACAGCGGTGCGCTAAAGCTGGCCGGCAGACAGCTGGTGTCCTCCTCACCTCTGTCTGTGAGGATCCACTGAATCTTCCAGGGAGGAGGTGGGGTGATAAAATCCTCCGACTCCTGATGCTATACTACTGAATGCTGACCATGAACCTGCCCTGTCTGTCTGCCTGTCCGTCCAAGGGTCTTTCTCTTATCTGTCTGTCTGTCTGTCTGTTGTATCGGCTGTCAATCTGCACCAAGTGCCATAGTGTCATTACATTCCTTCAGACTTTGCACTGACCGCCATCAACCCTCATGACGTCATCACTGACTATGTTTACATGCACACTATAATTCAGCTTTTGGCCATGAAATTACTCTTATTAAGCTGTTTATATTTGCAAGACAGTAAAAGTAGCATCATTTAAAAACGGATGTCTCTTTCCACAATTCATTCTGCCCTGGCTCCCAACACTCCTGTAAGCAGACAAGTGCTGTAAAGTCCAAATCACGTGCAGCAGGTGATGCAACCGCAGGAATCTAATTCTGTTTTTCTGTTCAAACAAGCCTCCAATAATGTGACTAACATGAGATGTCTCTGCACATGTTAATCTCATTGTTAACTTCAAATGTAGACACAGTGTTTACAAGTTGGATGCGGTATTCTCATAATAAAGTGCTTTGCTGTGCATGTAAACATAGCCGTCAACCAAGAGCCAAAAAGTGTCCAATGGTCAGTGAATCAGCCTTAAAAATTGGAGCTTTCACATCAACAGCTGTTTCTTTTGACCCCCCCCCCCCCCCCATGTTTGTATTCTTAGCTTTTAGCACTTAAGTCAGCACAGACAGTGCCAGAGAGCATGACAGAGGTGAGGGATTTCTGCACATTATGTTTTTTATAAGGTTTCTTGTGATTCTTTATTTTTTATTTTTTATTTTTTTTCTGTGTGATGTTGGATTTGAAACTGGAGGTTAATGCCGATGATTGTTTCAGAAGGATGATGATGCAATCGGGGCGATTTAAAACGGACACTGGACTATATATTTTTTAATTTATAACGAACATGCTTTTTCCCAAAAGTAAATGAAATGCTACTCTTTTGACCTTTTTTCTGCTTTTGTGTACATGAGAAGCAATACGAACATTTTTTGGAGGAAACCGACCCGTTTTATCCACACTGCCTTATCAGTGAACCAGGTTTCTCTTTAAAGGGGGAAGCTCTCTGATGATTGGTTTTGAATTTCTGGACACAGCGCCCACACAGAGACTGGTTACAATAACAGGCATTGTGAAAACAGACCTTTGCCCCTGGCAATTGTACATATCCCATTCCACGATTAGAAGAAAGGACCTTTGAGATGAGCTGGAATAACAGTCTTCAGTTTATTACTGAGGGAAATCAGAATCCCAGACAGGAACAGGAAATTCTTCAGCCCCAGGTTAGACTGATAGCGAGCTCTTATCGTTGATAAGTGATAAGCAAGTAATCCCCCTTTGAAATGAGACCAGCACGTCCTCAGATCACTGCAGGAGCTGACCACAGGAGTCCCCTTCAGTACCTGAGAACGACATAGAGATTTACATAAATAGTAGACAAAACCTGAATTCGATTCATTATTCTATGCATTGGTTACAGTGTATGTAATGTTGCAAGTTTAATGCAAAATCCCATAAAGAAAAAAAAAGTCTGCTATAGCTAATTACTCGCACGTACAAAGATTAGAAGCTTACATGAAGATTGTTTATTACCTGGAGGATGAAGTGTTACTGAACCCTCAAAGCCATGAATGGAGTCAAAGGTTTTAAAACTAAAGGCATAAAGGGAAAAAAATAAGCACTTTGCAGACCTCCAAGAAAACACAGATGGAGGAGGCGGAGGCTGGAATGACCTTAGCGGAGGAATAAAGGGAGACGTTGAGGTGGTTCTCGTAGCACTGATGTGTGTGAGCATGACTCACAGGCTGTGTGTGGGGTGCTGTGTGTGGGCTGTGTCCTTGTTGCCACATCATTAGCTTTAGCTTCTCTCCAAACCACGTGGAGCTCTCTGAATGTGATTCTGTCCAACCTGACGTGTTTACACACCTACATCTTCTTAATGAACTAAGCTTCCTTTTATCTTTTTTTTTTAATGTTACCAAATGAGGTGTTTTTTTAATAACTACAATAGAGATATATAGCTATATCATGCCGCAACTTTAATATATTGTAAATGATGGCTTGGATGCAATGTATTTATTTGTTTGTTACCATAATGAAGAATAATCTCTAAAGGGAAGAGTAATGTTTGAGTATACTACACTTTGTTGTTTGTCATTAGAGGGTTTAGAAATGCCTGTTGTTTATTCATCGTTTTGTATCACAATGAAACAACACAATACCTTTTTACATCACTAAGATTCATCCTGTTTACCGTGATCATGAATTGGACATCTCACGCATGTTACACACAAAAGGAACTGCAATGTGATGGTTTAAAGACAACGTGTCGCTCTCATGTTTAGGGTGCAATATATTTGCATTTATTTTTGTAGCTCTTGTAAATGTTTTTTTGTTTCCTTTTTCTTTTAAAGAACGATTGATCAAACCATTTTGCACACTTAATGTTCAGGGATTTATTTGAACCATAGCATCAGCTTCACAGCCTCTGCTCACAGAGGTCTGTCTCTTTATGCTCACAGTAAGTGCTAACACGCTGTCATCATCAGAAGGGACGTTGGCTCTGGTCAGATGAGTCATGAATTGAGTTTTCACTTTGCCAAATTTAGTTGATTTAGCACCGATCCTTTAGGAGTATAAGTCTGTTGTGTTGAGTAATTCTATGTTAATAATCACTGAAGTGATGTATAGAGAATGTGCTATTTCTTGTCATACAAGAATCCTGTATAAAGAAACCTTTTTCTGATGTTGAGCAGAAAACAGAGGTTATTTTTATTTTTAGAGCAAGCGAAGTGTCTGAAAATCAAAGGATATTATTCTAGAGCTGAACTGTGACGCTCCCTTGGAGGGGTTGATAGAAAATGTACATGTCTGTAAATCAAATAAACTTATTTAATCACTTCATAACATTGTTCTGTCTCTGTTCTCAAAAGAAATATCATGCAGGAGTGTCTCCATGGTGAGATCATTTCCCCAGGATCTATTTTAGGTGATGTTCATAAAGAGCTCGCTTCACTTCAGCGCAAAGATAAGGCTAGCTAGTGGTAGTTTCAAAAAGTGTTAATTTTCACACCAGAGAAGTGACTTCAGTGTTGCTCAACTGATAATGACCCTTAGATTTATGCAATGTGTACATGTTTGTGCTATGCCTACATGTAAGTTCCTTAATTACACGCTCAAAAACGTTCAGTGCATCTACAATCATGTTTTTATAAGTTACCCGGTTTGCATCTAGTATAAACGTATAGTATATATGAATATCTGAATACTGCTGTCTCTGATCGTCAATACCATGACTGGGCATTCCTTGGTAAAAGCTAAGGAGCTACTTGTTAGTATGATGGGAAGATACTTTATGTAAGAGGGCACAGAAACCGAGAGTAATGGTGAGATAATCCGATGGGAGATTGCTAAGTGACTTCTCAGTATGCACCACTTTTCTTGAAAGAGCACAAAATGTAAATAATGTTAAAATAATTTGTTTTTCAGTTTCGTCTGCTCAGAAGCTGATTCGGAGAAGTGACTCATGAAGAAAGTGGTCAGTATGTTGATATTAACTAACTCATTAACTAATCTTTCATGAGGAGAATGACAGCAAAGCATTTAAATCCAGAAAAATCTTTTAATCGAGAGAAAAACAAAACATTTTTGAGATATTTGATTCTTGCAGCTTGTGGATTCATCATCATTCACACCAACTGTCTAATCTGGCTGAAAACCTCTCTGCTGCCTGTTGTATGTTGTTTGTTTGGATAGCAGTGAGTAGAACCATAGCACCTTTGGTTAAGTGGTATTTACATTTGCAGAGGTGATGTTGCCATTAAGGGTTGTGCTACAGTTTGCCTTGTTTTCTGGGCAGTTATTTACTTGAACATGAGAAGATCAGAACTACTGTGTGGGAGAAGGAAATGCTGTGATTACTGTAGATAATGGCTCACTTTTGTCTTGCCTGCTTGTATAAATGTTTACTACTGTGTTACTGGATGTCATCTCTGTTCAAAAACTACAACACTCGGCAATAAATTTAACTGGTACATACCCATCATATCTACTACTAAGACCTTGATTCAGAGTAATTGATTTGTTTCTTACTCACTTCTTAGTAACTAGCTAGTATTTTGTTTTACCAGTAGTACTTTTATATACTTGTTCAGCTCCTTGACAGTGAAGATTCACAAGCATGAGTTCAGTCAAAGGTATTACATTAATGCATAGACTCTTTTAATCTAAAATACACCGCACTGTTGAGAACTGGACACCATTTCTCCTTCTCTCCTCGTCTTTGCAGACACTTACAAAGACTCGATTTTTATCACAGCGAGAGAAGGCCGGAGTTAGTCCATGAATGAAATACTGTATTGTTCGGGTGCAGTCAGGCAGGCCTCTGTGAGGCTCAGTTTGTAAAGTAATCTCGCAGTCCCCAGAGTGGTTTACAGACGCACTGACACATCACAGACATGACACAGGGCTCCATCAGTGCTGTGGATGCAGAGAGAAAAAAACCCATAATATTTACCTTCACAGGAAGTGAGGAAGTCCACAGCCAAAGGCCCTCTGTGTTCTGATGATCATTGGAAAGGGCAGAGTTACCCAACATGGCAGCTAATAGCACTAATGGACTTGTCTATGACAGGGCTGCACAAACAAAGAGTTAGTATACACTGCAATTGTGACAAAAGAGGACTTGAGATGTTGGCTGTGAGGCCTCTAATTAGGCAGAGCTACATTTTAAACAGATCCTTCTGTTTGAAGAAGGGAAGATTATACAGCAGCCAGAGGAAGCTCAAAGTGGAGAACTGGTCGCTGGATGAGCCACAGAAACCAACACCCTTTCCCACAGTGAGGCCAGTACGTACCCCAAAGTCCGTAGCTCCAATCTCAAAGTCAACACACCTAGTCATGCAGCAGGCAGGAAACACTGGGGTGTAACAGGAAAAGGGGAGCCATTCTAGCGAGCGCTGGAATTTCCATTTGCTCTTTGCCACTTAAACTCACAGAGGATAAACTCTGTACAACACGCAGGGTAAATTCTGGTTGAGAAATAGCTGCCGGTGGATGTGGCCATCCAGTTTTTTAAATGTTAGTGTGCTTTTTGAACCCCTTTTTGTGGCCAAGTCTAATTTTAAAATATACAGATATGTCACTCACTTGAAAATGACAATGAAATGAAATGGCTGTTGTAAATTCATAATGATGAATAAAATATACAAAAGTTTGACATATTCCATAACTGATAAGGAGGAGTGATGTCAATGAACGTATTTGTTGTACATATTTGTTGGCTGTAAACATTCGCTGATGTCCATGTGAAGTTTATAAACCTTAACATTTTGAATCATGAAATCAATATTCAAATTAAAATATGTGCTCTTATATTCCATTTTTATTAGATTATATGAATTCATATTAGTCAATCCTGCACCAAGACACAAAGTTTTAGCTCTGACACATCTGCCCACAGAACACTAACACTATGTGCAACTTTAATGGACTGTCAGTACAATTAAACCTTACATGAGTATAAACATGTAATGTACAATATGTATCAATAGATTATACTCATATTTTAGTCCTCTGTTCATTTTATGAAAGAACAATCCAGAATATCATGATTCAGCTATAATACACGGCATTGAAGCCTGAGGTGTTTTCCTACCTTTAAAACATTCTTGCACTCTAACAGTGTAATAAAGTTTAATGTAAGGCAGACAACCACTAAAGGGGTGATGAGAGTAAACAAGTTAAAAACAAACCTAAAATGGATTCTATCATAAATCAAAACTGAAAGTGGTTCATCGTGGCAGCATCTCATTGTAAAATAAGAACACAATATGTTTATGATGCAGTGACAACCACAGTCATGTTCAGTTAATCTGTGACTTTAGAATAACAATCTGTCTGAATTTGCACATCCAACAAGATGTAAGTCCACTTGGTTTATATGATTCTTTCCCTCCTAAGCTGGAACAATGGACAAACAGAGGTCAGGGCAAGAAAAGGGGACACAGTGATTTGTCTCAACCAGAACAGACTGTCTGTAGAAGAACACATGAAAAAAGTATCTGCAGTATCACACCTCCTCTGTGAATCTCTCACCTCTCTCTGTAGACACCCATCGACTCTTCCAACCTGCTGCACACTGTGCAAACACAGTAACCTTCACAAAAGCAAGTGTGGTGGAAACATCACAGAAGTCTCCGATTGCACCTGGTGAGACATTTGTCATGATCCCAGTCTCATTTGGTGTATGAGAATGTGAGATCCAGGATCTATTTGCCACTGGCTGATGTTACACCAAGAGTTTTATATCATTTTTGGGTGGAATCTATTTTTCTTAGTTGACACTGCAGTTCATTTATGTTTTCTACAGAAATAAAACATGAATGAAACATTGATGAAATGAGCAAAGGCTTCAGAACACACTGTAGGCTGCTGTGTGTGTACAAAGATGCAAACTGACAAACTAAGTCATCCACTGGCCTGTGTGGCACATACTGTATTTCTTTCTAGCAACAGGATTGAACATGAGGAATTAAAGGGAGAAACAGAAGAAATTATAGTGGCTCTGCAGCAGTGGGTTGGGACCAGGCAATTTGAGGGGGAAGATGATACAAGGAAGAGGATAAAGACAAATGAGAAATACAGGAGGATCCATCAGCAGAACTGTCTGGACCAAAATAATCACTAAACTCTGAAGTCATGTTGCCAAGTCTAATTCACACAGTACAACACCTGTTTTCATTGTGCATCACCCAAGTCTTAACCTCATGACCTTAGACCACCACAAGCACATCATGATAACATTGAGCTATACACAGAGAGGTGGTTTGAGTCAGCAGGAATTTCATATTCAGACAACTTTAGTGATCCCAAGAAGGGCAATTCATTTGCAGCTTACCCAATCCATATGTAAGCAGCAGAGCAGCCCAGACCATGATAATTTAAAACTTAAATTATAAGTAATAATAAATGACAAAATTCTTTGAAATCATGTGTCTCTAATCCAGTGTTTCTCAGTCCTGGTCCTGGGGATGTCATGTCCTGCATGTTTTAGATGTTCCTCTGCTCCAACACACCTGATTCAAATGATCAGCTCGTTATCAGGCTTGATGACGAGCTGGATTAGTGAACAGGGGAAGGGATAAATATATATAAAAAACTGAACAAACCGAGAGAAGAGGAAGACTGATAAGGAAGTCTATGTGCCAGTAAAATGTTTTAGGGGGTTAGGTTGAGGTTAAAATGTGGTAGCCTTAGTGGGTACCACGAGGGGCACTGGCACAAGAGGGCATTATTGTAAAATACCTTGTAATATCTTTAAAAACAAAAAGAAATTATTTTAGTCATTTTCACATCAGTCAAACAACTATGTAGTGTGGCCAGTTTACTGAATCAGTATAAAGAAATCCCGGGTACCCGGTGGTTCCACAACTGATCCATGAGGTACACCACTTATTATTTTTGCAGATGACAAAACAAAATAATCAACAAGCAAAGATGTTAAATAGCTGCTATTTTGATGACGTACATGTATGGTATATTGTACGCAAGTGCACTTTTTTCTTTTCAAACTAAAAATGCAAAATGCAAACAAAGATATTCTTATTGCAGATTTCAGATTATTGCTGATAAAGGGACATTTTATTAAATTTAGAGATTTTAGACAGGAAACCAGAATGACAACAACTGATAAAATAATAAGAAGGCATTAGCAGCTGTTTTTCGGGACAAAATATGTCCAAAAATAATTGCAAATTTATACAAAAGAGGTGCCACATTTGCTGGTCACATTGGGCGTCATATAGCTGAGAGATTTTCCTCTTCTTCTTCCTTTCCCCATTGTTGAGCATCTCTTGTTTTGAGCATCACTTCTTTCACGTGTGAATGGATGGTCAGGCCCGAGGAGCCAACTAACCTTCAGCTGTCACAGTCTGCATTAATGCATGGCTCTGCATGTGTTGCTGTATCATTAAAGAAGACGACACATGTTCCAAGGAGGCATGAGGTGTCCTCCTCCTCTTTGCTGTCTGCCCATGTGGAATGAATAAGAGATGCGCTTCATGGTGAGCTGAGCAATGTCAATGAAGGAAGCAACGGGAACGATTCAAGAAGACATGAATGGCAAGTAATGGTCAGGCCTGCTGTCGATGGAGCCGCTGTAGCAGAAGACGTCATTGCCCCATAGCCAGTTATAATGATAGCTCGTCTCCCATCAGGCCTTGAAGCAGTGGCTTCGTTTCAAACTGTGCCAGTGAGGTCCCCAATGCGATGAGGAATTAATTTGATTTGCATGCTTACTAACAAGGTTGTAATGTAAATTGACAGTGGAATAGTGTTACAGCAACTGTGCTTGTTATGCACGGCAGTGGGTTCAGTGTCGCGGGTGCAGCAAGTGTGAGTTATGAATACCAGAGTTGTCTGAATTAAACATGAGCTTTTGCTTGACTTGGCAAAGAGTGAATGATGTTGGTTGGCTTTAGTTGCTGTTTTTAGCTCACATGATTCCATATTTAGAACGACTGTTTTCACCGCAGCATGAACTGATTCAGAAAAACGTCCAAAGGCTATTTATGCATGTGCCCATTTGTGCACAGCAGCATCTGCATTCATGTGTCCCACACGTGAATGCATAGCCAGGCAGGGAGCTTTGTGAATGACTGAGGCGGTGAATGGCAAACACCTCTGTATGAATGGAAGCAGAAGAGCAAATTGCATGTAATACATACAGTATGCACACACACACACACAACTAATAGCTGTATCTTTCAGGTTACACAGGCGTGTGCAAACTAAGAGGCCACAAATACACCGCTGCACACTGATCAAACAGCCTACACCTACAAGAACACACACTGAATTTTAGATGCACACAGACAGCCACACTTCTAGAAGAGAAGACGATGTCAAGTGGATTAATTTCAGCATTTCTCATTATTTCTGTGATTTTTTTTTTTTTTGCTGTGTAATTAAAAATGCTTCAATCCAGGAATCCATTACACATACAGCTAATATTGTTCTTCCCTGTAATTAAGTGCTCTCACACTGGGCTGAATCAGTTCTGCTCTTTGCAGCTTAGTTGATTTGAATACCTAAAATGTACAAAGTCCCACTCTTTAAATAAATGAATCAGTACAGGAAAACCTCTCTGTGCCCAAACAGACAAGTCAGGCAAGCATTGGACCCAGGACCCCCCCTCAATGTTTGCTTCAGTAAAACCTATTTAATGTTTTTAACCAAACTAGAGTGTGGCTCTTGGGATGTCAGCTTGTGAGTTTTATATAATAACAAAAACAAGTAGGTCTAAAAGATGTATCGCCATATTTGAGAGACATTCTTGTCCTCCTCAGGATGAAGTGTAATAAGTCACTAAGTAATCCCCCCATCTGTAATACGTTTTACATTGTCTTGTTCTGCCATTTTAGTTCCTCTGTCATTACATGAATACACTGTCTTTGTGTTCTTTGACCTTTATTTAAATCAGACATTATCTAGTCATTTCTCTCGACAAAGCCTTAATTGAACTAAGATAATTTGCATAACTCAGGCTTCTTTTCATGCTCTGCTCTCTTCTCTCACTTTTCCTCACAACCAGATGAATGAGAGCAGGGAGCCGTTAACCACAAATGAATGAATGTCACTGAGGGAGCAGTCTGAAATAAGTGATAAATGGGCTTGATAGATTATTCATGATGGCAGGTGACCTGTGTCTGACCATGATGGTGAAACTGAATGCATGCTGCCACTCACCCTTCAGATCAGTCCACTCAGAAAGGTTGTGCATTTTTTGGGAATTTAATAACGTAAAAACATTTGGATCCGACTGGAATGAAAAGGCACTGTGGCAGTCAATTGCTCTGAAATGGTCTGGTTAGTTAAATACCAAACTGATGGACAAAGGATGGACAAAATGGTCAAATGTAAAGTCAGTCTATCACAATGAAATCTATAAGCCTATTGGCAAAAGTGTTCATTCCAATTCCCTCATTTATTGCGATGTTTAATGCTGTTATTCATAAGATGTCTTCAAATTCAATCAGTATTTTCTTTTCAAATGATTCCTGAATTTACTTTGTATCAAATCCGATGTGGCATGAGTACACTGTGTCACTAAACGCTGTTTTTCCAACATCAAAGAAGATACACATTCACCACCATATGTGAAAGCACATACAATATGGTGCATTTCCATTGACCTCATTCTCCAATTTTACCACAGGAATTACATTCTCAGCCCTTTCACATATGGCAGCCGGAGAAATAGGATGAAGATTTTTTTTTTTTTTGGAAACCTCAGGAAATGGAATTCTATCCGTTCAGAGCACCACATTCCAAATGGCGCTTCAATTCTAAAGTTCTATTTAAGGATCATGACATCAAAAAGGGAAATGTGGCAAGAGATACAGAATAATTAATATAGGATAGGAGCATAGAAAATATGCTAGGGGTTGGTACCAGATAAATATAATACTATGATTATAGTAAGTGTCCATTATTGTGTCAATCAATCTTATATCATAATTATATTCAAAGCTAACTTGACTTTCTGGTCTTGACTGCTGCTTTGATAAGTCAACCTCTGCATAAACACGTATCTGACAGATGCTTGATTCAAGTGTAGAGTTCAGAGTGTCCACATAGATAAAGAGAACAGGGAAGTGTGACTCAGCACAAGATCTATTGTTCATGCTATATGTTGCCTTACAGCAGCGAGCATCACCTTGTCACAGTTCTATGTTCCCAGTCACATTCAAAGTCATTGTAAAACACAAGAATGAGGCTTGTTTGTGATGAACACTTTAAAAAAAAAATTAGACAAAGACATATTTGGGACTGCATAATTATTTCACATAATAACCTAAACTTAACCACTTAAGCCAAAATGATACTATTCGAATCCGCCAACGCATGAGGGTCCGCTAGGGTTCGCATAGCGTAAATTTCATCATCAGAAGGTATGTATGTGTAGGCTCTGTGCAAAATAAGGAATACATCTGCACGTGTGGAATGTGTCCTCCAAGCAGGCTCCAGAAAGTAATACAAGGGCCCTAATGTACTATGAAAAGGACGCATACAAAGACACTGCGGTGGAAGTGGTGGACGCATTCCACACATGCGTAGACGTATTCCATAGCTTGTCGTAGTGTAGCGGACTTGTCCGTGTGGACACAAAAAATTGGAGGTACACAGATGTCCGCACAGAGCCTACACGTACACCCTCTGATGACAAAATTTACATCACACAGACGCTCGCACACTCGCAGATGTGGAAAGTACAATGTCAGCTTAACGCCTCATTTCCACATAGCTGTGTGCTTGTATGTAAATCAACTAGAAGTCCATTCATTCCTATGGAAACCTTTCTCTCTTTTTTTACAGTCTGGAATATGCCTTGACTATGTTTGAAAATTTTGTGGCCGATTTCAGTGTGGGAAGTTATCATAAAAACAAATTAGCGATTGGATAAATGTATTAGCTCTAGCTGTAGCTTACATTTTTCTTCCTGAAGATTTGACAGCATTGGTAGCACGCACAATGTGAAACATATAGACTGCATGCATAGTCTTCCATACATCTCTTAACAAAATATTTCACCAAATTGGCAGGGCAGCCTCCTCACTTATTCGTCCTGATTTTGTCTCAATAATGCTATGTACACATGTTTGTTTGTTTTTTTAAAAAGGGAAAAATAGCTTCTCCCCCATGTTTGTGGTGCAGTTTCTATCCATCTGTAAAGAAATGCATTTCCCTTGCTTTGAACATGTGTATGTCCGTAATGACAGACACAAAACAAAACACTGTGTAAACAGAACTACTGACACATCCGTTCGGGAGTATATTCAGGGCCTCACAATGCTACTTCAGGCTGGGTGACATTGACAAAAATAATAAAATCTTGTAATATGAAATTCAAAAAGTCTCTTATTGCAATCAAATCCAGGTTGATAGGTCATGTGTTAATCCTACCTATGGCTGACAATATCTCAAATCAATTCAATTGATCAGCAAATCAATTCATCTCATGAGTGATGGAAATTATTTTGATATGGATACATTAGGCTAAATGACATTCATACTGAAAGCCTCATTAGAGTGTAGAAACACACAATGACCTCTGCCACAGTCAATAGAGAGCTTTCCTGCCTTTCAGTGTGACCCAGGTGAAAATCAGCGAAAACAGTAGTGAGTTTGAAAGGTCCTTCACTGATCTTTCATAACAAATCTCCACATTGAGAGATGGAAGGGTGGGGTTCTACAATGGGGACGTTCGCATGGCCTAACTGTGACAGAAAAAGGGCATCCAAATGTGTGCAGCAGGCAAAATGCCACAACATGTTAGCATGCTGGGCAGCCTTGTAGCCTGTGGACAGTGGTGTGGTGTAGACAGAGTGGGAACCAAGCCAAGAAAACCTGCTCACACCCAGAGGGCCTGAGCTAAATGTGATCCATAAAGAATGGTTTGGACTCGCAGACGAAAAAGAAATGTCTTCAGGTCGATCTTATTCACACCAATGTTAAATAAATTGAGATTGGTGTAATTCTGCTCAGAGGCACTAGGAGTAGGGATTCTGTATCTGCTCTCCAAATTCTGAAAGATTTAGCATGCGCAGTTTGTTTTATATCAAACAACCGAATCTTCATAAAGTCTAGCGCAGCTGTAATCCAACCAGTAAATCCATCAGATGTGGTGGTGGTGGAGGCAGCAGCCTCATGGGACTGAGGGGGATTTATGGGATGTAGGCAGCAGGGTAATCCACGTAAGGCCCTCTCCCACCAGCACTAATCATTAAATATTCATGTCCACGTAGGAGATCGTCTGCGCTGTACTCATATGCAGGTAGAATTGATTAATCTGCTCTAATTGGTTGTGGAGGAGAGACGACTGGAGAATATTCATGTATTGGAGACATGTTTATCAGGTATTATCAAGTTTTAATTAAATTCCTGCAATAAGTCTGATTGGTTTAAAGTAAATTTACCTAAATGTAATGCTGTTTATGGAATACATTATATGTAGCAACTTATATGTATTATATATTAGTATGTATTATATATGTAGCATATCTAACATTACTGTGACTTCTTTTATAATGTGAAAACTATAATTCATTGTCATTTTTAACCTGATTCAATAACATTTTCTGATTTTTAGATGAATTTAACATATTATAATCTCATCATGGAATAACACTGCAAACAAGGTTGGGATGATGAGCATCGTTTTCTAAATACAGAAGGAATCTAAGGTGTGAGAAAGTCTTCCCACAGTGTGTGTGTGTGTGTGTGTGTGTGTGTGTGTGTGTGTGTGTGTGTGTGTGTGTGTGTGTGTGTGTGTGT
>JBBPCS010000226.1:191580-202436 GCA_037974645.1 Hollardia meadi
TATTTATAAAAAGGGTACACTGTGATATATATATATATATCACAGTGTACCCTTTTTATAAATTTTTATTGATAAAAATAAGTATATCATAAACTATATAAATGATCACATGACATATTTCAGTCATGTACAGGCTTCATTATTTAAAATGATCATTTAAATGCACATTTATTTTATAAACCTCATCTTCACACATGTTGATTTGCAAAATATCCAGAACAGTTTCCCAAATACACATACTGTATATAGTCTAAAAAACAACAAAGTATCAAATCTTGTAAAAGAATTACAACATATCATCAGGGAATAGTAATGTTTTTGTTCTGTAAATGCCCACCCAGCCTGAATCACAGTTGTACATTGATCATTGGAAGTGTTATTTAATCACAGCTGGATGAGGGTGATGGCTGACTCATACCAAACCCAGAAGCCTGGATAAACAGCCTCACCGAAGGAGGCCTTGAAGCGATGGATGAGAGACATGGTGTCCCCTACGGCGTAAAAGGAGAGGGTCCCCCCAGCGTGGTCTAGGAACACCCCTATACGTGATGAGTAGGGTGCGTTGATCTCGATCTGGTCTTTGTTGTGGCGGGCTGAATAGCTGGAGTCAGAGCAGAAGAGGCTCCAAGACTTGCGGTTGTAGCCGATGCGGCAGCTGTCTCCATAGCCCGTCCTCTTGATGCCCTTATAGGTGACTCCGATGGCAGCCCCCTCGCCACTCCAGTCAACCTCCCAGTAGTAAGCTCCTCCAGAGAGAGGCTCCATACACAGGACCTGGGGCAGGGAGTCAAACCTGGCTGAGTTGTCATGGTAGGACTGGGGGTCTCTCTTGAGGGCAGCTTTCCTGTTCCCTCGAGACAAGTAGAGCTGCCTGTAGGCTGTGTTGGGGTCCAGAGTGAGCTGGCAGGCATCTAGGAAGATAAATTGAACATTTATTTTACAAGAGGGAACATTTTACTTAAATTGCTTGGATTAAATGTAAATGAACAAACCCAAGACGCACAAAGCCTCTGCTCAGCCAAAAGCACCCCTCACCGTTTCACCACCATTTTTAAAGGAGCAGTTGACACAATAAAGAAAAGTCAGTCATTATCTACTTGCCCTCATGCCGATGGATAGTTGGGTGAAAGGTTTTAGTCCAAAAACCATTTCTGGAGCTTCACAGCAAAACAGTGTTGCAGCATTCTCCTAAAAAACTGTTTTTACACCCTTTAAGTGGCTCCAACTTTAAAAGGGGTGTAAATAAGGTCTTTTTAAAACCAATTTGGGATCGTGGGGCTTCCAGAGATTTGGATTAAGCTGGTAAAACTGTATGGAGTCATTTTATGTTTTTGTTTCTTCTTTTTTTTACAATGTAAAACAAGTCCCCAGCTTCTTCAGTTGTTTAGGAGAATGAAGCGCCACAAATATTCTGTGGACCAAGAAACTTCAGCATGGTGGTGAGTAGATAATGACCGAATTTTCATTTCTGTGTCAACTGTTCCTTTAACTAACTTCTGCAATAGCGTGACTTGAATTAACAAGTCAAGACCCTGCTCTGACTGAACACAGAAATCAGAATAATCCCAGGCGTTAGATGTCACCTGCCTGCTGTGTGCCTCCACCTCTGCAGGTCACAGTTGGTGAGACACCCGGTGGCCTCGGCTAGTTCTGCCCGGCCTATTATCTGGAATGCCAGAGGTATCAATACTGTTTGTGAGTTTGACCACAAACAGAAGTCCATCTAACAAAGTGCATCTTTAACTGTAACTGTAAGGTGACGACCACAACCATAACCCCTTCTCCTTAAAGGCTATGCAAATTATTTTTTTTGTCATTAGATATTAGTAAAAACTGACAATTTGCTTAAAACAGAATATTCTATCAGAAAAAAAAACATGAGATAGATATTTACTCAGATTGAAGTCCAGACAACTATTGTTCTGAGTGACAAATCTTTTGACTTCACTTATTTTTATTTTAATCTGTCTGGTGAGTGAACTTCAGCTTTGTCATGCACTCAGCACTTAAACTGCAAACGGCCGTAAAATCACAAAGCTGAGTAAATGCCAGCTAATGTATTTGTAATCATTCAGTCTCCGTCTCTGTCAACACTGTAGGACATACAGTAGTTACTAGAATCAGATTTTGTGGTCAGCCACAGGGTCTGACAGAGAACTTCATCAGCATCTAATTTGCCTCATGCACTGAAATGAGCAGGGGGAGCAGTGACGTGTGTCAGAGCAGAAAACTTGAGAGACTCACATCTCAGGAAATCGTCCCTGTGCTGAGGCTCCTGGACTTGTACAGACTTATACATGGCAGCTTCGTCACCTGTGAAAGTAAATATGTGTATTGTGTCAGAAAATAGTCATAGTGATATAATGAATTTAAAAACTTTGAATTTAAGGGCTCATTATATTACTGATCTAGCATTACTTTACAATGTGCTATTAATCACAGAAAATTAACCATCAATAACTGCACAATACATGTGTTATTCCTATGAAGACTGACAGAAAATTGGCATTGTGGGTAATGTTGATATTCCTGTTGTATTAACCCAGATACTGTCACAATATCTAGAAATCCTGTCGTCATCAATAATGCTGATCTCAACCATCAAAGACTGTACAACTTAGCCAAATTCTATTTTAGTGTTTCATGTTAATGTGAACTCACTGGCAGTTTGATATCCTAACCAAAGTAAACATTTAACCCTGTGTCAACCGAGTGACCTCAGGCTGCCCTCTAATGGATTTCATGCTCCAGCCATGAGCGGACATCAAACAGGATTCGACAAAGCCCTACTGACGACAAGGGAAACTGTAAATCTGTCTAACTTTCCTGACTCAAAGTATGCCTAACTTTCAATTTGGGTCTATTTCATTTCTAAATACCGTAGCTCTGCATGCTCTATGGATTGTCTAAAAGTAATTTGTACTAATATAATTATCACATCACTTTGTTGTCCATAGGCAAGTTATATTTCTTGAATGGCTGACTCACTTTTTATTGTCCGTTTCTTTTTGGACTCATCCAGTTGGCAGAAGGTCATTTTGTTAACTGCAAAAATACAAAAAGAACGAGTTAACACGGCAAATATGTAAGTAACACATTTACAGTGATCCCAGAGAGTTTTTTCTTTGGGTCTTGATGCTGGCTCCTCACTCACCTGACTTGGCCACCTTAACCAGTTCGTCATTGCTGAATTCATTCAGGTGCTGTTTCATCTCAGAGATGGCCTTAGTGACTGGGCCGAAGGAGAAGTAGGGGTTGACGCTCACCGTAGGCAGCTCCTCGGCCTCATTCTGGGCTATCAGCATGTGGTAGCTCTAAAAAGGAAACCACAGCAACGCAGTTATGATGATGTATTTAAATTAGTTTTTTGTTTCTTTTTTCATTTTGTACCATGCAGGACATTTCTGTGTAATACACAATACATTTTCTTTTTATATAGCTATACTGATTGATATACATTTAGACTGCAGAATGAGACTGTATATTATACAGTGTATGTTAGCCTTGTGATTGACTGGTGACCTGTGCTGGAGGAAGCTTGATGGGATAGGCTTTAGCCCACCGTGCGCAGGCAGCATCGTCCCAGTGTCACATTGCAATGTGATGTACTGAATCTGTTTCATATCTCTGCTGAGTGGTTGTCAGATACCTGGATGAAGTGGATGTGGTCCTCAGTGCGGGACAGCTGCGTGATCTCGCTGTCTCTCCTCTTCAGATCAGCGATCTCATGGCTCAGACGCTCCATGTGGCCCTCCGCGTTGTTGAGTGCTGCCCTCTTGTTGGAGGTGATCAGCTTGGCCATCTCCTGCTGCATCCTCTCAATGGAGCGTATCATGTCGCTAAACGTCTTCTCACATTCCTGCAGTGCTCTCTGGGCTGAGTTCTGCACAGAAAGCATGGATGCATACCATTCATCAACAGGGTGTCACACTGGTTTTACTAGCGCTGTCATCTAGAGAAGCTGTCATCACTACCACATGAAGGAATGTGTACTGTATGTCTGTGTTGATTTAACTTTCCATTCAATCTGGAGTGGTTAGTCTGGTCTTATCTGTCTGATGGATGATGGTGGTACAAACCTTGAGTGCGTCAACTGCTTGTTTCAGTTCCTCCATCTGCTTGAGTCGGTCATGAATTTTCTCCTGGATCTCAGCCTGGGTGGCGCCCAGCCGTTGCTGTGAGAACAGCGGACATTGTTGATGATGGTGACAGTATCATTTGAAAAAAAAGATTTTTTAAAACTTAAACGTTTTAAGACTTTAACAGTGTACAGCTCAGTTTACAGTGGAAGTTGTACATGCAGGTAGCAGCCTTGATTCCATATGGGCGTGTCTCACACAATGCTTGAGTCTTTTTTGTATGGGCTTGTTTAATCTATTGTAAACTGCTCTTTCATGCATCACCTGCCACTGTTTCACCAGTACAATGGCCCATGATGTGTGCATGTGTCACCATTGATTCGCAACTAACAAAAAGCTCATGGGCATTAAGCGATACTCGCCATGTTGCACATTTTAGCAGAATAAACCAGTGTTATCACTTTAAGTGTCACCTACCTGCTCCTCCGCTCTCTCCTGCTCGGCAGACACCATGTCGTGACCTTTGTGTTCTTTCACTGTGCACAGCACACAGATACACATCTGGTCAGTGCGGCAGAACAGCTCCAGACCCTTCTGATGCTGGGGACAGATCTGTCTGTCCAGGTGGCCGATTTCGTCCACCAGCTTGTGCCTTTTAAAAGTGGCTGACTCAAAGTGGGGCTTGAGATGCTTCTCGCAGTAGGAGGCCAGACACATGAGGCAGGTCTTGATGGCTTTGTGCTTCTTGCCGACGCAGATGTCACAGCCAACATCATGGGGTCCTGCGTAGTTGTAGTCAGGAGATGGAGGTGGAGGTGGAAAGGATTCGCTGTTGCGTTGGATGGTGGAGTGCCGGGAGCCTCCTATGCGTCTCGGGGTGGGCCTCTTGTTGTAGGTGACCCTGCACTGTGGGCAGAGGTACGAGCCTGTGTGGTCAGCATGGTCCCAGTATGTCTTCAGGCAAATGGAGCAGAAGATGTGGCCACATGGGATGGACACGGCATCCCTGAGGTATTCCTTACACAGGTAGCAGCTGTCCTGTTCGGATGACATGGAGACAACTTGAGTTGCTGTCCTCTGTAGTGCAGTGAAGATGCTGTGCTGACAGTCAGTGGCTTGTGTCAGCAAAGTGGCAAAGTGAACCCACAGGTACTACAGGCACAAGTTATATAGAGTAAACAGAGAGGGAGGCTAAACTGGTTAAGCCGAAACCAGTCAAACAAGGGAGGGGCAAGAAAAGAGCACAGTAAATGACTCCATCGCTTACAGAATGTAATCAGAAGCAGTGAAATGTGTTGTCATAAGGTTTGGCCTTGAATGTTGATAGCAAAAGTGTAGTTGCTCAATGTTTTCTCATTTCATGTATAGGAAAATAAAAGACAGTATAGTACTCAATGTAGGCATTGAGGATTTTACACATGTTTGAGCAAAGGGTGCAATCAGAGCATGAAAAGTGCTGTTTAGAATAATGTTAGTCGTATTCAAAAAATGGATGAGTTAAAGCCATAAAGCACATTCTAATGTGACTAGCTATGAAAAAATGCAGTGTGAAGAAACCACAGGTGTCATACTCTACAGCTGAGTGTACTCTAATTGCTGAGTCTTAGAAATTGCCTAAAAACAGACCGTTCCCTTTGGGCTTGTGATTACACCCACTTGTACAAACTGAACTCAAGCTCATTTTGATTTGTGGTCTATGGATGAAATGCATCTTTCTTGTCCTTGGTTAAATTCAGTTGTTGTGGCCCTGTTTAGCAAGTGAGATTTCTCTGACCTTCACCTTACCTGTAACCAGTTAATTATCAACTCTGTTTTACTGCATGCCATTACCACTATTACTATTATTACTACTATTTCTGTGGCATAAGGTCAACTGGAATACTATTTCAAATTAGAAAATGTGCTCCTTCAAACCAAAAGCAATTATAAGAATGTTTTCTCCTCTGAGCAAAATACCATCATCTGTAGATTTCATCTTACAGTGAACACACCTCCCAACCAAGGAGTTTCGGGGCTGTTGAAACGGAGATAGGAATGCGACTACACTTGATAGGCCAGATAACAGGAGGGCCGAGAAAGCCTGCTTAAAAGATTCCATTGTGTTAGAGCCAGCAGGGCCAGAGCCGAGTGCCAGGCAGTATAGTCTGTTGTCCATCAACAACAGTAACTACGGCTGACATGCAGGACTAAATGTAGCATCTTATATGACAAAAGGTTCCACTGACAGGGGTCATGATCTTCAGTGCAAGTGACACAATGTTGACAAAGATGAAGTGGTTTATAATAAGGCAAAAACTATCAGTGTTAACAAAAACATACATTTTTCAATTTTATTCAGTTCTAAACTTTTGTTTTTTTCAGATAAGTGACCTTCAGAAGACCTTAAACTACTTATTGGCAATATGAAAATTTTGGAAGAATGATTTTGTTTTGATTTATATATTTACATTTTTACATTTTATAAAGTTTTATCTCATGGTTTGATAAAGTTAATATTCATATTTATTTTTCATTGTGCATGTGAAGTCTTGTCCTATTTCTAATGAGAGTAACAAATATAACAAATAACAGCAGTTACAGGGGGAAATGGCATGCTCTGATTGCAAACTAAGCAAATATTCTTGGCTATAACAGTAGCATTTAAAGTGGCACTTCAATGGGCCTCTAAAGTAACGTAAAAATCGGTCTTGATTCAATGAGGATTTCATTTTATTATTGTCTTGCAAAGCATTTTCCACACTTGACAGATTTTCTTGCTCTTTTGTCTGTACCTAACTAGCCCTTTAACCCTGTTTATAAGAGATGGGGAGGAGATGGACTTTGCTTCCATAAAACAAAAATAGATTTAAATAGAAACTGTATGGAGAAGAAAAAGCCATTGGTCTATAATTACTACACTTAACCGTATCTGAGCCATCACACTCACAATGGTTCTTCTTGACTTCTGCACCCACTGAAAATAAGACAGGCTTATGAGGGCAAACTAGATCGTCTGTCAAACATGCATTACTTACAGGGGAGCCGCTCTCCACGTAAAAGTGGGTGTTACAAAGCACAAACATGCTCTCTCTGAACTTCCCGTGAATTGTTTCTAAGACAAGGGCTCAGGTCTGATCTTATTTTGAAGTTTTTCTTTTTAAATCAGACAATGCACACACACACAACCAAACCAAACCAAACCATGCTCTTTTGTATTTTATGTCAAATCTGTTTATTGATCAATTGAATTTAAATTAAATTACATTTTTATTGATACCATAAAAACAAGGGGCTTAGTCCAGTTTTTATTAGGACATACTCTTTTAAATGCAGCCCTGATATTCAGTCAACACGTGCTGGTTTTTGCTGTCATCTGGGCTGAGGTTGTCATGACAACAGTGATGCTTACTAGCAGCGTGCAGCCTTTTCAGTCACACTTTGTGTCTGTTTCAGTACTCTACATCAGCATCGGCAAATATGTCCCCTGTTTTCCCATTGTGTGTTTAAAGATTGTGTCTTCCTGATTTTATAACTCACACTCAGTGAAGTGGGTCCTTGTTTCAGTCGATCAAATAGCCATATGTGGTCTCCTGCACTCCTGCAGAAAGCATGCTCACTGCACCTGATGAAGGTTGACCTTTCCCCTTGAATTTTGACTGAGCTACAGATGACTGGAGTTTCTGTGTGCTTCATCAAAGAATGGTGGGACTTGCTGCTCTTTTAGAGAAGCTTGTTATTAAATCTTATTAAAGTGTGTTGTATCATAAACATTATCTTGCTTCAAACTGACTTCTTCAAAGAAATAGACCTTTTTGGTCATGTAAAAAGTCGAAAGTCACAAATAAGCCAAAGCTTTATGCAAAGTTTTGTCCCTACTACCAGCTAACAGGTAGTTCATTTGGAAGTACAGAGTGAAGGAAGGAAAAACTGGCTTATTAGAAACCTGACCAAATATGGAGAGGTGAGACTGCCAAGTGAATGAAGGAATGCAAGATATGAATTGAAGTGACAATGAACTTTTTACAACATTAAATTAATAGATTTAATTTTTTGCTACATGAAATCAGGCAGGAAATGCAAAAATACAAAACTTTTATTTCAAGGAAGAGTTCTTTTACAGTAGAGCCTTTCATTTTGAACAAAGGCTGACTGTGAAACTGTGAATGGGGCTTTAGTTTTGGTAGAAACCAGTAGACTAGGCCTAATTGAAATGTAAATTAGAGGCTATGATGTCTGCAGACACTCCATGTTGCAGTGGGAGTGAAAGGGAGATTTGATAGGATAGGAATGAAAAAATGCAAAATAGCTTGTAATGAAGTAGGCACACAACTATGCAAAACATCCACTGCAACAACACACCTGGACCTGGCAGGAATGTTCTGCATGTGCACGCGCACCCGTGCATGTGTTTCCGTTTGGTGTATCAACCATGAATATTTCCTCTCTGCTGCACAAACAATCTACGTCTACAGTTACAAACCGACTTGTAAAAGTGACCCGACTGGTCTGACTGGACACAGTGCAAATACTGCACCTCTGAACTCTAACTGCTCTCCGGCAAGCCACCTGCTGCAAGTTAAACTTTTAGCAAGTTTTAGCAGATTTAGCCAAGCAAATTTGAAATGACGTTGAAACTCTGCTTGAGCTCGCAGTGTCTCTGTTTGTTTATTGGGTGGTCCCTCAAATTCCTACAGTACCTTAGGCTGCATTTTTGTTTGTCGGACTATAACCGGTTTAAGACAATGGCGATTCTGTCTGACAACAATAGGTGGAAATACAGCTGCCGAGAAGTGTGTGCGCAATCCAAGCTCAGATGAGCCACATGAGAAATCTGAGAATAAAGGAAACTCTGAGGAAAATGGAAGCTTGTCCAGCACATTAGTTGTCACTTCTTGTGCTTTTTGCATTTCAGTCATTCTCCTTCTCACTATGTTCTCTCTCTCTCTCTTTCTCTCTCTCTCTCTCTCTCTCTCTCTCCTCTCCTGTCTGCCCGCCCTCTCTCTCTCTCTCTCTCTCTCTCTCTCTCTCTCTCTCTCTCTCTCTCTCTCTTTCTTTCTCTTTCTTTCTCTCTCTCTCCCTCCTTGTTCAACCTGCTTATCTGAACTGGGCAGGGCTCGATATACTCCCAGCACAGGGGGAGGACCTTGTCTGCTTTCAATCAATAACCTCTGGAATTTAGAAATACAAGTAGGTCCTGTCTCTGGCAGGCTGTACCACACTCTTGAGGGCGGGCTCCCAGGCACACTCAACGGAATCTCTTATCTGCTCTTGGCATTCTCTGTCTGTTTTCGCAGGTCTGACTGTGTTTTTAGCCCATCACAATGGCTGATCACACTTCTCCAGACTATTTCAGCTGTTCCCTGTGCCTGAACCTTCTGAGGGACCCTGTGGCTATCCCCTGTGGCCACAGTTTCTGTATGGACTGCATCAGTGGCTACTGGAATGAGGCTGACTACACAGGGATCTACATTTGTCCCCAATGTAAGATCACATTCACCCAGAGGCCTGTGCTGCGGCCCAATGCCACTCTGAGCATGGTGGCTGAGAAGATCAAGAAGAGCGGTCTGAACCTGAACCTCAACACGTCCCAGGGCAACGTCTACGCCGGACCAAGCGACGTCCCCTGTGACTTCTGCTCTGGGAAGAAACTAAAAGCTGTGAAGTCCTGTCTTAACTGTCTGGCGTCCTACTGCGAGAAGCACCTGAAGCCACACTATGAATCAGCCACATTCAAAAGGCACAAGCTGGTGGACGAGCTGGGAAACCTGGACAGGAAGATCTGCCCGCAGCACCAGAAGTCCCTGGAGCTCTTCTGCCGAACAGATCAGATGTGTATCTGTGCTATCTGCACAGTCAGTGAACACAGGGGGCATGACATTGTCTCTGCTGAGGCAGAGAGGAGTGAGAAACAGGTAAGAAATCCTCCTGTCTCTGCTGATGGATTAATGGTTAATAGACTAAACACTGAAAGGCACAGGAATAGTATTGTTCACATTAGAAAAATCACTTTCAATCAGCTTCTCAGAGAATGAAAGTGTGACTTCATGTCAGAAAGATAAGCAGTGTATTCAGTTACATGAAACTACAAGCTGAAACCCCTCTTCTCAGTAAACTCTAATATGTTTTTTGGACATAAACTTTTAAAAAGAGGAACAACCTTGATACATTGGAAAATATTGAGTGAAAGCAAACAGGCTGTTTTTCCCAACTCCTGCCCCTGCACTACGACTGGCGGCTGTACTTTGACCCATTTCGCCAATGCTATCAGCTACACTGGCAGGCATTCACCGCCAAAACAAACCCAGCTCTCTGATTGGAGGCCGGGGGAGTGTCGTATCACCTCTGAGAGCTGCTTTTCAAAGAGTGTGCTGTTCCAGCTGTGGGATAGATACACAGAAACCGTAGACTTCCTGTGCCGCATTGATTCCCACCTGTGGGAGTAATGATACTGGAATGTCAGGGAGTCAAGGCTTTCGACACCTCATGATCTCAACCAATCACAATGTTGTAACCACAGCAATGCACATTCAAATGACTCATATCACATTGCCTATTAAACGATGTAGAGTAGATAAGACAGATACTATAGGATAAATCTTCATATGCTCATTCGAGCAATAATGCTTCTTATGCATGAGTCATTTTTATGGGAATACGGGCTAAAGGATTATTAGGGCATGGTGAGCTAATAATTCACCCTGCTGTCTTCTCTACAACACAGAGTCTGGTTTCTCCCATCCAAAGATTTATAACCTGAATCTCACACATCTCACTCCGTCTCCTGCTCTCTCCCCTCCC
>JBBPCS010000226.1:202536-221203 GCA_037974645.1 Hollardia meadi
TCACCCCTCTCACTCCGTCTCCTGCTCTCTCCCCTCCCCCCCTCCTCCCCCCCCCCCCCCCCCAGATTCCCCACAGTCCTCAAGCTTATCTTGAAGAATGGGTTGGTGGGCTTGAGTAAAAGCTGAATTAGAAGCCCTCTATTCTGCATGTCAGTGCTGTGTGCACCTTGAAACATCTCTTTAAAAGTCAGGCAGCGGTAGATTCGCATTCCTAACATGGCCAGAATTCCACTACAGATTTTTCCCCCCAGTCTCCCTCTGAGATAAAAGCCGGCCGTATTAAGAAGAATCTTTGAGTGGGGTTTATTAGACATGCCAAAGGGCCTCCCCAGATATTCCATCATGAGAAAGAATGTTTTTACTGCACCAACAAATATGAGGCTTTATATCTCATACAAAGAAACAGCATGGCATGGAACTACATCTTATGCATATTTCTGAATAATAAATTAAAAGAGCCCAGTAAATTCTGCCAGCATGGGAGTGCAAGCTTAACAAAACATTTGTAATATGCCTTTAATCTGCAGAAACTCTTGGGAGTCTCTCAAGCTGAGATTAGACAAAAATGCCAGGAGAGGGTGAAGGAGCTGGAGGAGCTGAAGACTGCTGTGGATTCACTGAAGGTAAGGACGATATGTTGATAATAGAGCTCTGTACTGGCAAGAATCTGACAATACCATATGTATCAAGAGAATGGGGTGATGTTTCAATATTTTGCGATATATTGCGATACTATGATATTTTCATTGGCCTGTGTTCTTTGTGTTTACGCTAGTGATATGTGCTTACTTCTTCCTGTCTCAGGTAACGTTGTTACATTGGAGAGGAAGAGTCAAAAGGCTGAACATACTGTAGATTATAAATCTCCTATCTAGCTCTCAGGGGTTTAAACACAACACAAAATGAACCAGAGCCACAAATCTTTGCATGTAAACTATGAATTAAAATTCTATACAGTGTATTTGAGAATCAAAATCAGCATCACAAAAGAGAATATCGCAATAGTCAAGTGCCTCAATATTTTCCAACACCCCTAGTTGATAATATATCAACAGCCATTCTTGATTATTTGTATTTCAACCAGTAAATTTCATGTATTTCCATGCAAAAAAAGACATTTTGTGTAAAGCTCTGACATCTTGAGTGTTGTGTCCAGAACTCTGCCCAGAGAGCCATGGTGGAGAGCCAGAAGATGTTCGAGGACATGATCCGTTCCATTGAGAGGATGAGGTCAGAGGTGACCAAGCTCATCGGTATCAACGAAAAGGCTGCTTTCAATCAGGCTGAGGCTTTGATCGAGCGACTGGAACAAGAGATCGATGAACTGAAGAAAAAGGAGTCAGGCCTCAAGCAGCTGTACAGCACTGAGGACCACATCCACTTTTTGCAGGTGACGTACACCTTTAGAGCAAAACTATTTAGGAAGAAGCACTCCAAGTCCTTTGGCATGAATAGCAGCACTTTGATATATTATCAAATATTTTGATCAATATTGTGGATTGAAAGTTGGATGTTCCTTTTACCAAGAAACTAGCTCTAAGATGATGTGTTTTAAAAACTTTAACTTTGTTCCATGTGTAAAAAATAGATTTGGTCAACTCTATCTATTGTAGTCTCTATACTCAGATAGTTCATGTCGATGTCCTCGTCACGACAGTTGCTTTTCTTTACCCATCAGAACTTCAACTACCTCTGCACCCCCACTGATGATGGCTTCATACCCCGAGTGACTGTGAACCCTGACTTCTCCTTCGCGGCCGTCAGGAAAGCTGTGTCTGAGATCAAGGAACGCCTCGAGGAGTTCGGCAGAGAGGAGCTGCTTAAGATCTCCAAGTCAGGTCTGACCTTAGCAGCAGAACCAAAGCAGTTCTACGTGATGGGCAGAAAACACCAACAAACTCAATGTGCTAAACACGAGTGTGCTCTGTCTTGCAGTGAATGAGGTCCCAGTGTACACTACAGAAAGTCGAACATTGGACAGGAGGAGCAGAGGTGAGCGCAGTCACATTGTATAGTAATATAGGAGTGTAGGAGGTTAATTATTGTTTAGGTAATGCAGTCATGAATGAATTGTTGGAGGCAAGCCACAAAGTGATTGCATCATAGATTCTTCAGTTAAAAATGCTGCAAAAACATTTTTTTTAAAAAGGAATTAAAGGCATGTGTGTGGGTGTGTGCAGTTCAGATTGACCTAACGCTGTGTTTCTTCATGTGCAGGCAAAGAAATGACAGTGGACAACACTCCTCCTTCAGAGCCAAAGAGCAGAGGAGAGTTTGTGAAATGTAAGCATCTGGTGTATTTAACTGAGATATGACAATTTAACTCTTCCTACACCAAGGAAATAGGATAAAAATGTTTTTTGATTCTTCTCTTGCAGACTTTTGCCAGCTGAAACTGGATCCTAACACCGCCTACAAGGAGCTGTACATCTCAGAAAACAGCCGAAAGGTCATCCGCACCAGGGACTTGCAGCCCTACGGAGACAACTCAGAGAGGTTCGACAGCTTTGCTCAGGTGCTGTGCCGGGAGGCCCTGTCCGGAGGCCGCTTCTACTGGGAGATCGAGTGGAGTGGGGAGTTCTCCATCGGAGTGGCCTACAGGAGCATCAGCCGGAAGGGCAAAGGCTCACTGTGTCTGCTGGGCTACAACGACAAATCCTGGAGTCTCCTCTGCTCCGACACGGGTTACTCTGCCTGGCACAACCGCGTGGACAAAGCCATCAACGCCCCCCACTCCCCCAGGATAGGCGTGTACCTGGACCACACTGCGGGTGTGCTGGCATTTTACAGCATAGGCAACAGCATGGCCCTCCTGCACAGGTTTGAGACCACATTTGTTGAGCCCGTCTATCCAGGCTTCGGAGTTGGAACCTCAGTCAAGATCTGCAATGTCAAATGAACACAGATATTTGAAAACCTGAAAATCTTTTCCATAATATACGGCAATGCTTTTGGAATATATATTTTTGCAACTATACCAAACCACTTTAATGAAGCTGTATTGCTTATTTTTTGAAGGAAAATGTTGCTCCCAAATGTGTATATACTTGTTTTTAACTCTACACATCACATATTGTGTTTTGCATCCTGCTGACAGATCACATTTTCATGGTAGTTTTAAAGATATAAATGCAATACATAATTACTACATAATCACACAAGTACAATACGAAGAGAAGTGTTATCCTTTTTAGCCTCTGATAATAACTGCTGGATAATATTATAACATGTCAGGCTCAGTATGCTAAATCTGTAATTGTTATATATTCTCATTGATAGTATTTTTACACAACTATTATGTCATAAAAAGTGTGATATATCTCACGTGCTGTTTTTATGAGTCATAATGAATGTAACCCAAGGTAACATTTGTCTCTGATAAGTCATTACATTCTTGACCAACATTATTGCAGTTAACTTAAAATATTTTGCGCTCTTATAATCAATGTAATACAATAATGTTCATGTTGGTGCATTAACGGTGTTATTATGATTTCAACACATCCAGAAGAACATTTCATCATCATTTCATTATGGCATGTTTTAATATTATCTCATAGTTGTCATATCAGTTGCTGAGAGGCCTTACCGTTTTTTTGGTTTTTTTTCACTTGAACTAACCCTTATTTAATTTTATGTATGTTTACTTATATAATGGACAACCAGAGCATAATTGATATCAAGAAAAGACTTGTTTTGTAACAAAAAAATATTCATCAATAGTTCTAAATAAAGAGCTAAATGAATTAATTCATTTCTGTGTTTTTGACTTAATTCATCCGTTTCTGCAGGAAAACATAAGGACCAAATGGTGTTATAGTAAAACTGTTTGATGTGGGTTTTAATGAGAAAATAGAGCCACCTGTTTGATTTCCTGTTTTGTGCTTCAACATTTGCAACATACCTGTATCAGCAGAGAAGTCATTTGAACTTTTGCATAGAAGATTTAACTGGTATGTGAACAAACAACCTGCACTGACAACAGTCACGACTCCCTCTGTTGGCTGATTACAGGAAATGAACTGAAATAAAAATATTAGGACCCCTGGAAATAATTTATTTTTAAATTTATAGTCAAACAAACAACAGCAACATTGTTGTGACTGTATCTTCAAAGGTTCATAATGACATTAAAGGTACAGTTTGCAGGATTTCCCTTAAAAAGTAGTACAGACTCAAAGGTAATCTCACTTAATCATCACTTATACTCCACTACAAATGTGTGGCAGTAAGGAGCCAAATTTGAATAGTGTGTTATACAGACAGTGAACAACAAATCCAGAATAGTATAACTTTAACTTGAATTGAAGAGACTTGGAACAAGATAGATTCTGCATTAAACTACAAAAGGAAAGCAATATATTATAACAATAATGAACTATTACACTAATATTATCCAAGCATCAACTCATACACACCGATTTATATCTAAAACCAGTTCACCATGTATATTTATCTGTGACTGTTAAAGTCGTTTGCTTTTTACTGCACATACACGGTCAAGTACAACCCAAAGCAGGTATTAGGGGAGACATGGGCTGTGCTACAGTCACATGTAGGACAGTATTTTGTTTCTTCATAGATTTCTCAGCAGACGTTTCCACAGGAATGTGATTAGAATGGTGGACAGTTTAACTTGTAGGAAAAACACAGGTGTTTCTAATAACTAATAAATGATGCACAATAATACCAAGCCTCTGAATATTAAAGCAGCTAAATTAAATTATTTTATTTAAATGAGCTGCATCAAAATGCCCTGTGTATAAAAACGTATCCACCGAAAACACAGTAGTGTTATACATTCTAGTACTTTGGAGTTTAATCAGTCATACTTCCTTTTGCTGTAGGATTACATTCGTCAAATAGGTGCATGCTATATAAAAAGCAGAGACTCAGGAAAAAAAGACTTGTTTTAAACAATAGACATCTGTTTATTGGTTCCCAGGATTCTTGCAGGAAGTTGAGCATACAACGCTGAAGAAGAAAAAAAGCATGACAGTCCAAAATTCAGACATTATAGCCAATGATGCCTCCTTTGCCAATGCACTCTCCAATGTAGAACCACATCAACACTTCAGTGGCCACCAGTCCGTTCCTAAGGGCATCCTGAGAGGAAATAAGAAATTTGATTTAGATTTGCTTCTGCAGAATGTTTCCACGGACGACAATCTTCCCATCAACGTTTTTCTTGTGGATTCATTTAATCACGTTTTCATTTCATACAATGAAAACAGAATAAAACTTGCTGAATACACCTTGATGTTTTCACTGGCTTTTTTTTTTTACATGCATCACATAGTTTCGCAGGTTCTGAGATTTAAAAACATTTTACAGTCCCTAACCTTCTGTGTCCTGGCCCATTGAGGTTTTACATCTTTCTTTTGACAAAACAGGAAGTTTTTGTGTCAATAATAGGCAACTGTATGCTGCTGCAGAACCTGCAAATGACATAGTAAATTCTCATATTTCCTTCATCACTGACAGTGATAAATAAGCATTTCAGCATACATAACATCCCCTGAAGCACTACTGTGTAAAATATCTAAACCCATAGGCCATTATGGTAAACTGGTATTTATTGTTTGCTCAAATCTGATTATTTCAAGGAAAAAAAGGTTGAACAATTTATGTAATATATATAGCATCAATTTACATGAATATAATTTTATGAAAATCTTATGAGTAGTATAAAACAACTAAGATTTTGGCCTCCACCCGGTCCATAAACCTCATTGTGGACAGCTTTTATTAGAAAATATTTACCATAAGTTAAAAAAGAAAACCGTTTTCAGCGAATGACCAAGACATCCCATGGAAGCATTTTTCCAAATACAATTCACAATATGGTATTTTGTAGTGCAGAAAGCAGCAAAAAAGGAAAAATTACATTCACTTTTATTGTATTGGATATCTGACAACTTTGGCAAATAAAACTATTACAATTGGCTTGATTCATCATCTAAGTGAACTTTTGGTAAACCTTTAAAATGAAGGACATTTACAATAGAAGAAAAAACAATTTGGTCAACAAACTATAAAATGGTCAACAGTTCGCCATGAGAGGGAGGTCAAAACTTTAGCTATAGCAATATAACCTTCCATTTGTTTCCTATTCTATCCAGATATCAGAGTTTTTCACTACTCATACAGTTACCACAACCTAGACTTCTGTCAGCTACCCTTGGAGACCAGTGGGGTACACTACAAAGTTTGACATATCCAGGCTTTCATTGTGTGAGCTGGCTCGACAAACCCTAAAGCCCCAGTCAGAGATTTTGAGTATCATGGACGTGATTATCAACTTTCTTTATTAACTCAGGCTTTCTGCTTCAGGTTCTGTGCACATTCCCAGAAAAAGGGGCGTTTGGTGCATCATTTGACTCATCTTCTGCACAAAATGGACCGATCACACACCGCCTATTTCAATCAAGAGGAACAGGTTGTTATAATGGACCGCAATGAAGAATAAAAAAATATTATGGCAAAAAACAACACTGTAAAGCAAGAAAGGAATGCTGGCAGAAAAGTGCTGATCGTGTAAATTCCCGCTGTATTTATTTTACCACTAAATGCACTCCTGTTACATCTGCACACTCTCAAGCTCTTGAACTTTAAACTTGGTACAGCATGTTTAAACACTACACTGTATTCAGCTCCAACACTGTCACATAATGAAGGTTACATGGAAATCACTTTAGTTTTTGACCAAATCAAGGTGAAATTAATTTTATTGATTGGATATTACCTGTGATAAATACCAATAGAGGAATTAGTTCTTCTAATCAGAACTGAACATAAAAACATCACCCACAGTGGTCTATAGCTGATGTGCCTTCATCATTCTTTTAGTGTAGGGATGATATGCTGTGTAAAATTTAAATTGTTAATATTGCCCAAAGCAAATAGGAAAATGATTTTCTGCATCACCAACTGAATGCATACATGTTACCATGGCAAAAAACGTGGCAGCATTACTGTACTTTAATGTATGGCTAAGTAAGTTTGTATGTAACCTTTATTTCCTCTGCTGAGAATCTATATCTCTAAAGAAAGGACAGCGCTGTTAATAGCCGATTTTATATTCGAAACTCTGAACATAACCTCCTCAGACCAAGTTATGTGTTCAGCATAAGTTACCATGATGATCTAAGCAGGATTAAAAGAGAACCACCTCCGTGACACTGAGAACACTGGCTTTGGACTCAACATACCTCGCTAACCCATAATCTCGCTTCTTAGTCCAGCCCTCTGAGAACCAGGTCTCAAATCAGCATGGGACATATACAAACTGACAATTTAGATGCTTGCAATGGGATTTCTAATCATATGGCATGTCACTGTGGTTTTTAATAAGAGCTACTGAGATCAAAACCTGTCTGGAAATAACATACGCACCCTCACTGTGGTTTGACCGAGACGTCCTGTCTGGACACTCTTGATGAGGTTTGAGGCCCCCTCAATGGCCTTGGGGATCTCGGCAGGGGAGGGGGGTACAAGTTCAACGCGGGCATAGTGCCAGAAGGTTGCTAGTCGAGGTTTGGAGTAGGTGACAGCGGCTAAGAGAGAAGAAATTGCAATGATGAGTCTTGTGCAACTTTCCTTTGATGTCGTAAAAGTTAGCTTTGAACTGCAGAGCTCCCATGCATGCTGAATGGTAGCATTAGCTTCATAGCTTCAGCTGCATAATGCTCACTGAGTGCAAACAGTACAAATCACGTGTACTAGTCAGAAGAAAGACAATTTAGTCGGAGAGAAAAGAAGCATGACATCTCATTTCAGAGTGTTCTGTGCCGAATAGCATTAGCTAGTGTTGCACACTCTTCATTCAAATGATGGTTGGGTCTCGGCGCATTTGACAGCGTCGGCCTAGCTCCGTCTTGTCAATAAAGAAATAATAAGGTTACCTCCATACAATTTAGTTCCCACTTATTGGAAACATTTTATGATTAATAACACATCAAATTAACTTACCGCCTACCAGGGTAGGTACTTTAGCGACCAGTTTTTGGACTGCCTGTGCCATGTTTATGTCTTTGTCGATGGTAACTGCTCCCCCTGAATGTCACCTCCAGGACCAGGACAAGGATCCGCGACTATAGCTGGCCACATAAGTGCCTGTACAGAAACTCCCTACTAGTCAAGTCAGTGTGGTCAGTACTTCTTGTGTAATTATTGTTTACATTATTATGACATGTTTATATGGCGTACAACATTTGTACTTTTCCAGAATTTCAATATGATTTGATTTTCACTCTCCCTACAGTGTTGAGCCTGACAGGTCAGTAACAGACTTCAATGAGTGAGCTAATGCACAGCTACAGTTTTGCCATATGGCCACTAGAGGGTGCAGTCATCCATATTGTTTTACTGAATCATCAACTTATCATCATATATACTGTATCTGATGCTTCACATATATTTAAATACGTCAGACAAAGAGAATTCATCGGGATAATATTATTTAGAGACATATGGGGATAAAATACTTTCATACACCAATTTTTATTATAATAGTTATCCAGGTTTAAACATTGGCTATTCACCAAGAAGACAAGAGATATCATGTTAGGGAAATTTTATGTTTTGTAAAATGTCCATCTACCCAGAACATAATCCATCCATCAGATCACATGTCATTCAAGATATCAACACCACAAAGTGATGTCATGGTCATTCAGTAGTATGATATATTTTGCTCTCTGCATTTTATATGTAATGTATTATAGGTAATACACATAACACATACACTAAACACACTCCTACCCCAAACAACACTATTAACACTTTTTATTTAACATTAAAGGGCCATAGCACTGCTTTCTTCCCATTTAGCCCGAGTGCTTTACATTGCTGCTGATCATTTAAAAGAAAAAGGTAGTTTTTGAGCTTCAGCTTGTAGTTTCTGTTCCCAAACACTGGGTCCCCTTCATGTCAATAAGAAATGTAGTCGATAGTTGAAGATTTTGGTCCTTTAAGCTGTGGGGCATTTTATTTATTCTTTTATTCATCTGATTGAGATAATATGTGGCAATTGTTGTCTTAGATTAAATGTTCTACATTTCTAGATAATGCTGCACTAGTTTCATCATACACAAATATACATTACAACATTTCTATGTGCTTTGTACAACTACCACTGTGTTTCATTTAGCTTATTTTATGTGTTTAATTTTTTGGATTCCTTTGTGAAACCCTGGGATTAGATTAAGGCGATCTTGGCCATTATAAAAATGATATTCTTCTTCAGCTCAGTTTGAAGTCTCCTCAGTAGGCATATGGTGTTCTTCGTCACTCACAAAAATGATATCTCACAATTTTCTTCCGCTTGCTGAGAAATGACAAGAAAAGATGGTAAACATTGTGGTCACTGATGAATTGATAAATGGGCAAACAGATCATGTAGAAAATATAATCATTTTTACCTTACTGTCAGTTATATCTCTGGTAGGTGAGTCAGTCTGCTTCAATTTGTTGTAGCCTGTTTTATCGATGACTAGTAAGGAAAGAAAATGTCCTCCTTCCTTTACAAGCATAATCACATCTTCCAGATATTTCTCCTCCACATTTTGTCCATTGACTTCCAGCACCACATCACCCACAAATAATCCTGCATTCTGTCCAGGGCCTCCAAAAGCCACCTGCAGGGAAAAAAAGAAAATCCTGATTTCCTCCCTTATTGTCCTTTTTGCCCCAGTAACTAAGTATTGTCAACTAAGGGCAATTCAGTGTTTCATCCCCACCTGGCTGATGAAGGTCCCAGGCCTCTGGGGGACACAGCCCAGGTTAAAGCCAAACCCCAAAGGGCCTTTTTGGAGAGAACAGTGTCTGGGTTTACACAAGCCATCCATTTCCTCTTGCGGTGACTGCTCTGCTGCACAGGCTGGTGCGCTGCTCTCCTTTTCTCTCTCATCAGCATCATCCTCACAGAAGAGAAGAGGTGATAGACCCAACTGCAGGAACAAAATAAAGGGAAGAACCACAAACACTGACCCTTAACTAGATATGAATTATATTTAGAAACTAAACTAAAACTAAACTAAACTCCAAATAGATTTCTGATGTTTTTCCCTTCATCTCCTCTTCATTCATTTTTTTGTTTGGCTTGTACCACGTTATGGTGAATGCCATCCAAAGCGTGGGATTTAATAAAAAGTTGTGTTCAGGAGAAAACATGTAAGTGGTGTGTGATTCCCACCTGGGTGTAAAACTCCAGCCCCTGTGGACTGATGGTGGTGAGGGAGACCTGTTGTCCACTCAGTCTCACTCTATCCACAATCTCCTCGTGCTTCAGCGACTCCACCGACTCTCCGTTGACCTCCAGCAGCAGCTCTCCATCCTTCATACCCACCCGCTCCGCTGGACTGCCACTGCCCATCTCACGCAGAACGTGAACTATTATTCAAACACACACAGATATTGAAGTCAAATACTGAAATTTAGAACGCCTGTGTTGGAGTTTTGCGCTCTGTCTTCCCCCTCACATGTGCGTCCTGACGGCGTCTTCTCCAGCCGGAGGAAGAAGCCGTAGCCCTCAGACCCACAGACCAGGTGGAGTTTTCTTGCTCTGTAAGGCAGGTTATGTGGAACAGCAATGGTGGGCAGGATGGGCATCCTTTGTTGCGTGTAGTTCTTCTCACTCTCGCTGTCAATCACTAGGATGGTGATGTGATTGCCACATTTTTTCATCTACAGCAAAACATCAATTGTTACAGTTAGACATGGCTGGACATAATAACTTCAGTCTTGTAATTGGAATAGATTTTTTGAATAGATTTTTTAAAAATATTTTCATAATATATACACAAATTTGTCAGTTGCATCCATTAACACCATTTGTAGGTCACCATTTGACTTTACTTTTTGAATGTTAGAAAAACATGCTGATTTCGTACCATCCTGCTGAGTGCAGAGTGTGTGAGATCAGACACTGTTGCTCCGTTCATCCACACCAGGTGATCTCCTTTACACACCCCTGCCTTTTCAGCCGCACCTCCTCTAACCAGGCTCACAGAGAAGCGACCTTTCTCTCCTATAGAGCAGAAACGGGAGGAGCGACTTCAACTTAATGTCCTTGTGATAGACATCTCATCTGGAACCTTGGACTTGTGAATGCCAGGAGTACTGTTACCTTCCACAGGTGTGAAGTTGATGCCCAGACCAGAGACAGGATCCCTGGTGATGTGGCAGAGTCTGGGTGGTTTGCAGCCCTCGCCCTTGCGCACACTGGCCAGGCCTCGAAGGTCTTGACCTTGGGACACAGCCTGCTCATACTCCTCCCCATCCAACACTAATAAACATAACTGGTTTCCACTTAGCTTTATCTTCCTAGCCACCTGATTCATAAAAAGGCAAACACAGTAATTCCACGTAAGTATCCGATCGGTCCTTCTGTCAGAGGCTTCTGTCAGTGTAATCATGTAGTAAGCTCTTACCTCAGGGTGAGGAACATCATCAACATAACAGTTGTTGACTTCCAGCAGCCTGTCTCCGTCTTGGAGGCCACTGCGCCCTGCCACTCCTCCTGCCACTACATTTCTGATTATGTGACCCTGGCGTCCCTTCTCCAGCCGTAGATTGAAGCCATAGGACTCGCCTTCCTCTCGTTTAAGAACGCACAGACGTGGGCTGGGTGTTGACACAGAGTCTGAGCAGGAAAAGACAGAATTCTCTTAGCAGAGTTTCCTCATGGTCTGATACATAGAAAATGATTAGAAATGTGTATGCAACATACCTGCATCGTCTGTGATGACCATCACTGGGTTGTCTATTCCCTCTTTAGGATTAAATGTAAATTTTCTGCAAAAGGAGAGACAAGTTGCTTAAGTTTTCAGTTACAAACTATATAAAAAAGAAAAGCATAATATGCTATTTTTCTTCTGTTCATGACTCTCTATACTTAAGGTTTAAGCAGATAAAGTACTATGCAGTAAAAGTGCCATATTTGCTTCCAATGAAAGCAATCGATCGACTGCATTAATTACAATTTCATTACACTTTTTAGTGCAGATCAATTGCACAATCTCTGCTGTTATTATCAATACAGTAACAGCATTTATCTGTGCACACAGGCCTTATCTTTGGCCCAAAGTTTTATAGATTACTAGGTTCCAAATGTCAACATGCCAGGTTTAGTCAGTTACAACTTTTTACATTTCAGTCAAGCTGTATTTTCTAAACATAAATGTGATCGTTTTGGGAAAATATGAACACTGTAACCCTGTAAACGTCCAACTCTGGTCTATGTTGTGCCTGGTCATCTGAACATTATTTCTATTAGTAGCACCAGTATATTGTTCACATTTAAGTTTGAACTGACAGTGAAATAATGAGGGTATTTCAAAATGTATGAACATTAGTACAAAAAATTAGAGCAGACTTACTCTGTCAACCCTATGATTTCCACCAAACCTTGAAAAACAGAGATTGTATCAATCTAATGGCTTTCACAGAATAAAATTCAGGTAGTTAAATTCAATATTCACACATTTCCATACATGTTTGCCATACCAAACTATGTGATAACAAACATATTAATTTTTAATCAGCACATACACACACACCACATCAAATGTTTCAACATAGCAACACAAGCCAGACATGATCATTAACTCTCAATCACATTCTGGTATATTAATTTGAACTTACAGCTCTGTCAGAGTCTCTGTGTTTCTGTCAACTAAACATCAGCTTAACAGTAAGGCTGGTGTTTGAGTCTTGGATTACATATCTGCTGACTTCAGCTATCAACAGAGATGAGGTACCATAAAACAGGGTTTGCCTTTATGTGATTCTGTTTAGTCTTTGTCCTCTATAAAAGGGGAGAGAATTTTAAGGAAAAAAAACCTTAAAGTTGCAAATGTCTTGTGTCTATATGTGGCAGTGCAGATAAAGAATCACGCCCTTATACATAATTCAACATTTGTTTGTAAGCAGGGCCACTCATAAGGGGGGAAAGGGGGAAAGCTTTCTTGTGCGCAGCAGGACCCATGGACACCAGGATTATAATGTTCATCCGAATAACCCAAATACTCACTATTACCACCAAAAATAAACATTTTATTTGTTGTTGCTTTACCCCCTCTCCTCTCCTGAGTCATTTTTTAGATGCAGCGCCAAAATGTCAAAAGTGCAGCACAGTTGCCAGCCACATGAGACATTTACTGATCTAAGCTGAGTACTAGGTAATGTTGGAGTGACAACACATTCTCATCCCAGGTCTTTGTCACACAATTGGCATCTCATACAGAAGCATGTGGGACCCTTTATTTTCTGTGTGCAGTGTGCAAAGCTTTCCTGCCAGAAAGCCTTTCTAGCACATTGTTAACGTGACTTTGTTGCTCTGTTTACGATGTCCAGTGAAGCAGTTGCTCTGATCGTCTAATATTGCCATGGTTGGGTTACCCTTACAAGCACTTAAATTGAGATGCAAGAAAATTAAGGAGAAGAAAGAGAGAGAGCTGGCAAGGGCTTTCGAGCCAACATTTAACAACAGCCAGTGAACGACGGTGAACGACAGCCAGGAGGTAACTTTACTAGCCAAGAGGTACCTATAGGACCAGAAAAGAAAACACCACGAATTGTGATAAAGAGGATGGTGTTGATAACAGCAAGACGTTCTGCGTGTGTTTATCTAGGAGAGAGAGCACACGCGTATTGATATGAGTGAAACAGATTTGGGGAGGGCCCAGTCACTTTTGTGGGCGGGCCTGCTTGTAAGTAGATTATTGCAACAGGACAACTGAGGTACTAACATTTTATCAGAGAAAAATACACTTCAAAAAACATTCTGGTAAATATTGCACTGTGTCACAGCTCAGAACAAGAACAATGAGCAAAACAGTCATTCATTCATTCATTCATTCATTCATTCATTCATTCATTCATTCATTCAGGGATCCCTTTTTTCATTTTAGATATAGATTCACCTGTTACCATTAAATTAGTACTTAATGAAAATAAGCAAAATGCTATTCTCAAGATGCAAAGATATAGATAATAGTAATATACATATTTTGACTCTGACTTGTTTCATTGTGAGTGGGGTACAATATACAAATATGTTGGCATCTGGCTTGGTGACAACACAGAAATAGAAGTAGCTTCCCTCTCAGCTGTAGAAAGAGGCAGTTTTCCTCTCAGGTCTGGATAATGGGTATATCAACGAGCTGCTGCCTCCACTCTCCTAGACTCCCTGCACAGAATTCACCACTCTGCTGTCAGGTTCATTACTGGTGATGATGATTATAACGCTAACCAGTCTACGCAGTCTATGTGACAAAGTTGATTGGCCTTCCCCGTCTAAGGGAAGTAATAACTACTTATTTACTCTTGTTGGTAAATTGCCATAGCTCATCCTTGCTGTTCTGGCACCATGGCCTGTACTTGGCCTGCTGCAGTGATTGGTCGATGCTCCAGCCTTGAACCAGAGATGATCCAACAAAAACCTGCCTTTGCTGTTAGTGCAGCTGTCTCATGACATAATCTGCAATGTGTCTAAGGAATCAGAACACTTCTACCTCTCTGTACCTTGTTTTACTCACGTCTGTCACATCTTCTTATTTTGTTTCTGTTGTGTTACAAAAAGGGTCAACAAGCCTTTGCTGTAAAAGAGCTGCATATGCTCAGTCAACATAGCCTGTATAGGTAAAGGTTAAATAAAACTCAATGTATAATTTGCTTACTTATCTCCCCATAGTGGCCATTAGGGGAACAAAAATAGCTTATACATTAAACCGTCACTGTCCTCTGCTCTGCTTATCTGTTTGGTTCATCATGTCAGTGACACCAAGTCCTTGTTTCTGGGACACAAAGTGAAATAAAAACAGTTACAAAAATGTAACAAGTAAGTAGTTAACATTTAACAGAGTTAGTAACTCTCTGCCACCATTAATCCATCCCTCACATCACATCTATGAGGCTATAAGCAGCCCTGCTCCTGAATAGCTTATACCCAGTTCATGTTCATACCACAGGCACTTCTGTGCAGCTAATGGGCCAATGTTTGCTTTCCCCCACCATAAACCTTTTTTTTTTTTAAATGTTCTGGAGCATAGTGGTCCTCTATATACACACAAAGACAAGCTGCTGAAGCCCAACCCGGTTAAATAGTTACAATTTCTTACTTTATAAAGAGAGGAATTTTGGGTTTATCAGTATTACAATTATATATATATTTTTTTTTTATTATGGAAGCGCTATTTAAACAGATAGCTTGAAATTTGTTCAATACATCAAATCAAGCCAGGTGTTTGATTTAAAATCTATATAGACATATGGACATGGTTGTTAACCTATTGTGGTCCAAAATTGACCCTGAATGCAGCACAGTAGAATACAAAGATGGCATAGGCGGAAAGATATATTGAAAATTCAACATTATTTATAGAAATACAATAACATTTACGTACAAAAAGGACGACATGAATGAGACAGCTCTTACAAATAGCTGAAAAACACAGATTAGGACAATTCCAAAGTTTGAGATGTATTACCTGTGTTTGATCGCATGCTGTGTCTCTTTCCCATTGGGTCACCAGTCAAAACAGTGGGAGTACTGTGCATGCAAACATTTATTCTGATCACAGAGAGACTCCTCCCTTTGAGGGACACCAGGCATCATCACCAGTAATGTTTAATCTTTGTGTGAAATCTTGATCTGACTGAGTGTACCAACACAACAAGATCATTCCCTACTGTTCGTTCTCAATTAATTACTTTTATCTTGTTATTCTGGAAAAGTTACAATCAATTTGTGCCTGTGTGCAGACTATATCTCTGCCTGTTCCCATGAGAATCACATCCAAGATTGATTATCTTGCACAAACGTAACAACATTCCAACAAAAGCAACAGAGTAGTGATTTACAGTTCAGAACTGATTGTTTCTGTTTAAGAACTGATTAACTGCACATACAGAGAAAAGGAAGATGAAGGAACATTATTAGTCTTATCTTTTTAATTTGAAAATAGACATCGTCCTATAGAGATTATTAACTGAATTCATGTTTTTGTCATTTCAACATATTTGTCTGGCATTTTTTTCACTAAACTGATTGCGATGCCTCTTTGTCAGCATTCAACAGTCAGCTCTCATGTGATGAAAGTGACTTCCAGCACATTTAATGTTCACACATTTTTTATATAAACAATAAACCATCAACAGGACAGCACTCCAATCAACTCATATGTATTCATTATGTGAATTATTTAACATACAAATTGCAAAATGTACCCCAGATTTTATCCATTACTTATTCATGATATCTGAGCAAACACAAGTGTGATGAACCGCACACACGCACATGGCATGAACTCCTCACCTACTTTTCTATCTGGATGTCTGTTTGAACAAAAAGGTTTTATGTGAAAATTTTAATAGAATTACTAGTAAAAACACTCTTTATGGTTTATTTTATCAGATTTCATATAGTATTCCATCCAGTGCTTTCAGTGTGTGACACTGTTTGCGTGTCGGTGTACATAGGTCCACATGTAATAGCTCCAAAACAAGCACAAGATGGTGTCACAATGCAAAATGTGTGACTCAACCCATAACTTAACCCATAATGTTCTTAGTTGGTAAGAAGATAAAGCCTTCTTAATTGAAATTACATTTGTTATTAGTTATTTTGCATGTTTGCATGCACCTGTGATTGGACATTTGGTTCCTTCAGGCAGTTAAACATTATTGATGGGAGAGCATACTGCAGAGTCAGACTGCTTTCCACCTTTGATCACAGAAAGTATTTAGATGCTGTTAGGGAAGTTCTGCATACATAGATCCGGACACAAAGCCAGAGAAGTAGAGAAGCTTGCGGGTAGACAGATGCCAAGTGCCACTTTCTGCAGGTACATAGTACTAGAGGCTTTACAGGTGGCACTAACGCATGTCCAGAATACTCTGCTACCACAAAATGACTGTGTACTAAAATCACGATGAAGTATGGACATTCTTTGTTAGGGAATTTCTTGTTGTCCCTTAACAATTAATTTTCCACAATGTATTCTAGACATGCAGTTTGTTGAGAGATGATGTGATCATCCTTACAACTGCTGTACAAATTAAACTGTATCAAAAAAAAAATACAGTTCTTATGTTGTCACTCGTTCAAACATGAGACACACAAATTAGTCAACATGGCTAGTTGAAGCCTCAGTCCACTAGATGGCAACAAATTCCAAATAAAATGTCTGTACTGAAAACAGTTTTACCATGTTTATTGAAATGACTTATTATTTCAAAAAATTGTGTTTGTCGTTTCTTGATTATAGTGTTCATGACAAGCTTAGTCAAAAAAGGCCCTAACAGTAAAGTGTTTATTATGGGGGAAACAGGTTTGACCTCCCCATTGTAGGTTTTGAATCATGGTTTTTAGTACAATGAAGGCAGCTGACTCATACAGTACATATGTTTAACCATAGTGCAAAGACAGCAACACACCCAAACATTGAGCAGTTAACCATTCAGATCTTACATCTAAATTTTCTGACTTTATTGGGTTAGGGTTAGGTACATGTAACCAGTGACAAACTAGTTTTCTTTTTGCTTGCAAGGTGCAAATGCCCACACATGGTCAATTAGTAACTTCACCTCCACTGGCGTTCAAAGGTTAGGCTACAATATAGCTTGTGGAAATGAAATGAAAATATGGTGACTCAAGATGATTTGTGCAAGCATATGTGCTAGCGTTCAACTTAGCATGTAGATGCTCACAATGAAGGAGAGGGCTGAATGAACTTGAACCTGCTAAATGACAAAAAGGGAGAGTATAACAGCAAACGTATGTGTATACAGTATGTTTGTGTGATGAAATTTCCCTAACCTCTGCCTTCTTTAAACGGGGTGGGGAGAATGAGAGAGAGAGAGAGGGAGAGAGAGAGAGAGAGAGAGAGAGAGAGAGAGAGAGAGAGAGAGAGAGAGAGAGAGAGAGAGAGAGAGAGAGAGAGAACAGAAGAGCCAATAGGCCCTCTTTAGGACACTTCAATTCTGGTTCCGGATCCAAGTGTCAGTCCCGCTAAGCCATCCCTGATGGGATCCTCCCAGCCGCAGAGAGACACAGAGCTCCCATCTGTGCCTAAATCCTTGCCAAAGCAATGGAGTGTACTCAATCTGAAAAGGACACAGTTACCTTTTTGTAAGCATGATCCCATTTGCTACCCATAACTCAAGTCCAAGCTTGGCTGCACTTTTGTGGACCTCACTTGACTCGTCATTGAGCTGCAAGAGATCAGGTACATTAAGGTGAGACAAAAGCAAATGCTGCAGACCTACCAGTGCTGCCCTTCGTTTTGCATGGAGCCTGAGGCTGATCTCAGCTTCAGTGGGCCTGTGTGACATCCTTGCAGAGAGTCCAAAGGCCACTCTTTTATCGGGACACACATGGCTTCTGTTATAGTGTCCGTGTCTTGTGTTTCCTCGATCTGTGAATCCATGGCAACGGCAGCATGAATGGTCCATTCAGGACAGCCTCCACTACACTCTCTGCCTCTGAAACCATAGATCAGCAAACAAACTGGTTCAGAAATCAAAATATAGAATAGAGGGTTCATTCACAAATTACAGTAATGAAGTTTTTTAGATGTAGAATACTCACTTATTGTGTGTGTGTGTGTGTGTGTGTGTGTGTGTGTGTGTGTGTGTGTGTGTGTGTGTGTGTGTGTGTGTGTGT
>JBBPCS010000226.1:244971-255737 GCA_037974645.1 Hollardia meadi
TGTGTGTGTGTGTGTGTGTGTGTGTGTGTGTGTGTGTGTGTGTGTGTGTGTGTGTGTGTGTGTGTGTGTGTACAGCTGAAAAAGAAGCAGGTGTACGTAGAGAAAGTGGAGAGAATGCAGCAGGCTCTGGCTCAGCTCCAGGCAGCCTGTGAGAAGAGAGAACAACTTGAGCATCGACTCCGTACAAGACTGGAGAGAGAGTTGGAGTCGTTACGCATGCAGCAGGTAACACACCAGGCTTGTCTCTCTATAAAAAATATTTTAATTATATACTAAAAAGCACTTGAACAACATTTCAAACACTTTATTTTCCTACATTTATTTTATTGGAAACTTTTTGAATCTGGTTACCTTTACTATTTAATGTTGCCATAACATAAAATTACTGCATTTGGAAGGTAACATAGGTCATAAGCCAGCAACATATTTTATTTTGAACCCACAAATGGCCTACAAAGAGTCCTTTCTATATGTTCTGTTTCCTTTGTTCTTTCTGCTTCTCCAATTCTTGCCTCATTTGTCCTTCCCAGCGTCAGGGAGGCTCTCAAAGCAGTGGTGTGGTCCCATCAGAGTATAACACTACAGCACTCATGGAGCATCTAAGAGAGAAGGAGGAGAGGATCCTGGCACTGGAGGCAGACATGACCAAGTGGGAGCAGAAATACTTGGAAGAAAGTGTGATGAGGCAGTTTGCCCTGGATGCCGCTGCCTCTGTCGCCACTCAGAGGTATTTATGGATAAGTTTTCCAACATTCATTCTCTGAGCCATTATTTCAGACTATGATGTCTTGCAAATGTTCATAAGCTAATTGCAAATTGCAGCATTTAGCAATTTACTCTCTGGTTCTTGTTGTTCTGGTTGCTGAAGATTCATTACAGTCAAGGAACTTTTGTAGTTTGAGATTGGATTTCATGCTTGCCAACCTTTGTCAAGTTCAAAAACATGTTAAATCAATGAGCCTGAATGGAGTTTAAGTCCAAAAAATGACAACCACCTCAGCTGCGATATCTTCAGTCAAGCCTAGTGTTGGGAATTGAAATCCTGTGGTGAACTCTCAAAAGAGTGGCTTCCACTTCACAAAGTGGAATGCATGTATGAAGCTAATTAGCTGTTGTTGTCACAACAAATCTGGCTAAACATTTAAGGCAGCATGGGGTCAATCTAAATGAATGTTCAGTGTTTGTGGTCTCCTTTCTCCAGCGCTGGCGTAGCACTTAAATGAACTGTGGAATCTGGTCTGGCTGGTGAGAGTAGCACTCTCCTCGCCCGAGTGTGTCCTGCTGTGCTAGCACCTCGCTAGCATGTCAAGGCTTTTAGAGGAGTTGAATGTTTCCTGTGTAATATAAAGCACTATGCAGCATTTATAGAAATATAATATAGAAATGCTATACAAATCAAACCTTTTTTATTTACATTGTAAATGTTTTTAGTGAAAAAATAATTAATTGACTTATTTTAACGACATAAAAAAGTTAAACTCTTAAAAGAATAAAGATATTTTTGTTATCTAAATATTTGACTTCTTTTTTTCTTTTTTTTACCATATTTAAATCGAAACCAGGAATTGATAAGAACCAGAATTGGAATTAAAATCGCAATTGAAAATTTTCAAATAATACCCAGCCCTAGTCAAGCCATAACATCCACAAACATACCAGACTTTATGTTCCCTTAAACCGGGCTCAGATTACAGGAGTTTCAAAATCCTAACAGACTGAAATTAGGTTGCATCACACACATAGGGAGAAACTTTTCTTCTTTCTTATCTCAAACACACTCACACTACAAGACTTTAAAATAATGGTGCATCACACACTACAGGATATTTATGAAGATTATCGTGCCACAGGAAGCAACACACCACCTCACGTGATCTTTCTCACCTGATCTCATGGGCAGGTAAGCAGATGTCACTAAAATGGAGATTGACTTAGTGCAACAAGTTGTTTTTGTAATGCTTTACAGTAAAAGCAGAAGGCTAAATGAGTCTGGATGAGAAAATGGTTGGGAGATGTGGTCAATATGGTTGGTCTGAGGTGAGGCTCAGGTGGTAAAGTGGTCGTCCAGTAATTGCAAGGTTGGTGGTTCGAGCTCTGGCCCCTGCAGTCTACATGTCGAAGTTTCCTTGAGCAAAATACTGAACCCCAAATTGCTCCAGATGCTGCGCCATTGGGCTAGAATATTTAGAATCTTACCGTTTCGTAACGGTGCACACCTGTACTAAAACTCTGAGCCATGCGTACAAATATTTTGGAGACAGGGGACATTGGCGATGCAGATGGTGAAGAATTGAAGCCAGTGTATAATGCCTCTCACATGTTTAATTTCACTTAATTGTAAATGTTAATTAGGCCTATTAATCCACGTTATCATAAACATTCAAACCAGTAGTGTTATTGTACTCTTGCTTTTTTTTTGCCTTAGCCTAATTATTGCATAAGCACATTTCAGTTTGAAAAGATACAAACCAAAAGAAATCTTAAATTGAAGTCTCAATATTTCATCAGCACTGTCTCAGCATCCCAGTTCCCACCGTGGGCCTGGAGCACAGAAGAGAGGGCCGCACTGTACAATGCCTAACTGATGAAATTCTCATCAGCTACTGTAGAAATCCAATATAACATCAAATGGCATTAGAGACCAAGTTCACCAGAGCAAAACTTAAATGAATAAATAAATAGTGTTTACTGATCATCAAGCATGAATTTCAAATGATATCCCAGGGTGGGGGGCACCACTGATTGTCTAAGGTGTGAAGCAGTCAGTCTGATCGCTGTATAAATACTGCAGTGACATTCATGCATAATGCTGCATGATGGATGCCCAGACTCGCGCTGTCCTCGATTACTGAGGACTACTCTGAATGGAAGAATAAACAGCATGTGCTTTCTAACCTCCCTCACCCAGAAACACCATGATTTCTGTGTAAAAAAAATTATTTTCTTAACTTTCCTCTTGGTTGTTGTCGTGATTCACAATAAAAACCCATCGATCAGCAGGCTCTTTTCTATGCATAAATGTTCATGAGGTGCTTTGCATTGACCATCTATGGTTGAATGTGGGCGTATAGAGGGCAGGATATGAGACGGATCCACATGCGCACATTTTCCAAGTTGATTTGGGAATTATAAAAGGAAACTGTTGTGCATGCGCACGGTTTTATAAATCAGAATGTTTTTTTGCGCACGCCATTTTTGGGTTTTGTCTGCTCGTACACTTTTAATATGAATCCTACGCACTGTTTTATAAATGAGACCCCTCATCTGTAAACCTCTCACATTACCAGATAATCTGGCCGAGCATCGATACCGACCAAGGTTCCAGACCAGATTTCTCCTCCATTTGTCTGGAAGGATGAATCAGGTTTTCATTGGCCCGAAACACCTGTAGTCTGAGCCTGGCTTTATTGGAAAAATAGATGTTAGATTAGCTGTTAAGGTCTGGTGTTTTATCACCAAATAAATGCCACATTAATGAACTGGGGAGGTTTGTGAGTCCCTGTGATCCTTGAGCTGTGTTTTGGGAGTAGCCTCTGGTAGGCAATTTGGGCAAGGCAATTTGGTCCCAAGGGAGGAGCCACACTAAGAATGATTCACAGACACTATATGAATCTGCCAAGAAGGAAATATAGCACCTTGCCTGGAAAAGGGAAATGTAGAGCCAGACCCGGGAATGCAGCTCGCTGCCAAGCGTCTGGTGGCCAGGCCTTCACCCATGGAACTAGGCCAGGAACAGCCCGAAAGAACTACAGTATATGGAACCGTTGCCCTGTGGGTCTACATGGAGCTTGAAGTAGAGCTGTCTAAAGGACCCAGCTGAAGTGGTTCAGTCATCTGATTAGGATGCCTCTTGGGCTTTCATGGTTTGCTGGGCACGTCCAACTGGGAGGGACCCCAGGTTTGATCCAGAAATCGCTGAAGGGATTACATATCTCATCTGGCCTGGGAATGCCTTGGGATCCCCCAAGAGGTGCTGGAAGTGGTTGTTGTGGATGTTGACATTGCTGTGAACATTCTCCTCACTCTACAACTCTCAAAATTGCAAGATTTTTAAGGGTGTCTGCGAATATTGTGGTTACTAGTTAAATGAGTTTAAACAGACTGTGGTCCCAAACATCTGCTGCTTACCTTAGCAGGTAAGAGAGCCTTAAAGCTTAATTTGCTTTACACTAAACCAAAGCAAAGGCTGTGGCTTCTTCTTGTTGTCTAAGAGGACATCAATTGAGTAAGCAGTCTTTCAATGTGGCCCACGACACATTTGTGTTCACATTGCTGAAAGAATGTGGCCTCTGAATGTGGTCTGAGTGATCAGATCTTAAAATGTGTCCTCAATGCATCTTCTGTGCATTCACACCCGTACTTAGACCTGTCCATTTGTGATCGGATCACTCAGGACAATTGTAATACCAGGTCTGAACAGGGCCAGGGTCTCCAAAAGTAGAATGGGAGCCAGAAACTTCAGTCTCGTTCAGGGGGCTCTCTACATGTAAGAGTAGGCTTAAAGCTTTCCTTTTTGATAAAGCTTATAGTTAGGGCTGGCTCAGGCTAGCCCCTAGTTATGCTGCTATAGGCTTAGACCAAGTCCCAAGGAAGAACACCAGGCTTTGAAGCCAATTTGACCAAACCATGTAATTACAACTCTCTCTCTCCTTACCCAGCCGGTAAAGGCAGATGCCCCCCCACCTAGAGCCTGGGTCTGGTCAAGATTTCTGCCTGTTAAAAAGCAGTTTTTCCTTCCCACTGTTGCCAACTGTTTGCTCATGGGGTCTCTGTAAAGTAAAGAGTATGGTCTAGACCTGCTCAATTTGGAAAGACTCAGGATATGCTATATACTTGTAAATTATTTGAATTGACTCACATTGGTTAGGTACTGCTAGTTTCAGTTTCAGCAATCCACAGCAATAAATTGCATTTGCGAGTATCAGCTTTTTATATTTTATTCTGAAATTGTATGTTGAATGGCCTGCATTTATATAGTGCATTTCTAGTCAGCTTTGACCACTCAAAGTGCTTTACACTACAAGTCAGCATTCACCAATTCACACACACATTCATACACTGGTGGCAGTGACTACCTGGCAGGGCGCCACCTGCTCGTTAGAAGCGGTAACCATTCACACATGCACTCACACACCGATGGCGCAGCATCAGGAGCAATTTGGGGTTCAGTATCTTGCTCAGGGACACTTTGACATGTAGACTGCAGGGGCTGGGGATCAAACCACTGACCTTCCGATCACTGGACCGCTCTACAACCTGAGCCACAGCCGCCCCATTTTATCATTATCATTTTGTTTTTTGTTTTTTACATATTTTGTATGCACTGTAAATGGCATAATGTGAACATCTATCACAGGATGAGACAAGCATTCAGAAAAGGTCAGAATTTTAGTGTGAAGTGTTGTGGATGAACTAATTTTGAACACTATTCTAATCTATTGGAGGTAGGGTTGTCAAAAATATCAATACTCAGATACTAATCGATACTAATAATTTGTATTCGATACGATACTCATTTGCAACAGTATTGATACCAAGAGTGCCTTCTTCGCCTCCTCCAGACACACAACTACACACACAGCAGCGCTGCAGACAGGCAGGCACACAGCCCCTCCAGTCCCCTCAGTAGCAGCTGAATACGTTCACTGTCGTACACAACACCGTCAGCTGGGCTGTGTCGCCAGCATAAAACTAACTTAATGGCAAGTGCTGCTGCAGACCTTCGCGACCAGTTTTACTCGAAAATGAAAAAAGCAAAAGTGCCATTTAGAAATATTTTGCATACGAGGCAAACTATGAGGAATTTCAAGAGGTTAGTAAAGCTCCCGTTTCAACATCATTTAAGTATTAAACATTTATCGTAAACGTTAACCTGTAACGTTACGTTAGCGTTAATAACGTTAGCCGTTTTATTATTAGCCTTTAGCCGTCTGTCAAGCTAGCGGCTAAAGGCTAATAATCAAAGGACTAACATTAATGCGTGCCGCCGGCCAGGTCAACGTTTATGATAAATGTTCAATACTTCAATGATGTTGAAACGGGAGCTTTAATAACCTCTCGAAATTCCTCATAGAGGCCGGGGTGTCGGTCCTTAAGATGCTTCGACAACTTCGTCGCCACCACTTTGTAGCAAACATTGTTTGCATACAGGCTTATCGACATCCTTAGCCTTTCCCTGGTCAACGCACTATATGAGACAACCTAAAAAAATATTGTTGTCATTGATATCTTACAGTAAGGTTGCTGTTTTTTTTGCACTACATGAGACAAGTCAAAAATATTGTCATTGATGTTATTGTTTGTATTGTTCTTATAGAAATATTTTTTTATGCCTCTTAGTTTTTTGTCATTTTTTCCCCCGCAGTATCGAAAATGGTATCGAGTATCGAATATTTTCCTGGGTATCGGTATCGAGTTTGAAATTCTAGTATTGTGACAACCCTAATTGGAGGATCTGTCTTGTTTTGCAGGGATACATCTGCAGTTGTGATAAGCCACTCTCCCAGTAGCAGCTATGACACGTCAGTGGAGGCTCGAATCCAGAAGGAAGAAGAGGAGATTCTCATGGCTAATCGGCGCTGTTTGGACATGGAGAGCAGGTAACCACTCTCCACATGCATGCAGCATCTCAGACCTGGACATGTAACTACCTGAAGAAAAGTAATTCCACATGGCATGCTCTAAGAAGAGAAAAGTAGACAGCAAAAACAAAGCTTACAGTAGACGGTGGTTGGCACGACTCCAGTTGAGTTTGGAGAAGTAGCAGTAGCAAAGTTCCAGTGTAGGAAGCTAAGCAAGAAATGAACTGCTGTGGACCAGGGTAGCAGCAAAACACATTTTAGCCACCTGTTATTGTCCTATATATACAGTATATGACTCACTCCAAAGCCACTAAACGCCCCATTTTCAAAAAATGTTTTCATTGACTCCATCATAAAAGTAATTTCTGCACTGCACCTTATGGTAAGGTAACGTTACACCATGCATCATGTAATGTCGTTATATTATATATTTATAACCAAAAACCCTCCAGCGTCAGTACAAGGACATCGGCTGAATCACCACTTGCTTCACTGGTTAGGTATCTATCTAAGGTAGTTAGCTAACCACCTTATTTGCTTGTCAACATTTGTTGCATAAAAATATTGGCCTACAGTGAGCCGACCTGTACCTTTTGACGCTCTCTATGTTATGTACAGTATGCTTCACTCATTTTGGATTTATAATGATTGTATTACTTTTACTTTGTGCCTTAATAGTCATAAAAATTAAACTGCAGTCATGAGTGATTGTTCATGCATTATTGTATGTAAATTAAGTGTGGCTGATGTTGGATGGAGCAAATGTTGAGAGATGATGGTGCATGGGGCAGTTGAGGGATGGCCTTGAAAAAAGATGTAGCCCTGGGGCCTACGGTACTTTAATACTGCTTTGATTACTTCAATGACATAAATCCATCTCATAAGTTTTAAGTAAAATTACTGATTGTCTAGTTCAGAGAAAGGGTTCATATGATATACAGTGATTAAATTAATCTAGTGTCACAGCAATCCTTTTGAATTCGAGGTCCATTATTTTTTGTGATCAGGCATCTGATAAATAATGTCTATTATTCAGTATCACCAGTTATTAACATCATTAGTTATTATTAATAATATTATAGTAGCAGTGGCATGGAAATTAGATGACGATTAGATTATTGAATAAAATATTTAAATATTAATGAGACAAGTTTTTTAATATTTATTTTGGGTACATTTATTGTTATATTAATCAAGTAATAAAAAAATCTTTAAAATAACGCGTGAGCCTGTTTAACTCTTGTGGAATTTGACCAAACTCTTATCTTTTCCAAGCATAACTCTCTTTATTCAAGTACATGGACATTCATATTAAATCTACAACTACCTGCACTCAGAGGCCATCACTCTGCAGAGGCTCATTCTGGGCCCTGTTTCAGAAAGTGAGTTTAGTGAAAACTCTGAGTTTGTTAACCCTGACATGAGGGAAACTCTGGGTTTTCCATTCCACAAAGATAGATAACTTAGACTCTGGGTCAGTTACTGCAGTCACATAGTCTGTGAACCTAACCTGCTCGCTGGCAGGTTTTAATGCCTCTGCACCAGCCAAAGCAGTGCCCAGAGGCATTAGGTTTTCTAGCTGTCCTTCTGTCCGTTTGTCTGTCCCATTCTTGTGTAACCTACTGCCTCTGCATGCCGGTTACCTGCCAGGGACCTCTCTACAAACCCTCTTGGACTGTGGAGAGAATGAGGCATGAGAAGCAGGATTTTGGATTGTGGTCGAGACTTTAATTGCACTTAACAGTAACAGTCCTTGTCTTTTATGCTGCTACCCCAGTGGCTGCTGGCTCCAAACCTTGCAGGGCATTGGAAAATAAACTTTGAACAACATGGCGCGCTGCATGGAACAATTTGCAAAACTTCGGTGTCCTTCCAGGAACAAACAGTGGGAATTGCTAAATTCACTGCAGAGTAGCCAGCACCTAGTGACTTATTCAGGCTACTGCCTTACATCAACCCCTTCTTTAATTGATGGCGTCCCAGCCATCATACCAAATTAAATGAAAGTGAGACCACCTACTAAACATATGTGGAGCCTGAACAAAATTAAAATTAGGACAGAAGTAATAAACGTGTGGCGAATCAATGAGTGTACTGTATCATGACTATGCATATGTAGCTGTTACTAAGATGTATGCACCACAACTCTGCAGTGTCACACATGGCCTGCCACTCTCCTTGCTTTGACTCTCTACCACAACTTCCATTCGGTCTCTATCTTTTTCTTGTCACTCTCTGACCTCATGACTTGTGACTCATAGGATAAACTTTTTGATGGGCACCAGGTCTGGGAGAACTGGGACCCTGAGGCGAGTTGTCACCAGTGACAGACCCATTTCTCTGCCCCTCTCCACTCATTTGTCTTTCCTCCATCTCCATGTCCTCTATGGTACTGTGTTGAACCTGTCCATTTGTCATCTCATGTTGAACTTTCTCTACATTTTAATTTGAATCCTCCACTGCCCAGTCCTCAGCTGTATCCAACTCAGTTCCTTCATCTCTTAGATCCAAATCCAGCTCAACCTCCTCTCTTACTGCTTCACTGACCTGTTCGACTGGGAGAAACATGCATTGTGCAAGGAGGTTGCGATGAATCACTCATTCTGTTTCATCCTCCTCCTCCCCATACACAGGGATGCCAGGTTGCTTTTTCACAATAATGTATGGACAAGACTCCCATCTATCTCCCAGTTTCTGCAGCCCCTCCACATGACACACTTTGACCAAGACTCTATCCTCTGGGCTGAAGACTTGACTCCTTGCTTTTTGGTCATAGTACTTTTTCTGCTGTCCCTTAGTATGCCCAGATATCTAGTTGGCCTGGGCATAAGCCCGTGACAGACAGTCATGCAGAGTTTGGACATAATCACTATATCAACATGGCTCGTTCTTGGTGGGGAGCCCAAAGGTAAGGTTGACTGGGAGCCTTGGATGCCTACCAAACATTATGTAGTATGGCGTATAACCAGTTGAATCATGCTGTGTGCAGTTGTAGGTGTGTGTCATGGCATCCACATGCTTGTGCAAGCAGTGCTTCAAGTGAGGCTCTAATGTCCCCAGCATGTTTAACCGTGTCCTGTTGAACCTTTTAGTGGTCCAGTTGCCCTGGGGGTGGTAGCAGGTGGTGTGGGTCTTAGTGATGCCGGTACATTTACACAGCTCCCTCAAAACAGCACTTTCTAAATTACGCCCTTGGTCCGCATGCAATTTTGCAGGGAAGCCAAACCAGCAGTGGAAATTTTTCCACAGCACCTTAGCCACTGTGCAGGCTATTTGGTCTTTAGTAGGGTAGGCCTGTGCGAAGCGAGAGAAGTGTTCTGTCATGATGAGCACATTTTCAATACCACCCTTGGATTTCTCCAGGGTCAAAAAGTCCACACATACAAGCTCTATGGGTGCACTGCTGGGGATGCTGACCATAGGAGCCCTAAGGCTAGGGGTCTTCCTGAGGCAGCACCTCTCATACTGCTCACACCAAGCCTTGATTTCCTGGAACATTCTTGGCCAGTAAAATCATTCTCGTATCATTCGCAATGTCCTCTCAAATCCAAAGTGCCCTGAGTCATCATGAAGAGCAGTCTTGACTGATGTGCAAAGCCTCTCTGGTAGTACTAGCTGCTCCACTACACATCTCTGACGGTCTTGAGTGCGGCGGTACATGATTCCATCCTTTATCAGTAACCTCCTCCACTCCTTTAAGAGAAGGCACACTTGCCCACCACTTCTGACCCTCTCACTGTGGCCTGGTTTCTGGTTTCGGCTTAAAACTTTCCTTTTTGATAAAGCTTATAGTTAGAGCTGGCTCAGGACGGCCCCTAGTTATGCTGCTATAGGCTTAGACTGCAGAGGGACTTCCCATGAGACACTGAGCTCCTCTCTCCTCCTCTGTTCACATTCATGTCCCATCATCAATGCATGATACTAACTTGACATCTTCCCCGGAGTCTTGCTTTCTCGTCTCGCAGGTTCCCATGGATTGTTGTTGGACTTACTGCTGTGGTCCGGCTGGACGCTCACTGCTGCTATTATTATTATTATTATTATTATTAATAATAATAATATCTCTTACTATATTTAAAAATAATAGCTACTCCTGCTACTACTATTTTTTTTAACAGTAGTAATATTTCTACAGCTTTTATTATTACAGTTGCTTTGCATCTATGTTTGTGCCTGTCTCCCCCA